>VZTN01026010.1:0-56509 GCA_013400515.1 Erpornis zantholeuca
TGCAGGGTGATGAAGGACCCATGAGATGCAGCTGGAGCCAAGCGTCCTGGACTGTATTTTTCTTTATCTCCTCCCACCCCTATCTTTCGTTCTCAACCCCACTCCTGATCTTCCCTACCCCACCCCACTCCACCCCTGATCTTCCTCCTCTTTCCTTCTCACCCTCCTCATTCCTAGCTCTCTATCTCTCTACCCCACATCTATTGTTAAATAAAATCCCTGTAGTTTACTTTGGTAGATGGTCTCCTTGGCACCTTAATTCATGCAGAGGCATCTCTCACTAATTGCATCTGAACAGGGGCACACATCTGCACACAGCACTCGAGCTGTGGCCTCCCCAGTGCCCAGCACAAGGGACAATCAGCACCCTGGTCCTGCTGGCCACACTATTGCTGACACAGAAGGCCATGAGTCCACCATGTGTCCCATTTGGTCACATGCTGGCTCATGTTTGGCTGCTGTCAGCCAGCACCCCCAGGGCCTTCCTGGCTGGGCAGCTTTCCAGTCACTCTGCCCTCAGCCTGGAGCACTGCAGGGCCTTGTTGGGACACGAGGGCAGGACCCAGGCCCCTTGCTCTTCTTGAACCTCATCCCACTGGCCTCACACCAGCCCCCTGCAGAGCCTTCCTACCCTCCAGACCCACCTACCTTGGTGTGGTCACCCAAGGGCACTACCTACACTTTGGCTTTAAAAATACTGGTGAATTCAGCCACCAGCACCTCTACCTCTGACATGCTAAGTGAGCACCCTGGCACGTGAGCTAATTCCCGTTTTGGCTAAACACAGCTCATCCACACACTTCCCCGGACATGCTCTTTAGGAAGTAGTTTAGGAAGAAGTGAAAACATAAAACACAATAAATTGGACATCAGGACATGCTTATTCACCAACACAGAAAGGAGAACAGGGTCCTGCCTCCCAGTGGCAGGAGCCTCTCCACATACCTCCAGGACACCCAGAGAGGGGCTGTGCTGGGTTTGGGTGGGATAGACCTGAGTTACTTCCTAGTAGCTTCTATGAATTATGTGAGCAAGTAATTGAGGGCAAGAAACTCCCCTCTGGCCCCACTCTGCCCAGTAGTCTTGGGATCATCCTCACCTTGAGGGACGGTACCTGGAGAGCCCAAAGTGAAGGGGGGATTAAGTGGCAGAGATTGTCCTACATCCCTGTAGGATGTCCTACATCCTGGCTCAATGACAAGTGAAGGGGCCCTGCCCCTGTGCCAAGCATGGGAGAAGGGGAAGCCTTCTTGATGCCTTCCAGCACCACAGCAGGACAAGGCCTGGAGAGAGGGACAAGAAGCAGGAATCTCTTGGGTGCTGTTGTGCCTTTAGGGTGATGCCTCTTCTTGTCTCAGGGGATGTGACTCATCCCTGGCCCTGGGAGTGGGACTCTGTGATCCTTGTCCAAGAGAAGAAGGTTCCTGCTTAGGCTGGGAGCAGGGTGCTAGGTCTGGGCTGGCCAGAGGATACTGTGCTGAGGGTGAGGACAGTGGAGCTGGGTCACTCCTTGAGCTGTTGCTCGTTACAGAATAACTCACAGTGGCCTTGGAGTGGTCCTGAAGAGCCTGGAGAGGAGCTGCTCCAGCACTGCCTCCACTTCCCAGTCTGGACCAAGAACAACCAACAAACCAGTATCATCCCTCCCCCAGCCCAGTCTGCCCCAGTGGGGTTGGTCCCTGCATTCTCCAGGCTTTGCAGCAGCCAGGGTGTCTCCTATCCTGGTGGGCAGGGGTGGCATATTGTCCCCACATCCACTGGCACATGGTCCCCATGTCCAGCACCAGCTGAGACCTTGTGCACTCCCAGATCCCCCAGTAACACCCAGCCCCCAGCAGTGCCAGCCTGGCTGTGTAACCCTCATAGAACACAGAGCTCACCAGGGACACAGAATGTGCCTGTGTCATTTCACCTCTTCCAGGTAACATCCCACACCTCTCCACACTGGGGTCTCATGTGCTGAGCAGCCCTTCACATCCCAAAAAGGGGCTATGAACAGCCACCCAGCAGGACCAGAGACAAGTTCCAGCAGGACAGTGACCCAAATCCTGGGGATACAGGGGCTGGTGGTGGCATTTTGTGCATTTGTGCAGCACTGTCCCTGTCCTGACACCTGGGATGCCAACAGGGTCACCCACTGCTTCTGGGAGCAGGGGACCTGTTCCAAGACACTGGGGAGCTCACCACAGAGAGGGGAGCAGGATGCCAGAACAACTGCAGATTACAGTGGCAGATGAAATGGATGCAGACAAGTAAGGAATGAACATCAGGGGGCAAAGATGGGGTTTAGTTCCATTTGCCTCCAAAAGGATTCAACTGGCACTGAAGAAAAATGGGGCCTTGTCCCATGAAGGCTCCCAGCAGCCCATGAGCACGGGCTGGGAGGCAGAGGAAGGGGCTGTTTCCTCTCTCCCTGCATGGCCCTGTTGGGGACATCACAGCCAGCACACAACAGCCTGAATTTCCAAGCAGCTCCCATCTCCACCACTGAGTTATTTCTGAAAGTAGACACTGCCATCCCTTGGTTTGATCAAAGAATTACAGAACAGCACAGTTTGGAAGTGATCCATACAGATCATTGAGTCCAACTCCCTGCTCCACGCAACACTTCCAAAAACTGGACCATAGGACCAGGAGCATCAGGGGCTCCTGGCAGGTCTCTCTGCTCCCCTCAGGTTTTTCAGGTCGGGAGCTCAGGAAAAAAAAATCAACAGCAAAAAGGAGCTGAACAAACATTAGCCTTGAGGTTTCCAAGAAACAGGCAACATTTCCTTGAGGGAGAAGAGAAGGGGATGGCAGCACAAGCTGAACTGAGAGGCTCAGACAGAGGCTGACCAGTCCCAACCGCTGTGTGGCCTCAGGGCTAGAGAGGGATGGGGTGTGCTCAGCCCAGTTACTCTCAGCCTCCCTTCTCTGCCAGGGGCTGCTCCTGCTCCCTTTGTCACTTTGCTGGGAGACAGTGACTCACAGAGGCAACTACACCTGGCAAGCTCTCAGCAGGCAGCAGGGCAAAGAGAAGCTCTGAGGAGCTCAAAGGTTCCTTCCCCTGTGCTTTCCCATCACCAAGGGGCTCACAGGAAGCAGCTGAAACTCTACTGAGAACTGAACAGAACCTCACAGTGCTGTGACTGTAGGTTCATTCCCACAGGTGAATTCCTGGAGCAAAGCTGAGATGGTCAGTGAACACCTACAAACCAGCTGAGAAGGCAAAAGCAGGTTTAAAAAGTCTGTCAGGGATGAAAATCAATGAAGGCAGCAACAGGGGAAGTTCATTAACAGCCCTTGTGTGTCTTTGAATTCAGTAAATAATTCCTGGCACTTACACCAAGCAGCCCAACTGAGTCAGGGGAGGAAAGAAGGAACCTGAAAGTCACAGGTATGGGGCTCAAAGAGGGACATGGTACAGCAGAAGCTGTTTCAGAAAGGAGAACATGGAGAGAAAAAACCCCAGGCAATTATTCTTTACAGCACACAGAGAGGATGCAAGTCAGTGCTAAAATCATCATTCTTGAGTATTGAGATACCCAGGAAAAAAAACAAAGTACAGAGGCCAAAATGTCAATATAGTGTTTAATATTCTTAAATTGATACAAAAGCTAAAAAAGTAAAATTTCTGTTATCATGATATAATAAAAACTTTTTATCAGCAGAAATATTATATAGAGTCATAAAACTTCTAGTCATAATATTTTCCAGTTGTTTATACCCTTCTATTTAGCCTTACACTGGTTTATATTTATTAAGAAAAGTAGCAGCCCATTTTGTCCTTCTATTTACAGTCTTCTAGACATTGCTTTCCACTCTGCACTGATGCAGATAAAACCATTCTGCATAGATTTATTGTTTTACTTGTAAATAAATGTCACCAGTGGAAAAAGCACTGTGCATCAGCCACCAATCAGGGAACACTGCTCTGAAGACTCCTCCAGGCTCCAGCCCCTGGTGCTCACTCCAGGGATCGAGGAGGAGTTTCAGGATTGTGCAGAACTTAAAAATGAAGCAGGTTCTACCCAAAATAACAGCAGTTCCTCTGATTGCAGAAACAGGAACTGAAGGGAGGAGGGGCAGAGGCTGGTCTGCACAGGGACTGAGAGGTGCTTCCAAAGGCAAGAATAATATAAACAGGAATTAAATAAATTAATGCTTTAGATAAAAAATAATCAGTTTCATAAATTGTTCCAAATGCCAAGTGCTGTGCATTTTTTTCAAAGAAAAATACGTTTAAAAACTAAAACATTCATTGAAACTACCTTGTTTCAGCTGGAGGAGCTTTCAGTGCTGTTGGGCAGAGCCTGTCTGTGCCTGTATTTTAAACAAAACAGCCCCAGAGTAAGGGACACTGCTACAGCTCCAAGCTCAGAAAGATAATCACAGTGACAACTCCCTAAGTCCAAGTGCACTTGGTTTTTTCCTTTCAGTGCTCTCTTCCACCTATTACAGCCTGTAAAGACATCATCAAATCCTATTTTTAAGCAACCTTGCACTGCTGAAAGAGAGCTCCCATGGAATTACTGAGCCAGCTCTGGCTTTCCCAACATGACCTGCCCCAGGCAGTTGGGTAACCCCCACCCCCCACACCACCTTGTGTCCAGTTTGAAGACAGTGACCTGTCTTCTCCCATTTCTGTTCCTTTACCAAATGTGCAGGAGCAGGACAAAGTGTGAGAGAGATTTGCTTTGATTTCCCTTTTCTACAACGTAGGGACGGAAAACCAATAAATACAAGACAATAATACTGGCAGGTGTTTGAAATAGATGCAAAATGCTGAAGTAAACACAGCCCGAAGTCTTTGCCTTTCCTCAGAGGAGGCAGACACACTTGGAACAGCTTGGCTATCCGGCCTTCCAAATGGCAATCTTCCCTTCTTCCTTCCCAGAGCCGCTGAGGACGTACCTGTCTTCCGCTGAGCACAGCGCCTTCACCACATCGGCATGGCCGACCAGCTCCTTCTCCACACTCTTCCTCTCGGCACTGATCACATAAATCTTCCCTTTGCTCTTGCCCTGCAGCCTCCCACTGCTGCCAACCCACAGCTGGGGGAACAAAACAAACCCACAGCCATTTTCACTATCAGTCCAGGACACAGTCAAGGAGGTTTATGTGGCACATTGGTACAGTGAAGGTTCTCTCATGCTTGACTGGAAAAGGGAAACACTGAAAATTTCTTCATCAATATAAATAAGGAGCTTGGCCACCATTGCTCCTGGCCCCCTCCTCAGCTGCTGTGGCATGAGCTGAGGGCTCCTAGTAGGTGTCTCTGCTCCCCTCTGGTTCCCTCAGTTCAGGAAACGCCCTGTGCCCCATGCTGGAATGTTCAGCTGCAGATCATGCCAGCACGGAGGCTGCTCTCCCTTACCCCTGTGAGAAGCACAGTGTGCACTTGCACTGCAAGAGCAGAGAAAATCCAGGGAAGAGCAATTAAAACTGCCAAGAGAAAGGAACAGCTGTCATATGAGCAAAGATCAGAGAATAGTTTGGGTTGAAGATCTCATTTCAACCCCCTGCCATGGCCAGGGACAGGTTCCCACTATCCCAGGTTGCTCAGAGCTCCATCCAGCCTGGCCCTGAATGGGATGGGGCAGCCACAGCTTCTCTGGGCAATCTGTGCCAGGGCCTCACCACCCCCACAGGGAAGATGGAAAAGCCAAAACTCGTTAGGCTGGAGAGAGGGCAGCTAAGGAGCCTTTACAAAAGGTTTACAAACTATCAGAAGTGCAGATAAGCTGAATGTACAACCACTGTTCCATCCTGAAATTAAGGAAGTCAGGGACACGTGGGAACCAGTAATAGTTCAGTTTCACTGAGAAGAAAGAACTTCTCTGTACATGGCTGGCAGTGAAATTCATGAACCTGCTGCTCTCCAGGGAACTGTGGCACCAGCAAGTTCAAAATGAAATCAGAGCCACAGAGACTGGGTCAAAAAATAGGTAATAAAAGACATAAGCCAGTGTCTTTTATTATGCCAGACAACACATCCTATTTCAGATAGACACAGTTTGCAGCTGGGTTTCTCTCCAGTTTCTTAAAGAAAAACAATGGCTTGTTTTTAATTAAAACTCATGACTGACAGCCCTACCAATGTTGTTGTCAGCCTTTACCAGGCTGCAAGTTCACTGTCCATAACTCATTGCTGTGTAGAGGGAACAGGAGTGTGAGTGGTGGCACAGGGTCTGGTTGGAGTGTGTCATTAGTGGTGTCCCCCAAGGGCCAGTACTGGGCTCAGTATTGTTTAACTTATTCATAAATTGCTTAAAGAAGTGAAGAGAAAGGAACAAAGTTCTTCAGTAGAACAAAAGACAGCTTATTGCCTTGGGGGTTCCAAACAATCCTCTCACTTCCTTGAAACAGAGGTTATTAAATATATTTATCTCTGCCTTGGGGAAGAATATCCTAAAATGATTTTCCATTTTAGTATGAAAGTCTAACCAGAGGCTGAATACAGAGAAAACTTCCCTATTCACTTAAAAAAACATTTTTGAGGAAGAAAGGAGGGAAAATCTGAGAAAAAGATTCCAAAAATTGCTTTCCCAGTAGATATACATTAGCTTTTTATCTGCAAAGTAACCCTGAATGGGCCACTGTGGTAGCACAACTACAATTATTTGCACAGCTACTGATACCACATAAAAGCAGGTACACAGAAGCCAACAGTGGCATGGACACAAGATGCCAAGGTAGGAATCCACTGCCTCCCTTGGTCTGTCCTGAATTAGGAATGTGGTAACTAATGAAGGAAAAGGTCATCTACAAAAACAGGCCAATTAATTGGCATTTGTTGTTTGTCTGGTAACATTTTTTCAAGGCTTAGTCTGAAAAGCCCTGAGATAAAATATCAAAGGACCTAAACTTTCAGTTTCTGCAGTTCCCTAGAAATGTCAATGGCTAATTAATGTCACCACACATTTAACTACCAATGAGGGTTTTGGCTTGCCATGCATTTTGGGGTACACCTACAACAGTCATTTGTGTTGGACAGTCTTCAGCTTCTCTGATTTCAAAGAGGAATCAACATTCCAAACCCATACTTATGCACATACCCAGTGAGGAAGCAATGACAGCCCAGGACAGCTGTAAACAAACAGAACTTCAGTAAAGAAATCCACGAGAGGCAAAACCAGCCCAAATGTCTCTCACCTGATTTTTAACTCTTATCATACAAGTAATCTCAGAGCAATCCTGGAGATGAATCTTTTGAGGTGTACTTGAAAGGTCTTTGGTGTTCCAAACATACAGGTCACTACTCCCCGAGTAAGATGCCCACACTTCATCTCTCTAAAGCACAGAAAGATGCATTTAAGCACTGCTGACAGAAAATGTATCACAATAACCAGGGCTTGTAATGCCACATGGCCCTGACTCCTTTAAATTATCAACAGAGTAAGTGCAATACCTCGGGAAAGAGCTGGAAGCCAAGAAAAGAGGAACACACATCCTTCAGGTGGTGCTCAATTTTCATCCGTGGTCGAAACTCATGAGTTGACACTACAAGAATGCAACTTCTGGTACCTTCAATATTAAAGATACAGAGTTAATAACAGATGTGCCCACTTCTTCCATGTCTACAAAACATGGAGGAAAAAGGCAAAATAAAATGGAACATCCAACAACTGTCTTGTTTCTTTATATGAAGATGATTTTTTAAATTATTATTATTTGAGGAAGGGGCTTACAGCACCACAGTTGGTCATTATGAAGCTTCATAGAAGTGAGATTTTGGCAGGGCAGCTGAAAGACACGGTTCACTTTCAGAGTGCTGATGTTCCAAGCAATCACTGTTCCATCTAAACTGCTGGAATAGGCTTCACTGTTGGCACAGATTAAAAAAATAAAGAAGTATAGTGTGCATTCATGTTCAGAAAAGAGATCACACATAGAAGAGACTTTTTTGCAAAATAACCAATTTTGCAGTAAGCCAAATTCCTGTTCATTTTTTAATTATCTTCAAGATTATCCTTTACAAACTCTGTATCACTGGAAACACTGCAGGCTAACTCAGAGCTCTCAGTGAATGACAGCACATGTTACATCATGCATGAGGAGTAGAGCACAATAAAACATTCCCTATAATTCTTCTGAACAACATTTCCTGATGGATTTTCTCTTGAGCTGGAACAAAAACATCTCAAACTGTTTTTCTTTGTTACTGTACCTGAGAAAAATTATACTATCCCTTTCCTTTTTACCTTTAACATTTGTTGTCTTAGAATGAGAAAACCTTTTTTAGAAGGTTCCAACTATACTTAAACAAGTTCTTCCTGAAACCCAGTTACACCTGCTGTACCACAGGCAGACCTATTGACCTTGGAGTTGCCTTTCCCATGGGAAGACAGAAGGTTAAGACCTTCAGCCAACACTCTTCCCAGTGCTACCAGAGGATCAAAAGCATTTTGCCTCGACAGAACAATAAATGTATTATTTCTTTTATGAACGGGCAGGAAAAATCCAGAAGCTTGCTGTAAACATTTAGTCAATGATGTGCTCAAAGCAAAAGTGAATTAGTCTTTAAACTGCATTTGTATCAATTCTTCACTGGGTGCTGCCAATTCCCAGCTGTTCTCATCCTCATCCAAAAGAGCATTCCTTTATCCTCTTTGTTCCAAACTACACAGTGCTCTTTATCTAAAAAGGAATTCTTAGTTGACCATACACAGTACGGGAGCTACAAGAATGGGCTAAATGAAGACTTTATTTCAGAATAAACTCTCCCATTTAAAACAATAAATTCTTTCAACATCTAGGAAAATCAAATTAGATATACCTAGGTGTTCCATTCTTCTTCTCCACAATGATGTCTGTAACATCAGAGCGATGATCATTCAGTTGCTTATTACAAACCATACTGTGGGTGTTGATTATATAAATAATGGAGTCTTGAGAACCAATCCACACTTGACTCTGTTCCACCATGACCATGCAAGTCTGGGGAGAAAAAGCTGGGTTAAATAAAGCCTAGAAGAAAAATCACTCTTTAATGTAACATGGAAAGTGCTGTATTCAGATGCTGCAGATCAGCAGGGATCACTGTAGGAGATGAACTCTTGGCTCTCCAGTGTTCTGTCCTTTGCACTGCTCCATAAACAATGAGAGGACAGATCTCCTTGCAAAGTTTATCCTTCAGTAAACAGGATTAATAATTTATCTTAGGGACTGACTAAAGGTGTGCTTCCTGGCCCAAACAAAGTAAAAGTTACAGAGGGCATCAGAGGAACCACAGAGGTTTAGTGCACTCCTTTCCTCTGGACTGGAAGCCAACCTAACTGTCCAATACATCCACACTTCCAACTTCATCTAAAAGTCATCTAAAAGCAGCATTTAAGGAAATACTATCTCCTCTACAGTCTCTGGAATGTCCTTCCCCTCAATCACACACTCTTAATTTATCTCCCTCCAGAGTCCCATCAGTTGCCAACTTTTTTTGTCTTCTTTTAGGTCAATATCTGACTCTTTCCTCCACCCAGCTCTTCACCATCAGCTTTACCCCCCCCTTTTTGACTCTCTCCCACACTCATCCACAGTGATATGTCTTATTGTCACACAAGTGACATGTCCAATCCCTTTTCCTGTGTTCTCTCTGCTGTGTGTTGTTCCCTCAGACTGCACTCCTGGTTCACATTCCCCTTTCACAGAGAGATTTACTCTTTCGGGTCTTTCATAAACAACCCTTTCATCTGCTGGTTGAGACACTTACTTTTAGAACCCTGTCTCTCCTTCAGTACCATCTACCTGGTTTCCTTACACCTTTTCCCAATCTCCAGTTCTTCAGCATGGGTGAATTTTTATCTATTCCTAGGATTCCCCTTCTCATCTTCTCTTTGGGTTGTTTATCTTCTATTCTTTCTCCTCAACTGTTTCAACCCTGCTTTCCTGCCCCAAGAACCCACCAGGCCCTCCCAAATCTAATCCATCACTTCTCACTAGTTGATTTGTTTTATTATTAATCCATTTTGCCTCCTTTTCCCTCTTCTCAAAAATCTCAATTTTTTCAGGTTAAGTGAAGCCCAAACAAACTCAACAACTTTTAAGGGATGATGTGATTCAGACTACAGCAACAAAAGCACCCAGGAAGCAGGAACTGTGATCCTATGTCAATCCTACCAGTTTAGAGCGGCCCATTTTGAAGCAGTGTTGTTGAATAGCCCAGGTAGATGCATCAAAGACCACCACCTTCCCCTCATTTAAAGCACACCAGAGTTTTGGATGAGCAGTGTCCAGTCTGTCTGAAGGATCAAGATGCCCTTGAAATAAAGCAGAGAAGATGAGAGAGGTGAACGAAAACTAAATACTCTTGGACACCTGTGGGAAAGCCATTATTAGGCAGAGCAGGTTTGTAATGAAATGCATCTGTATTCTTGAATTTGCATGATCAGTTATTGACTGACACAGTTCTCACAATGAATTTGTGCTCATTCTCATCTATTTGTTGAGTTCATCCAATGATTTAATCTTACACTTCAAAGATACTTGGAGCAGAGATGATCTCTTTCATTGATGACTAAGAGCTGAGCTCACTGGGATTGCAGGAAGGCTTTTAAGCACTAGGAAATACAACTCACTCTTGTCTACTCCATTAGAGCATATCTTAGAAGCATACTATGAAGAAAGAAAAGCACCACTAAATCCAACACCCTCCACACTATTCCTTGCACTGTGGTTCAAACAAACACCCCCACAGGACTCAACTGAAACATAAAAACAGAATAATGAATATTGATCAATGGGGGAGCATCATCCATCCACCTACCCTGCTCAGTAAGTGAGCCAGAAATTTTAATGAGAAATCAGGCCATTAACACAGAATTGAAGTCTGTGATAAGGCACAAATGCAGAGGAAGGCAAATTAATACTGTGGAAACTATGCCTTGGAGTATCTTAATATGCAACATTACTGTTCTTTTTAAATGATTTTTCTGGTTTAGTATTCAATACACAACCTATCCATGTCAGAATGTGAACACATCAAGCAGGCGTAATAATACCAGGTGTTATAAGACAATGTGCTTTATAGGCTAATTAAAGCTGGGCTAACCTAAAGAGAGCAATACATCAACTTACCTGGAGTATAAAGCAAGACATCTATTGCCTGTGGAAATGTCTCATCAGCTGAGGGGTTGATCTTGTGCTTTAGTGTCTCTGAAGTTGTTTTGGGGACCATCATAGGCACTAAAATGGATTTTTAGAAGGTTATGAAGTGCAAATTTAAGCCTGAAATAGAACTACAATTCTTATGAGATAGCAACTCTACATCATTCATTTACATTTCTCACTTTTCTTTCCCTTTAGCTTTAGCTAAGAGCCCAAACACCACTTGTAAGAATTCTGGTAGCAGAGACATCCGCCACCCAAGGAATCTAAAAAAACAGGAGAAAAACACAGCATCCAAGAAAGAGACAGAAGCAAAAGCCTGGAGACAGAAGCAAAAACCAAAACCAAACCAAACAAGAAAAAAAAAGGGGGGGGTGGAAGGGGAAAAAAAAAAAGAAAAGACAAACCCTGAACTTTCTATTTTCTATGAAATAAACTGCATTTGTGAAAGTGCAATCAGGCTAATGTCTTTTTGTATTTCTACACATAACAAGTTTGAAAAACAGAATATACACTGAAAGAGCAGAAAGAGATGTTGCAACACCAGCAGGCTTTGTAACTTTGCTGCGACTGACCTTCATTTTTCATCCTGTCAAAATAAGACAGTTTAGAGGCTGCATAGATGCTTTTGGAGGACTGCAGGGCACCAACCACAGCATCCATCAGGAGAACATTTGTCAGTGCTTGCTGGATATACTGTGGATCCTAAACACAGAAGTCTTCCTGTAATTTATCTATTGCTCATTATTCTTACAAGAGACCATGTTCAAAATCACAACATGTGTCATGTTTAGCACAAGCACCAGCCAGTTGCTGCCCTGCAGCATAATTCCTGCCACTTGCTGTCAGACCCCACTCCCACATCCCATGTTCCAAGCCAGGTCTTGGAGCAGGGAGCCAGAAGCCAGTGTTATTTCATTACAGGAATACTTCAGATCTGGCACAACCTTGATACAGGATGTGCAAACAAAACCATATGAAAAGACACAGTGGGCACAGAGTGGACACCCATTAACCAAGATGGATCTTTCTTCATGGGAGAGAAGCACCATGAAATTCTAAGATTAGTGTATGAATTATTTAGAACAGAGACAAGAAAGCACATTCTTCATATTTATTTGGTTACAAATTTCCATATTTATACCTTGTGATCATATGCCATTTTCTTTCCAGCCCACATTTCTTTCACTATCAGGTACCAGAGATCACACTCAGTTTTAAGGTTGGCTTCAAAGACTTCTTTTTTAGATAATGTTTTAATCCTCAGAGTAGGTATTCTCAAAAGAAGGAAAGCTACAGTTGTGCTCTTAACATCCTGGAAAGTTACAGGAAAGAGAAAACAAGGAGAATGTGTCAAACTAATACATAAGGTTCAGCACTCAGCCCACAGGGCAGCTTTCTCTAATTACAGCTAATTATTTCAGTTGTCCATACACACCATTAAGCAGAGTTGGATTTATGAAAATAAGTTTAAACATCATCATACAGCCTTGGCTCCACAGTGGATAGAAGCTGACCCACTGACACCTCAGTCACATGAGCACATTTAATGCTCCTGTTACTAAGCTTCTCTATTCCATATCCTATGTGCTGCACTCTGCACATTTCTCTGAGGTTATAATCTCTTAATTTTCAGTCATGAAATTTTTGGTCCAAATCCCCATCATTTTACCTAATCACTCATATAGTATCTTCAGCACTGTTTCCTACTCTCCTTACTGAAACTTTACTTTGAGAGCCAGCTCAGTGGAGAATGGAACACAACCTATACCCACAGGCATGCCAGAGGACAGGAAGTTGATGCTCACCTCTATATCTCTGAAAGCAGCAATCGGGACATAGCCAGGACGGCCTCCTTCAGTCAACAGGAACAAGCGCTTCTGGGTCAGAGCTATTTTCCCTACACCATAGTTGGTTTTAACTGAGCAGGATAACTTGTAGACACATTCATTTTTATCTAGATGCTCAATTACTGCTGGTGGCAGATTCACCTCTTGAGCTTCTGCTTCAGTTTCTTTCCAGTAGTTGTAGAAATCTCTGAATGTTTCAGGATCAATTTGTTTCTGCTGTCCTAAAAATTTTTTAAAACCCCTTTAATGTGAGAAAGTATTACACAGATTTGCACAGGAAGATAGGTTTAAAAAGATAGTAGCTGTCAATTTGTGCCTCTTTATTGTGCACTGTAGACATTCTAGGCACATGTCCCCATCCCAAGGTTATCTCAGGCACTATCCTGAGATACCCAAAGGGACAACCACCCCTCACCGAGTAAGACATGAGAAAAGTCACCCCAGCTCCATCTAAACATAAAGGAATAGTATAAAAGTGAGTTAACAATGAGGAAAAGTCAGAGAAGACTCCATATAAATCCTGGGATTAGACAACAGGCTGGACCTGTCTTCTCCTCCACAGGATTACCTACTGGGTAAGAACCATACTCTAGGCACACTGAATCATTATCTCAAGCTAGCTCTTACTGGGGATTAGAGCTTGTCCTTATATTGATGTGAATTAATAAATTGCTTTAAATGTATTTTTTGCAGTCAGATACTACAGCTAGCAATTCTCAAACTTTAACCTCTGACAATTTTACTAATAAAGAGTTTTGTTTTTTAAGCTGTTAATGTAAGTCCTGCAAGGGGACTGGCGGTGGGTAAAGGACACCCAGGAGGGGTCTCTCTGTTTGGCAGGTGACCCTGGACAAGTGAGTGGAACCTCCCTCCACCCAGCAGCTGCACAGTGAAGGGTCCCCACAATGGAACACTGACAGACTGGCTGGGCACAAGAGGCTCAGCTTTCCCAGGATGATGACAGACCAATCAACACTAAAGGTTTGTGTACATCTCCCCTTTTCATGTGACAATGCTAAATAATAATCAAAAAGGAAAACAACCATCTTATACTCACCTACTGTCAGGGCATCAAATAACCGATGGATAGTGTCTATATCCCTGACAATCCCAGACTCCTGAATTCTCTTCACAAAATCATCCAGCTGCATGTGTGTTTTTGGCAATTCAAAATTTTTTACATGGTCATCTACTTTCAGAACTTCTCTTTGTTTTTCCATCACTCGACTTATCAGCCTCTTGAGCTCAGGTTTGCGGTCTGCCTGCAAGCGTTCCGAGCGAGGCAGGGTCTCCACTATTTTTCTTACAAGATCAGTAGGGAAAATTCTTAAGTCTGTTTTTTCTAGGTTCTGAAAGTCAGAAAGTGCATTTAGTAGTTTCCCTTGCATCAAGCTAACAAGGCCCCGGAGGTAGAAGTACCTTGCCAGCATCGCGGAGTTCTCGGGAGGTAAGGTACTGATAGCTTTGCTGAGGTGGTTGAAGAAGTCTGTGTAGTAGGAGTGAACACACTGGAACATCAGAGGAAAGTGAATTTCAGGGATTTTGAATGTGGTGATGGATTTGGAGGGCATTCTCACAGCTAGAAACAAACACCAAGAGAGTACATTGATCAGGGAAAGGATTGAAAGTGTAAATGTGTTCACAACCAGTTTACATTAAAAAAGTGTAAAAAAGTTCACAACCAGCAATGCTACAAATAGAATCCACATCACAGCAACACAAGCAATTACAAGAAACAAGAAGGATTACATCCATGCTAGGTACACACATACATTTCTATGTCCATTGTCCTTATTATCAGAATATCCCCCAGATAACATCAATTCTGGAAAAGGAAAAAAAAAAAAGAAAAAAATCCCCCATGTAGTTATTTCTAAGCAGTGATAAGCTTAAGCCTGTGTTTAAATTAAAGGTAGTAGAGAACTGGACATAAGGTGGGTGAGGACTCAATTCTCCAATATCAATCCCATCAAGACCAATCACTCTTTTGTGCAAAACTTAGAGCAGGCTACAGACTGACTTCACAAGCAAGGGGAAGCACAGACAGGCCCCAGCTCCAAGTGACTCAGCCCATCATTTCCTCCCAGCAGCTGACAATGCTTCTGTAACAATTACTCAGTGATGTCACTCCAAAAGACAACAGAAGTGTATTTGTCCATCACGATCTTCCCTTACCAACACCTGTTTCCACTTTTCGAAGTGAGGAGTTCCTGGTGGGGCCCTCTGGCAGTTTGATGTCCTGCAGGTTGGGCATGCTGATCACCATGCGCCGGCTGGCCTTGCGCTCGGCACTGATTCGCTTGGAAGCCATTTTCTCTATTGGCAGCCTTCTGGGGGTAGGAAACATCAAATCTAACCTGAGAAAAATAAAAATAACACATCATTAGTTTCAGTACACATACACATTAAATTACTACTTGTTTTTTTTCTTTTTTGTATAATAGCATTAAACCTACGATTTCAACAGCCATCTGTTCATTTAGGCCTTTTACATTAATCTTGAGTTAACAATTAATCACAATCATATTTATAGAAGGCCTGATCTCATACCAATAGAGTCAAAAGGACTTTTATCACTGATACCAACAGAAGATTCAAAACCAGGATAAGTGTGAAATGAAAAAACTCTACCTGTCCTCTTCAGACTGGGTACTCAAGTCAAGCCGAGCAAAAGAATCCATCTTTCTGTTCAGGCGAGCTTTAAGGAAAGAGTGAAACATGTAGGTCTCTAAAACCTGTGAGACACAAAGGGAATAACTGTGGATCATTTATAAATTTACATTTTTATTAGCATGTTTTGCTCACTTTTAATTACCTTTACATATGCAAAACTGAGACCTTCGAATTTAGCAATCACAAAAATAAAAACATTGAAAGCTTCAACAGAAAACTAATTAAGCTTCCATTTACCTTCTGGACTTTGATGATATTTGCTTAGTGGCAAATGGTAATCTCAGACTGCCCTCCAAGAGGTGAAACCAAACAAAAATGAGAAATACTGAGCAAAAGTTTAGGATTGTATTTTCTACTTAAACCAAGTGCTGATAATGCTGTCTATGGTTTGGAACAAGAATTTTGGGGCTCTCTAAATTAACATTATGTCACCATACTGAAAAGACAAGTGAATCATCTTTTCTTCTGGTAACCCCCAAAATTGTTCCCTGCTCAGGTAATTATTGTGGTGTCGTCCAGAAATAACTTTTACAAGGTCAAATTGCTACTTTTAGGATAGAGGACACTGCAAAAAATGCCAGGTGTGAATTAAAACGAGGGAAAGCCACTATCTCTCATCACTGCACAGTTAAAGAAGGTGGAATCTGGGATTTGAGGCAATACAACATGTGTATTGTATAAATGTTCAAATGCCTCTTACTAATGCACTTGCAATGTACAGTGTAAAACAGCATCTCCAAAAGCATTAGGATTCCCAGTTTCCAGTATTCCTCCAGCAGGTGGCATATTTTGCTAGCAATTGTATGTCCAGGAGATTTTGAATTTTAATCCTTTCTAAGGTTTTTTTGAGTTTTCTTAATATAATTGGGTTTTTTTGAGTTTTCTTAATATAATTCCAGACACCACTAGTAACTACTCCATATTGTGTTATTTTTTAAGATTCACTTGAAAGCAAACCTGCCACTTTGCTATTCGGTATTTAAGTGAGTCAGCTGCTCAAAGCTCTTCTTAAATATGTACACCTGAGTTTTAAACTAATATTTAATTTCAATTCATAAAATTGCCACCATTTCATTTATAGTATTAGAAACTATTAGTGAACATATTTTAATTATTTCTATTCATCTGAAATCCTGGTCAGAAGATTTCCAATAAATTTCTTTCCTGAAGATATATTAATAAGTTCCTTTTAGTTTTTCCTTTTAGTCTGTTTTTAAGAATGTTTGCACATATCAGAAGCTTTATCCAACAAACACTATTTCTAATGTAGGATTCATTACTTTTGTTGCCTTTAAATTGCCAGGTATTGGCATTAATCCTAAAATACAGATTTATTAATAACAGATAATCACAGCACTGGATTTACCTTTTTGTAGAATGGCTGGTCTCCAATTGCCCTCGTTTTCAGAAATTCTTCACTGTTAAACACTCTGTGTTCATAATTTAGATGGTCTTTTACCTCCCTGGAGACAAAAATAAATAAATTGGTAAATCTGCTTTGAGATTTGTAAGCAAGCTGTACGTTTGCAATAGCAGCAGCCCACTGGGACTACTAGAAACATGCTGCAGTATCAGAAAATGAAATAGCAATGTGCTGCAGTCTCAGAAGGCAAACTCAGTTTTCATGAACAAGTCTGAGTTACTGAATCAAAGATAAAGAATTCAAATTCTTAGAAGAAGTGAGGTGGGCTATCTGCTGACAACTTACACTCTGTGAGATTTAGTAAACCACGAAAGAGAATCTGTGTAAATCACGACTTAGGCTCCAATCCTAGAATTACATTTACATACATGATTCCTGAGTCACACACAACCCACTGGAGCACAAAAGACAAGTGCACCTATCATGGGCATTCTGAAAGATGTGACCTGATCTCACACTGTCCCATCACATTGCATCTGTAACAGGCACATGAAAAACAGGACTCTTATTATTACATCTTATTAACAGTTTATGCAACCATATGGGGTCAGGAAAAAGTATAAAAGTACATAGTTCTACATAATTCCATATAATTTAGCACTGTTTGCTTTAAACACGGAACCTCCATGCACACAAAATCACTACAATGCTTTGCTGGAGACAGAACAACTGGCAGCATAACTGCATCAGAGAGTTACTTTCCTTCACTCCTGGATGCTGGCAGAGTTAGAAGATAGAAGAAACAAGGCTGAAAAAAAGAACAAAGACAAAGTTTGAAGGAAAAGAGAAAGAAACCAAAAGAAGTATCAACCCCTTTGTGACACATATTATCTCTTAGAGAGCAAAGCATCTGTTCATTTTTTGCAGCCAAATGTTTAGTGCATTAAAGAGTTCAAGCTGTTACAAGCAAAAATGTATTTCTCCTCATTTTTGTCTGGAATTATTGTTGCCAAACACTAAAATCCACAAAATCCCACTGTGGAAATAAATGCATTTCAGTTTCCATAACCAGCTATCTGTAAAGGCTGTTCTATTCCCCACACCCAGCACCTACTCTCCTTCTTGGAGGAACCAGGCACTTGTAGGAATACTCCTTAAACTGATCCAATCACAGACACCTGGCATTTGGACTCTATACATTAACCCTGCGCCTTCTGACTAAAAGCGTCAGAGAATATCTGTGAGCAACTCTGTCGCTGATCCAAAGGGAGGAACCACCTCCAGCAAGAGGCCACATCATTGTTAAAATGCCAGTCCTAAACACACCCAATACCCCACATTTCTTACCAAAGAATTATGGAATACCCTGAGTAGGAAGGGACCTACAAGGATCATTGAGTCCAGCCCCGAGCCCAGCCAACACTTTGTCCTTGAGGTTCAACAGCTCCTGTCCTTGCCTCATTCTCTGATTGCACTCTCCAGGTATCTCATCCATTCTCAGTCCAAATACTCCCAGGTGTTCTGAACTCTTGTTCCTGCTTTCAGCTCTTCTACCCTGTCCTAGTTGGAATTTGGGTTCCTCTAACAAAAGTGACCAAAATTTGACTGATATCCCTGCTGGGCCCTAAGCTTTTCCGAGGATTGCACTTCCTGAAATCTTCATACAATAGACAAGGTCAACATTTTATCGAAGTTTTATTGAAGACATTCTAGCAATGTATATGTACATCAAAACATCAGTGACTCATATTCCGGCAGGCTACATGATCTCCTTCTCATAATCCCTAACAAAATCTAAGCTTTACAAAACATCTATAAAGTAAGACAAAATCAGAATATTTTCACAGATGCTTAAAGTACTTGACCAGTACCACATGCTCCTATAATGGAAAATACTACATCCACTTACCTGAAGATATTGACAATTAACTGCAACATGGTTTGCTGCACATCCATGTTCAGTTTCTGCTGCCAAGCCCTTCTGCGGGTTTGGAGCTCACCAAGGTCTGTGCTGGCTCGGAGATGGCAGAGCTCCAGATCAAAGTGCAGCTGCAGACCCTCCACTCTACACAGGAGAAAACTATTAACTTACATCCTAACATCAACCATTTTTTTTGTACCTTTAAAAGAAAATAAAGGTCATTTAGGCCCCTGCATCTTACAGCTAGAGAAGTGCATGATTGATTTACAAGTGCTGACAAGCTAACAAGATTCCAGGGAGCCTCACTCAATTAAATCACAGTGCACTCAGTCTTCCTTGTAAAGTTCAGACTATAACCTGTATCAATAATAAAAAAGAAACAAGCATTCCAGTTGTTACAAAATAATTTGGTGATTATGACTGCTTAAAACCACTTCTATATTAATTAATTGAAATTTTCAATTTGCCCTTTTAAAATACAGTGAGGCTTATATGAATGAAATAATATAATAATAATAATGAATAATACAAAATAAAAAACCTGGAGCATCAAGCATGATTTATGCACTAAGATAAACATATCTTCAAGATCTTGTCACCTTTTTATGAAAGTTTCTGCTGCTTGTGCTGGAACATCTGGAATCTCGAGTTCCTCTTCAACCATTTTTGAATGTGTAATATCTCCATTATCTATATTAATTAGAATTAAATCTTCACCTTCCTTTTAACAAAAGAAAATAGAATGACTGTACATATACTTACATTGTAAAAATATTTACTTCTCATTTACATACTCAGACAATTAATTTCATCAAGGAGGTAAACCAGAAAAGGATTAAAATTTTTTCCACAAGTAGAGAAGTAGTGTGGATAACTAAACAATTACATTAAAGAGAAATAAATGCAATTGCCTTAATAGATGTTAATCTCAGTACATAAACACTTACTAATCTAATATGCTCTAATATGGAAGGGAACAAATGCACTGCAAGTAAAAATCAAGAGTGGTAATGGTGGGAAACATACCGCGCTCACTTCATCAAAATGATCAATATGACATCCCATGAGGAAAGATGTTGGAGCCATCACAAAATCCAGCATTTGCCGAGACAGAATAGGCACAAAAGTGTGCTGCCACTGAAGAGGATGAAGGTACAACATAAAACACTCAGCAACAAGTGTCAGCAGAGCCCAGTCAGAAGAGAAGAAAACAATTCTCTGCTCAGTCAAAATACAGGTCATAATCTGGAAAACAAACCCAGAATGTTAAGTATTTACAAAGAGGTATCTAGAACACACCAGAAACGCAAGTATTTCATCTGCTTGTGAGACTCAGCCTCACAAATTCTCATTTTCAGTAGCTACCTTACAGGTTTATAAAACGAAATCATGTCCATTTCAAGATGTTCCAACTGCACAGGACTGTTTAGGATTAGTGATACTTTTATTCATAACATGCACATGTGGACAAAGCCCAACAAAGTAAGGCACTACTGCCAACTCTCAGGACTGAGGAAGTTTCTTAGAGGAAGTGGCTCAGATAACACTGGTAACCTTAAACTACCTAACTGAACTTCACAGGGGGCCTTTGAGCAAGGAATTGGATCAGGAAACCTCCAAAGGACACTCCAGCCAATATTATTGTAAGATTCTGTGAAGCACTGAAAAAATTCAAACAGTCTTTTGTATTTTCTTGTCTGTCTACACCATATACATTTTATTTTTATGAGAGTGCCAACTGCCATCAATCCTTCCTACAGGTCCCTTTCTTACACATGAAAAAAGTTCTTATAAATCTTGTAGAAATACATGTAGTTTGTTTTATTCAAAATAAAATCTGTAAACTGGCTTGGGTATTTACATTTTTAAATATATTCTTAAGAAATTTAGCACCTATTTCTAAACCACAGGCAAAGAAATGCAATATGCCTTAACCTAATTTGGTCTATAAATAACAAAATATCTTAAGAAAGTATGATTTATTGTGCCATATCTCTAATATTCAGAACTAATACTATTCTGAATTCTTGGGTTTTTTAGTAAATAAACATCTTTATTTTTTCTAAGCTAAAAATTACCAGTACTGTCAATCTCTAAAAACTTTTAAATATGAGTTAGTTTTACCTGCAGCACTTGCTCTGGCTTGAAACACAGCAATGGAAGATGGAGATCCAAGTCAATAATTGGACAGTCAGGATCCTCTCGTGAAGGAATGATTATTTGAAGGGGTTTCATATGAAATACCTATAATAACAAATGGTTTTGCTTTACTCCTTAATGAAAATGTTCCCACAGCACATTTAATTCAGGATTTTAGCTCTACAAAATATTAAACTACAAAATATTAACTTTAATTGAGAGCAAGAAGACAGGTATTTGCATAGTGCAGAAAAGTGAAATAAAAAGAGGGGAAAATATTAAAAGACATAAAAACTAGTTTGTAAGATTAAGATGGATTTGTTTCCTCTCACTCTCATAGGGTGATTGGCCAGTAATTTTTTTTTAAAAAAACATATTTTAACAGAATTAAACTTGTTTCGTTATAAGAATAGCAAAGTAATTGAATTTATATTTGTAGATACAACTGGGAAATTAAATCTATTGATAAAATTCATATAGGAAATAGAAAAAATATTAACAAAGTAAATGAGCATGGGTTGTTATGCTAAGAAAATAAAACCAGACAAAAGGAACAAGGTCTCTCAGTGTTTCAGATCCTTCAGCTCAAATCTCTGGGGCTCAGATCCTGCACATGCTGCATATTTCAGCACTCACAGCTGGTTTAGCCAATCACTCACAGTTTTCCAGCTATGCTATTTTTCCTCCACTCCTAACCCTTCACCCCAGGGTCAAGGAAAGCAGCTAAGGAGAAGTCCATGGCTGAAGCTCTGCTTCCCTAGAAGCCACTGCAGTAGATAAGAGTGTGTGCTGAAATCACTGACCCAGCTGACCTCTGGCTTGACTTAGGAAGGGTAAGAATGGAATAAATACACAGCACTGAATACAAATGTTGATGGGAGTTTCCTCTCTCAGCTTGGTCTTTTCCAGGCAGCAGCCAATGGAACATTTCATCCACTGCACACTGTTCTGCTGCTCCCAGACCTGCCCAGGCATCATCTCAGACCGCAAAGAGTTGGCATAAGCCAAATCCTTCCCAGAGGAGTATTGAAAACTAAAGAACATGACTGGTATGCCAGCACTCCAGCCTGAACCCTGGTCACACTGTTATTTTCTCCACTAACAGTGCAGAACCTGATTTTTAAAGCACAGGTATTGACATCAGTTCCACAGCAGCAAGTACAATCTCTGACCTGACAGTCATGAATGTCACCTGGTTTACTGAAAACAGCATCTTAGTATCTTACAAGAAATAATGTAAAAGTGATTATGAAATTCAGGAGGAGTAATTACCAAGTGCAGTGGTCCTGGTGGCGGGCTGGGAATTAAAAACAGTTTTGCTGCAAATTCTTTTACATGCTCCTCGACATCTAAATCCCTGAAAGGTCGTAGCTGCACTAGTAAGCTGTAATTAAATGATAGGAAATTGCTTATCAATAGTAACACACAAACACAAAAAACTCTTTCTGCTGATAATCTAGAAAGAAATTAATATGAGTAATGAAGCTATTATTTCAGCTAATTAATTTCTAATTTATTAGATACTTGAGCAGCTTCATTAAATTTTAATGATGCTGCTGTGTGAGAAGGAGAGGTGTTCTCATACTCCCATGCATAAAATATTGCTGCATTATATCCATCAGAGGACACAGCACAGTGGTTCAATGGCCAAAGCAAACCACGTGTGAGGTGAGATGGTGAGGTGTAACTATACCAAGTGTCTTATAGAGACTGCTCGAGGAATGAAACCCACAGCTGCAACACAGTGCCTTGGTGTTCCTCCCATCCCAAGAATCAGACACCAGCTCTGAGATGGAAAACAGCACCAGAGGAAAAGAGAGGTTGTAGACCTGTGCTTGACTGCAGAGGAAGCAAGAGCCATATTTAGCATAAGGCTTAGGCCTGTATGGACACTGCCCTTTGCTGCCCTTCCTGCCCACATAAAGAATAAAAACATTTGTGCAAACCTGAAAAACGTTTTTGTTTTAAAACTTATTACTTTAACAAAGGTCACGTGGTTTTTATAATACACCAAATAAATTCTCAAACATTCAAATATACACACCACAGCACTCCTGAAATGCAACAATTACCAAGTTAGATTAAATCTGTGGTCACAAAGGCCATCTTGTTCAACTGAAGGTTCACTTGCACATTTACAGTAAAACCCCAATCTTTACGAATCCAGAAATCTAGACCTGCAAACCTATATATACAGAAACTAGGAACTGAATATGGTTGTCTTCTCCCTGGAGGTTTTACTTCAGTTTGAAGTTTTACTGGTTTCCTGCAGAAGATTACTTGCTGTTCAGGAAGAAAGCAACTGAATAGGTCAAGAGATATATAAGAATCCAGGACACCATATTTGTGTATAGCATTTAGATTCCATAAAAAAACATATTCTGTCATATTTCACTGCACTTTTAAATGAGATATTTAAATTCACTATATTCCTTTTTGAAGACCTGGGCTGTTATATATATATACAAAAAGTCCATCAGGGGTGCAGAGAAAGGGGAATTTAAGAATTATCAAAGAAAACCAGATAGTAGAACCATCAATTTAAACAAATATTCTGTCACACTTAGCAATGCCTCAGATTTGGCCTAACAGAGTAAAGCAGACCTGTCTTTTTTTTTATTTGAGAAAAAACCTCTTATCAAGACATCCAGTAAATGTTACAACAGAAACAACATGACTGAGAAAGCAGCAGATGTACAGAGGACAGTAAGAGCTCCCTAATCAGGACATGGTGCCCATTAATGCAGCCTAACAGCAGCTGACAGCTCTGCACTGCAAACGTCTGCAGAAATAAATGAAGTAATCTCTGAAACACTCAAGTGGAGAGCTAAGGAGTTTATGAACCTTTCATTACTGCTATTAACTGTCCACAGACAGGTGTTTCAGAGAGCAGCTCAGAATAGGCCCTTTGTACTGCCTCAGTGCTGGGAGCTATTTGCACACTCCCACCTTTTCCCAAGGCAGCTGAAAGGACCAATACACAGGTTGGAAGATTTACTGTTTGAATGGAGCCTATTCATCCAGCCAAGACAGGAGTTCATCCAGGACATTACTGCCAGGAATATTTCACTTTTCACGCAGTATAACAGATTGAGGTAATACTACACATGCAAAGAGCCAAAACCTCTCAAGTAAAAACAGAACCTTTTCAAAAAATGTAGAATAATCCAACAGCCACCATGCTGTGAAACGGTTTAGGCACACATCTGCTTGCTTTGGAGAGAGGCAGACACACTCCACACAAAATGTTCTGGATTTGCTGTGTGCTAGCAATATGGAATTATAAAATTAATGACATGGAACACAAAGACCTTCACTACTGTGATGACAGTTTGCAGATCCCCTTGGAATTCAAAGCACCTACATGGATTTATAGCTTGATGCTGCCTGTGCATCTCAGCTTGGTTCCGTTTTCAGTTGTGATTTCTACTGTGCCATTTGAAAAAGTTTAGGAACCTGGATTTTATCTAGGAATACTTATGAAAGAAACGCCTTTGATGATTGTTCTGACTGAAACAAGTACCACCTCACCTATAGACAATTCTGTGCACTTAGTTAGGTACTGAAGAAAATAATCTATGCCCAGAATTCTGGAGGAAAAGGAAACCTTTTGCTACAAAAAAAACCATCCTGAATGGAAGCAGAACCCCTTTAGATGCTACTTCAACATCAGTTCTTCAGGAACAACAGCATTCTTGTGCTAGTTCTCACAATGAAAGGGCTACACACTAGAAATAGGTGGTTTGAGGTCCACCAGGAAGTGCTTTCAAATCTCCTGACTGGAGAATGATTAATCAGTTAAAGCATCCTGCAGAACACCTCTGCAGCATACCTAGGACACAAGTGCTGTTGAAGGTGTTATTATTTGTTAAGAGGCACTGCTACTTGAGTACATTCAAGCAATGAAAACACTTATTAGCTGTTTAACTCATTGGTTACCTGATTACACACAGCAACTCCCTTTCTGGTTTATAGAAATACAGTGTCAATGTTTGTACTGTCACAAAAAGTCAGAACATCTCCAGCTGTACAGGGCACTATGCTCAAAATATATCATAGAGGTCTTGGCTGTAATTGTCTATGTTGCCTTCTGAGCAGCCACACACCCCAGCAGCTGTTTCATGCCACATGGAAACATTTCAGTAGTACAACCTAAATAAGGAAAACCTGTACCTCTCCACCCCTTCCCTTCCCTCCACCCTAGTGTATTCTGGCACAGTGAAATACTTTTTCTAATAAAAACCAAGACACCAAAACCAGAAGGCCAGATACTCTGAAATGTAGGAAGATAAAGGAATTTTTTTAAAAATTACAGAATAAAATGTAATGGAAATCAAATCAGTTGAGTTTCCAGTACCGTGGGAAACGCCAATACCAAATTCAGCTCTGTCACTGGCATTCCCCCCCCTCTCATTCCAGTTACACACCCTCCTACCTCACAGATGCAGCAGCAAAAAGGAGAAGAGCTGTGCAGCTGTGTGAAAAATTCCCCTGCTAAAACACCAGGACAACATACAAGACTAACAGGGAAGGTTATTGTCCTGCTGAACTTCCCTGTAACACATGTTTACAAATCACTTTAAACTCAGATGGCAGGGTACTGATCAATCTGAACTCCTCTCAGAAACCAGTACAGACTCGAAAGAGAAAAGCCATACGTGGTAGCTGGCTTTGGATGTTAATGCTTTAAATAGGTGCCAAACCCTACTATATCTGATCAAGACAGAGATATTTAATTATAATGTTTAAATAATTATAAAGTTTAAAATACCCACCCAGAGGCAGAAGCAGCTCTAGAGGGTTAACTCTGCCTGGTTACTGTCTCCTCTAAACAAATATGAGAACAAGAAACACTTTCACAACATCTGGAATACTCCATTGTTGTCCTGAAGATTTTCCCACTTCTCCCTTAGTTGGCTCTTTTAAAACCCATTTGCCAGCTGACTGCTTCTCCCAGCTCAGAGATGTCTCACTTCAGAGAAGAAATTACTCACTTATGAATACTCTCCATAAACCACTGATGAGTACTGTAACTGTCAAGCTGAATCCTTATTATTTCCACCCAGTGGTGTGAGGTGAGCCCTCTCACAGGCTGAGCTCACAGTATAAAAGCAGCAGGAATCCCACTATAAGGGCTGGATGGAAACAGTAGCCACAGCTGTAGTCACAGCTGGAAGAGTTCCATATGCAGATTAGTATTAACTTGAGATTTGAGATTTATAAAAGGCAGCAATGAATCAGTTCCTGCAATACCAAGGGCTGATGTAATTGACTTAAGTATAAGAAGTGGGGAGAAGTGATCTGGGCAAGGAAAGAGAAAGGAAAACAAGTATTTGTTTTTTATTTCACTGAACATTTTGATTTCACACTGACCTGTGCACAGTGAGTTTCCATCATGTTGAAGTCCCTTTTCCACATTAAATCCCCTTACTAATGCTTTAAAAATGACAGTACAGAAGTACATGCCCTTAAAGGCTGCCAGAGTGATTCATTTCTGATCTCACAGCCTTTTTGAGCCAACAACTCAAATGCCCAAGTGGAAGGCATCGCTTTGCTCCTCCAGGGCTCTCCTCACATAAAGCAGGGAAAGCCAGTCAGTGCTCCAATAAAATCCAAACCCACAGCACGAGGAAAGAGGTGCATGGGGTGGGGAAATCAGTGCTCAGGCCTCATTTGGTCTGGAGCCAGGTTTGGGGCTCGTGATGCACCTCACTTGGTATCCACGGAGTGCTCCCTTGCTCATGTGCTCGGGATACAAGCACCAGCAGAACAAAGGGGAAGACTCAAGCTCCAAACTAAAACCCCAACATCTTTCAACTTATGTACAAGAAGCAAATACCTGCAACTGGCTTCAAATTTGACTCTAGAAAGCTTGACTGAAATTTAGTGAAGAAAACCTCTTCTACCTTTGGACAACAGGTTTGCAAGTGAAGACACACAGAAATCTCCAGTGTACACATACAGGGTCCCTGATATGAAGAAATTTTAATCCATATTAGATGCAAGTAGATCTTAACAAGTTAACAATAAAGTAACCTCAAAATAAGTGAAATTACTTAATAACAACATATAACCATGTTCACTTACCTTTTCAATCCTCCACACTGCAGACTATTTGATTGTTTCTAACCAGTGAATCCTAAGAATTTCTCTCCTAGTTCTACAACAGCCAAGTAACGACTGTACTTCCTCAAGTGTCTTGGATTATTTCCCTAAAGTGTCATTAACTGCTTATTAATACATATATTCATCTTCTTATGACATTTATTTGGTGCATTATAAAAACCTTTTTGTGCTTTGAAAGTGATTTTCATAAGAGCAGCAAAATTACAGTTAACCATCTTCAAAAAAAACCCAATAATATCTGTGAAAAATCTGTTCCCTACACATCAGCAAAAACCCCAAAGAAAATGAAGACAACTTCATAATTAATTCTCTTGGTATTCAGAATTTGCACTTACTGTCTGGGCAACACTGACATAGCATTCCTTCATTTCCTCTCCCACACATCTCACACTATTCTGACATAAAACTAACCACTGTTTGAGCACCATGCAGCTCTCCTGACCACATCAAGCAAATTCAGGTATTAAAAACCTGCAGTCATTTCCAGCAGAAACAACCAAGGGAGCAAAGCTTACCAAGAGAGACAATCCTTGAGGGCATTAAAATATGGGTATCTGGATATAACACAAACAGCAAAGGGTACAAAACAGACAGGCACCTTCCCAGTCTGTGCAGATTCCCAATGGCCCTGCCCATTCGAGGAGGTGGAACCATCCTGCAAGAAAACTGCATGTTAATGTCTTTATCTTAATAATAAATTTATGGCTGATATTTTCATGAGAACCTTAGAGATGTGATACCCAATTCCCTCTAAATTTCAAAGAGATTTGGATTTCTATCTCCCTTTAGATCTTCAGAAAAATGCCAGCCTAAATGACTTAAACAGTATGTATTAAAAAGAATTTCAGCACAAAATGTATTTAGAAAGAACATCTTTCATTGTTTGGGAAGAACAGCCTTTACCAAAAAAAACCATCCAAGGACATAAAGTGTGCTCCTAAATATCCAAATGCCCTAAATGAAA
Organism: Erpornis zantholeuca; assembly: GCA_013400515.1. NCBI lineage: Eukaryota > Metazoa > Chordata > Aves > Passeriformes > Timaliidae > Erpornis > Erpornis zantholeuca. The sequence goes on from VZTN01026010.1 coordinate 28,119, forward strand.
TCCGTAACAATTTTTCCTAATGCAATGCGTTCCAAAGTACTTAATTTAAAATGGTCATATAAAAGTATAATTCGTCCTGTACTCCTTCTAACATAAAAACACACCTGTTAACTAATTTCATAAATTAAATCTCACATTATTTTCAAAGTGTTTTGTTTTTATACATTCTAATATGTTTTAATAGAAGAATGAGTTAAATAACATACTTGCATAGACTGGTAGTGCTGTGCAACAACACCGTATGTTCTGTTACCACAGACGTCAGTGAAGACCAGGAAATGGATGTGGTCCTCTTTTGATTCAGGGCTTATATAAAGTCCCCCTGAAATGAAGGTGGGATATATTTTTGTTTACATATTCAAACAATATTTTTAATTACATATTTAACTACAGCTGTGTGAAAAGTAATTAATGACAAATACTGCCCGTTGTCACTTCATTTCAAGAGAAATGTTTCATTTTAAGGGATTAAAATGTAATATACCATCCACTTGAACTAAAGGTTGTGGGGGCCGGTGAGCCTGCCACACAGAGGTCCCCGGAGGCCCCCTGGGAGGGAAGAACCCTGAGGGGCATTCCCCAAGTTGGGGAGAAGAAGGGGGCTTCTCTCACAGGATGCCTTGTTCTGTTATGCTAATGTGCCCCAGTTCTGTTTCCCTACTCACCCACTGCCACTTGTTCCTCACTCCCTCCCTCCCTGTTCCCCCATTGACCCCATACCCTAACCCCACCTGTGTACTGCCCCCATGCCCCCTGAGGGTTGGTTCCTGATGATCTCTCTGCCCCTACCACCCCATACTTAACCCTGGACCCTTCCCATGAGTCTTGTCTTTGTCACTGAATGCTCCACGAGCATGGCTGGAATAAAGATCTCCGTGGAACTCATACAAAGACCCTTCCTGCCTCTTTGCCATTGACTCCTATTAGCAGCTATCCCAGCATGCTACAAAAGGTTGTTACAGAGGCTGTAAGCTGCACATTACTGAGGAAGCAAAAATGCACGTATTCTGCATTTTCAGTGACAAAATAAAATAAATGGGTTTAATTCACTTTTTTTTTCTCCAAGATATTTAAAAGGTCTGCAATAATGACACACATATTAAAATTACCATTTTAATAGTTTCCAGTTTAATAGTTCCTCCATTAAACCTGGAGGAACTATTCACTACTTCAGGTATATCAAAATATCAAAAGAAAAGTGAGAGAGTACTCAGCCATTTTTGGGGGAAAAATAATTTTTCAAGTGTGTGCATATGTGCAGTTCACTCAAACCAAGATTTACCAACAAGGGCTACAAAATAGGGGCTGTAGTATAGATCAACAAATATATACATTAAAACAGTTCTCAACAAGAAGTGTGAACCCTCATGTACCTGGGAAGCAGAGCTGTGGCAAAGCAATAAGATCAATGTCCTTTGGAACTGTCACATCTTCTGTGTCAGGTGCTTTCTGCTCCCCGTTGAGGCTCTTGACATTTTCAATCTTGGGTCTCTCTTTTTTCTTTCGGAAGGACCGGCGTTTGCTTTTATTGAAGTTATTACCAGTATTAATCACTTGGACATCATCTCTGCTGATAAATGGAGGCACAAATACAGAAAGAACTTCTGGATCAAGGGGTGGAAGACTTTTGAGTCTTCTTTGAGTGCCCTATAGGAAAAAAAAACAACAAACAAAACAAATGCTAAGTTGACATTCATCCTGATATGTGGTTTTAAAATAATTTTTAACTCTGTTTTTTCTCTACCCCTAAAATTGTGGGTTTAGAATACATTTTTTCTTCTTCCTAAGTAATTAATTTCTCCTTTAAAGGTTTTGGTTTATGCATGTTAATGCAAGGAGAATGGGCATTTTTAACAGGCAAGAAATTCTTCACCATTCAAAATGCACTATATCAATATTATGCCTTTGCCAAAAGAAACTAACAAGTATCAAATACCATATTTCCTCCTTTTCAGTGTTAAGATATACTTAAAATAAACACTGGGAATAGGAGAAACCAGGCAACAAATAAATGAAAAAACAGAAGAACAGCTGAGCCTCTTAGATAAGTCTTTGTTCAACTTCAGGAAGAGCTTCATTTTCACTCAGAACAACATGGACCAGCAAAACACAAACAACACAAACACAGACTTCCACAAGACAACGGTTAACTTTATAAGGCAATTAACAAAGAACAGTTAAAAACTACAATCGTTGTTACAATAAACACAACTTTAGGACACTGTAAAACATGAAGCCATGAGAATTCCTCCATATACTGATGAGTGAGCGGAACAGGCATCCCAAGAGCATAAGAAATTAAAACATTTTTCACAGGCAGCTTTGCAAAGTACAACTGGCTTGAAAGCCCTCACTGCCCTGCAATGAAAACCTGTGAAGGAAGCGATCAGAGAGATTTCCTTGAACTTGGGAGCACTTTTTATATTCTTGACCATATAGTTGAACAAAGTAGCTGCATTTCCCATTACTTCATTGTAATTTTAATTCTTCCTGCAAGGTTAAAAAACAAAAGCTTTGTTTAACCAACGGATATTTGGAAACAGGAAAGGTGAGCCCCACTGCGGTAAAAAGTTGTTTCGTTTTCAACTTTTTGCGAACAGCTTCAAAGTCAGATGAGGTGAAGCACACATGCTGCTTTTATCATCAGACATGATGCAAGATGCTCCTTGAGAACCAGTGCTGGCCTCATCCAGTATTTCCTTATTTTTTTTAAATGCTACAACATAGAAAGCTCTGAAGCCAATCTTCCACTGTCCAAATTTTGAGACAGAAGTCTCAGCACTTACATCCCAGAAGGTAAGTCCACTAGTAGGTTTTTTTCCACATTTGAGCATCATAGGAAAAATGGGAAGGAATGCTTCATGATATATTAATTATGGTATCTTAAATTCCACAAATGACACCATATTTATAACAGGGCACTCTAAAGAAACCACTTCACTAAAAATAAGAAGTGAAAAAACACACTTTTAATAAACAAAGAGCCTGAACTAGAAATAAATTGGAGTGGAAAAGAAAAGTTCAGGCAAGTATCCATGGGGATAGTCAAAAGATAGCAATGACTTTAAAAAGCACATCACGAATGGAGGTACTGAGTGCCACATCCTCCCATGCTAGGAACTTTCAAGTGTCATTTCCTCAGTTGGCAGCTGACAAAGGCAGTGAAGAAACTGGAAACACAGATACATTCACCATGATCACCCTCAAACTAACATGCAGCTAAACATTTCAGGAGGAAATTAAGAATTAAGGCTCAGCCCTGAGGCTGTTATGCAAGAAAAACACAAACGTACTCCAACAGTAGCAATCTCAACTTGGCAGATTTGCCCTGCTGAGGTTTTCATACAGAGTTGCTTAGACAGGGCAATCCCTGACTTACACTAAGGCATCTCTGTGCTCCAAAGTGCTGGATGACAGCCAGCAATTTAATGGCCTCACAGCCTAACAGCTCCTGAAATGGCACATCCTTGATGTCTTGAACTACAAAAGGGGCATTAAACACCATTTTTTTCCCCACAGAACAGCACTGTCAGCACTGTCGCTGACCCAGTGACTCAGTCCCCAGCATTCAAGTCAGCTCATATTAATTTCTTGGCCAAAGTCACATTTTATTACTTCTTGAATTCAGGGGTAAGTGAATAGACAGCAACAGAACTATATTAATTTGTTTTTGCTATTCTTTAAACATTTTATCTTTTCTGCTGATACTGTTACTTCTTCACTTTGAAATACTTCTCTTTTGTAGCTTCTTACTGCCAAATGTCCTTGCATCAAACACAGCTTCTTACAAACAGAAGTGGGGGATTTTATTCCATCCCCATTTGCTGATGGTGTTCCTGTAACAGCGGTACTGTAAAGGACACTGATACAAGACAGACTTTTACAATGACTGCATTATTCACACACAAAGAGCAGTGTGAAACCACAAATCAGAGCATGACCTCAGCTATCTGGTGTTTCCTTGACCTCATTCTCCTCTTCCCTTCACTGAAGAAGTTAATTTCACTTTGAAAGTCATGAAAGAACTGATTTCTTTAACAAATAATTGGGCAGGGAAAGTATGAAGCCACAGAAAAATTAGATTGGGCAGGACAATTAGGTTGTAGCGATAGAAGAGGGAATGGTTTTAAACCAACAGAGGGCAGGTTGGTTTAGATTAGATATTAGGAAGAAATTCTTTATTGTGAGGCTGGTGAGGCACTGGAACAGGTTGCCCAGAGATGCTGTGGATGCTCCATCTCTGGAAATGTTCAGAGTCAGGCTGGATGGAGATCTAAGCAACCTGGTTTAGTCAAAGGTGTCCCTGCCCCACAGGGAGGGTGTCGGAACTGTGTGATCTTTAAGGTCCCTTCCAACCTAAACAATTGTAGGATGATCTCTGCAGATTCTTAGGCAACTCTTTGCTCCAAGCAATGATAAAGCTGATGTTAGGTCTGGTTGCATTGGGTTTCATCCAGTCAAGTTTCAGAAGTCCCTTAAGAAGGAGATTCTTCCCCCCTCATGGCCCAGCCCTCAGATAGCTTGGCTTCTTCTGGACTCACTCTTGTTTGCCAGCAGTTCTCCAGTATAAAGGTACCCAAATGTGGAATACCTCCAGCATCCCAGATGGGAACTCAAGGGTGTTGAGAAATAACAACAGTAGTAGCAATCCCTTCCCTCCGCCTGTGAGCCACAGTCCTGATGATGCAGGCCATTACACAGTTACTTTTCAATCACACAATGGCTTGGGTTGGGAGGGACCTTAAATTATCATCTCATTTGAACCCTCCTGCCATGGGCAGGGGCATCTTCCACTAGACCAAGCTGCCCAAAGCCCCACCCAATTTGACCTTGAACACTTTGAGGGATGGTGCATCCACAACTTCCCTGAGCAACATGCACCAGTGCCTCACCCCACTCACAGTAAAATTCTCTGTAATATCTAATCTAACCCTGTCCTCTGTCAGTTGAAGCTATTGCCTCCTGTTCCACCACTCCATGCCCTTGTCAGAAGTCCCTCTCCAGCTCTCTTGGAGCCCCTTCAGGTACTGAAAGGCCACAACAAGATGACCCCAGAGCTTTCTCTTCTCCAAGCTGAACCACCTCAAGTCTCTCAGTCTTCCCTCATATGAGAGGTGCTCATCTAATAATCTTTGTGGCCCTCCTCCGGACCCAATACCAAGAGGCCCATGTCTTTCTTGTGCTTAGGACCCCAGAGCTGGATGCAGCACTCCAGGTACAGCAGAGGGGCCAAATCCCCTCCCTCACCTGCTGCCCACACTGCTTTGGATGCAGTCCAGGACATGGCTGGCTTTCTGGGCTGCAAGTGCACATGGCCGGGGCATGTCCAACCTCTCATCCACCAGCACTCCCGAGTCCTTCTTGGCAGGGAAGAACTCATCACCCAATCTGTACCAATAATAGGCATTACAGGTGTAGCACCTTGCACTTGGCTTTGTTCATCATCCCAAGGTTCCCATGGATTCACTTCTAGTGCTTGTCCAGGTGCTTTTCACTGCAACAAGCATACACTGCTGACTGATGCTCAATATGATCACACCTCATTTCTTTCAGCCAGGGAGGCATTACAGAAGTAGAAAAAAATTGTTTTGGTGGTTATGTCTGCATCAGCAGGGCCAGAAAGCATGAGACAAGCTCTGTACCACTAACTGTGGTAGGCAGATACAAAATCCAACGATGGAACCCGTAGGAAGATCTGAGACATGTCACGGATAGTTTGCACACACCTGACAAATTAAAACCCAGCTTTATAGCTGTAGATAACTTAGGGAAAAGAAGCATCACTTGCGTATGTTTCATTCTTACAAAATACACACTTCCAGTGCTAAAAAAGAAATCTCTAGCTGAAAATAGCAGCCTTTGATCTTTTCAAATTGAAATCTCAGAGCGACAATTTTCTTAGCAATAAGGATAAGCAATGGATGACAACCCAGAAAATTCTGCTTTTTTCCTGGATCAAATCAAAAACAGGTCAGTCACAAAACTTTCCTTACTTTGGGGTGAGTTATATCACAGTCCCACTAATTTCATTTGCTTTATCACTCCGTGTTTCAATACAGTTAAGAATGCACCAACACACGGTAAAGACCAAGATTTGAAGCACTATCAGGATTTTTACCCGGTGTTTCATCTGTAAATATCATCAGAGAGCTACTACTTTCCACTGGAATGTTATCTTCTGTCAATAAAGTATTTTCTTTCTACTAAAATTAGCCATAAAACATATTCCATTCTCCTCATGTAGACAGTGCTGCAGAAGGAAAAGGCGGTGGAGAAAATCTGTAAGCTTGCCCTAAGACAGACTGAAATCCCTGTAGTGCAACAGCTGAAGTTCATATTGACAAAAGAAGGGACTACTTTCTTTTCTGACACCTTTTTGTATCTTGAGCAAAGAAACAATTCAGAACCCGCAGTGCGATCGGAGTATCAGAATGGCTTCTGCTTTCTGTAGCCAATTTCTTATTTGTTGTTCCACAGGTTTTTTTTAGAAAGCAGTGACAGCAAACTAAGCAAACTGTAATGAATAAGAAATTCCCCTTCCGTTGGTTCACTTCTCATGCTTCTGATAAAACACCACGTACGCGCTGATTTCAAAAGTCTGGTGCTGACATTTAGGAACTATTTTCCCATTCTGAAAGTACACATGAATGAGATCCCGGAATGTGAACCTCTGCCTGGCTGTTATCACTTAAGAAGCTGACATCAGCAAAAGCTGTCTCCTGAGAGAGTGAACAAGCAACAAGCCCAACAAAGATTTCTTTATTTAATGCTATTAGAGCGCAATCAAATTCAAGTTCAAGCAAAGCAACTCAGATCCCTGGGAGCTGTTTGGCTTTTTTTGCACGTGCTGGCACCACAGCTCTTCCCACAGCTCTTCCCATTGCGGGGCACCTCGTAGGTATGGAACAAACCCGTCCGCACACTTGAACCAAGCAGAATCAGGAGGAGGAGGGCTGTCATTGTGAGCCCACATGTGAAAAATTAGAAACAAATTATAAACCACATATTCAAAGCAGTAACCAACCCATCGGCTCCAGCCGTATCCAAGTGGTTCAGGTTACGCCAAACTCAGAGCACTTGAGCTCCCGGGGATTTAGATCTCGTGTTTTCGAGGATACAAGTTACCAGCCTTTATTCTTTTGCTTTTCTCTCCAGCGGAACACAGGACATGGGGTAACACCCAGTAAAGAACAGGCATCGTTAAGCGTTTTGCTGTTCCTGCTTATATAAACCTACAGTGAGTTCTCCATTTAAAGTCAGACCTTTGAAAAAGTGCAGCTACTTCACACCGCTACCAAACTCTCCCTACTTTGCTGACGTTCGCCTCTCAAAACAACTTTCTGCGGGGGTATTTCAGCTCCATGCGCTGACAAACCCTACCTCACGCACCGGCACCGCCCGCCCGAACCCGGCTCACCTGGAGCAGCGCCCGCACCCGCTCCCCGGGCGCACCGACCAGCAGACAGATCTCCAGCAGGCCGGAGGGCAGCACGTCCTCCATGGCACAGCGGGGACAGGGCGGCTCCTTCCCGGCGGGCAGCGGCTTCTTCCCTCGGGACAGCGGCGCCTTGCCGCCCTCAGAGCCGCCCGGTCCCTCCCCCCGGGGCTGGCCTGGGGGTGGAGCGCCCGACGCCACACACGGGAACCGTCCCGCTCGTCATGACTCTGAGAGTTTTGATTGGCTTTCTTCCCTGTCACTCTGAAGAGCTATGGCCAATCAAAACGGCAGGTGGTGTGGCGGGCCGGGAGGGGGCGGGGCTTAGGGGTGAAAGCGCTAAGCTGTGGAGGCGTTGGGTGCTGTAGGTCTCCGGTCTGAGGTGTTGAGGTCTCAGGATTGAGGAATGAAAGATGAGGGGCGGGAGCTGAGGTGCTGGGAGTTGAGAGCTGGAAGGATGAGGTGCTGAAGGATGGTGGGCTCTGAGCTGAGGGGCTCAGGGCTAAAGGCTGAAGGTGCAGGGCTGAGATACCACTGGCTCCTTTAAAGACTAGTGATGGGGTTTGTGATTTACAGTCACTTGATTTCCAGATTGGCATGACAAAGGACTATAATATTTGCTGGTTCTAAGCAACAAATTAACAACTAACTCAAACAAGAAGAGTCCCCTGTTGTTGCTCCATCCCTGGAAGTGTTCAAGACCAGGCTGGATGGGGTTCTGAGCAGCCTGGCCTAGTGGAAGGTGTCGCTGGCCATGGCAGGGAGTTGCAAGGGCATGATCTTTAACTTCTCTTCCAACCCAAACCATTCTGTGATTTTTTTTCTCACTTTGTTTCACGGTCTCAGTGAGACAGCCGCTTGAAAAGACACTTCCCAACTCAATGTCGAGTTAATTTTTCTCCATGGGCTGTTTTCCTTGTGGGGCTGCTGGCCCAGAGGAGCAGAGGTGCCTCAGGGCTGCCTGTCACCCTGTCAGACAGGGGTGATGTCACAGTCTGACGCCTTGTTAAGCAGAGCCACTATCTGCTGTTTGCTCCAGGTGATTCAGCAGAACTGTGTCACTTCAGCAGCACTGCCACTACACGAGAGTTTTCTATTTACCTTACCACAGGTCACAGTTTCAATGGACTGTAAGCACAGAGCTGGTGCAGGCTGTGTGGTGCTTTCCCCTCTGGAGCAGCAGCAACACAGTACAGGGAACTCCGAGGTTTCTTCTTGAGCTGTTTAATCTAAATACACCATGAGTCACTCTGTATGTATTGGTTCTGTGCAGATCTCCACTGAGAGAATGTAATTCCTCTGGGACTGGAGCATAAAGTACCCGAAACTAGAGATCGGTTTCTCTGAAACTGGGGGAATGAGATAAAGTTTCATCACAACCGCAAACATTTTTTTGTGGACTAGCGTGCAGGTATTTTAAATGCAAAAAATCCCAGTCTAAGTGGTTCCAGGATTTAATGAACTTTTTGTCAGTTCAGGGGTCAAAACAGTCTTCCTCAAAAAGTATAAAGGATGAGGAGGTTTTATTATTTCGTGGGGGTTTTATCTGAATTTTTGTGGTGTTAAAGCTCAGGATTATACAGCCTCTGGTTGTCTCAAATTTTGAGGAAGACACCATCCAGGATATAAGAAATTGTTCACGTAGCAGTGACTAAAAGAAGAAAATTCTTGAACACCTGGAAGTTCAGGTATCACTTCTCCAAAGAGGTAGAAGAAGATCCAAAGCTGAAAGATTTATGTTCATGAACTTCAAGGTCATAAGGGATTGTTAAGCCTGTGTAGCCCAGGTCACAGAATCAGAGTGAGTCCTGTATTAATGCTGTAACTTCTGGCTGAGGCCATGCAAGAGGAATTGTTAACAGTCCCTATTACATGTTGGGTATCTCATTTTTAGTTTCACTTTTTACCTTTGTTCTTTGTGACTGGACCATTTTGCACTGGTGGCTGCTTGAACAGACTTTTTACTATGAAAAGTAACTTGAACTCTCTCTGCAGAGTTCAAGATTATTAATCTCTGTTTCTAAAAGATTGTACAACTCATTTCCTAATCACTCGTGTGCATCTTTTCTCAAATATTTCAAATTTTTCCAGTATTATTTTGGAATTATGAATGCCAAAACCAAAGTTTTATTGTTGCTGAATGCTCAGTGGTAAATCACATTGTTGTTTCTGACTGATATCCCCACCTAATTAAAACAGAGATAGATAGATACATGAATCATTCAGAAAGGGTGTAGTGTTTAATTAGTATTCAACTGCAACTCAGTACAGTTTTCTTAGGGCTATTACTTCCAACATGACAATCCTACATCGTACATTGCTTGACCTATGACTATGACCAAGCACTTGACCGTATTAAAAGAAAATTACAAATGAACCAAGGCTATTAAGCAATTCAGGTCACCCATAGTTAATTAATCTGTATCATGATTATTTTTTGATTTCTCCACTATCTGCAATGATAAATACTGGATGATTCTTGTTCATAATTAATGTAGCCCTCAAAGCAAAGAGGTTATTATCAAAACAGAACTACAAGATGAAAGGTACTAATGTTAATCTGGTAAAATCTCAAGAACCCTGGAAGAAGAAAACCTACTATATGGGGTCACCATTAAGAGACAAAATCATTCACATAAGAACTCCTCCATGCTACAAAAAGAGTCATGTAGATGAGTAATTTTCTCCCTAAGAAATATTGTCAACTGAGGAAGAAATGCCAGCTTTTAATATGTGTTTTCTTTTTTTAAGATCACAAATACAGTAAGTGTTTGTTTGTTTGTTAACTCCCTAAGGTAGTACTGGGCTGCTGACTGCAGAGAAAAACTGCTGTTCTTGATATGTCTTCGACATGGGAAAGGCCTTATCAGACCTACAAGGCCATATCTGAATAATTAAAGATTCTCTTGGCATAGAATCTAATTACCTTCTAAATACAGGGTTTCTGTTTTAGCCAGATTGCCTCTGTTAAGGGGAGAAAATAAATTCACAAGTTGTGCTTCTTTGATGTGATCTTGTTTATAAAATAACTGAGTTGAGTCATAGATGCCTACATTGCAAACACCTCTGTCCTGAGTCAGGACTCGGGTTCAGTCAGAACTCTGAATTTCAGGAGAGCAAATTTTCAGCTCTTGAAGGAATTAGTGAATGGCACTCTTTGGGAAACTGCTCTCAAGGAAATGAAAAGAGCTGGCAGCTCTCTGAGGACAATACTCTTTGAATGCAAGAGCGCTTAATTCCCATGTGTAAGAAATGAAGCAAGGAAGGCAGGAGACTGGCGTGGGTCAGTCAGGACCTCCTGGTCCACCCGAAGTGTAAGGAAATGCTCAAGCAGTAGAGCAAGAGACAGCTATCCTGGGAAGAGTATAGGGACACTGCCCAGATGTGTAGGGATGGCAGAAGTGAAGCTGAATTTGTCAAGTGATTTTACAGGGGTGTCGGTCAAGACTGGAAGATTAACGAAACCTCCTCCCCCTTCCCCCCAGATAAATGAGACAGGAGAACTGCAGAAAACCAACATGGAGAAGGCTCATTTTCACTCATGCTTGTGCCTCTTTCCAAACAGTGCTAAAAAGTACACATTGACAAACTCAGGGCTTGTGCATCTTGCAGAATTCCACCATGACAGGTGAAAGGACTGCAGGAATTTTCATTTTGAAACTGAATACAGACATCCCTCGTGTTCTGCAGGTTTATTGATAGTTAAATACACTCTCTTTGGCATATAATTAAGCTTGTGGCCCTGCAGTATCTGCAAGTGAGAACTGAAACTCAGACCACTGCTTCCTTCCACTGCCTGGCTCACAGGAAGATACATTGCCCAGAGAGGTGATGGATGCCCCATCCATGGAAACATTCAGGTCAGGTTTGACAGGTTTGATCTAGTTGAAGATGTCCCTGCTCATTGCAGGGGAATTGGAACTTTAAAGGTCACTTCCAACCCAAACTATTCCATGATTCTGATTTCTGTGTCTATGCTGAGCACAACTGCATAAATAAGAAATCTTTATTCTTTCCAGTAAGAACAGTGTGTTCTACCCAAAGAGAAGACAGGACACACAGCTTGACATGTGCTGCTCTAATACAAATCAGACAACTCTTTGCAATCTGGAAGTCCATTTAAAAACACTAGATTTTTCAGGATTTTAAATTCCTTGTCACTAAACACAGTTCTGATGTTCTTATCATCAAGGTCATTCAGAGGGTGAGGGATTTATTTTGAACAAAACTCAGGGAGTCAGGTCGACATATTCTCTCCAGCTTAAGCATTTCTCATTTTATATTCCTTCTTCCTGAATAATGAAGCAAGAGACTTCCATGAATCTGCAGTGAAAGATCTTTACTGACAGACATAACATTTCTTTCATTCAGGACAATTCATTTTCTAAATTTGCAGTGAAAGGTCTTTACTGACAGACATAACATTTCTTTCATTTACGACAATTCATTTTCTAAATTTACACTGAAATTAGCAACCAAGCAACCACTGACTATGCAAATCAAATCAGGATTTTCAAATTAGGGCCCTGCACAGACTTAAAATTCCTCTCTTGGTGCCTCAGAGACTTTTTTCCACTCTTAATAATGCTACAAAAGCCTACTATGAGAATTCTTTGTTGTTGCAGGTATCATTCAACTGAGTGCAATGACTTTGGCCTCAGAATTATTCTGTAAAAGATCACCAGGTTCAGCATAAACGTGTCAGAGGGGAAGGAGGAAAGTTCAGAGATCTCTGCACCTATTAACAGTTTCGTTTGCCTCTTCTTTCTTTTTTACTTGGCTTTTCTGGTTTGTGCTCTCACCATTTATGGTATTACAGGATACAAATTTTCTGCAACATTAACTGTCATTTATTGTGCATCTCTTTAAGAATACATGCATGTATTTCCCTGGCATTACAGAAAACTGCCAGCATGGAGCTGGTTTTACAATGTGTCAGCATGTGGGATTTGTGTTCTCAGCTTGAACCTGCCCATGTGCTGGAGAAGCCACCTGCTGCCTCCTATTTCCTCAGCTCTTGACCTATGGAAATGCACCCTCAATTCAACCTTTTGTATGGAAACACGCCCCTTAAAACTCAGATCCTTGTGATTTATCCACATATGTTGAACAATTTTGTCGTGTTTCTCTGTCACCTCTGAGAAAGGCAGATCATGTACTAAAATCAGGCAGCAGAGGCCTGAGGCTGAGCTGTCTCCATTCTCAGAGGTTTTCGAGAAGAGATCAAATAAAGCTGTGAGCAAGCTGGGTTGACTTGACAGCTGACCCTGCTTTGTGCAGGAGGTTGGACTACAGATCTCCTGAGGTTCTCTCTGACATGGATGATTCTGTCATTCTTGGGGTCTCTGTGTACTAACACAGAAGGAGGATTAAAAATTTGTATATGAAGGAAATAAGATGTTAGAATTATAGCAAACAAAATAGGGAAAATTCTCAGCCAGTTGTGCAGTCATTGACCTTTCAAATGAACACAATTTTTTTGTGATGGGATAACTGAGCCCCAAGGAAGTAGCTTTGGGTGTCAATGCAGCACTTATTCCTCATCATCTCTATATTTCTGATAAGAAGGCTGGCTGCAGTTTTATTTTTTAGGAAAAAAAATGGTGAAAGTCCTAGGAGGGAGAAAAAGGAGATTAGCTTTATCACAGCCCCTGCATCTAGAGTGATGTAGCAACACTGAGCTGTCGGGCCTTGGCAAAGAACCAGACTAATGTGAGTGCTCTGAATATTAGAAACACTTTGCATTGTAGATATTGTGAGATATTCCTGAGGCTACAGAAGAGCTTATTCCTGAATCTCATCGCTCCAGGGGCAGTTTTAGCAGTGTTTTATTTATGTGGGATGCATAACGTGTCCCTCAAATCTGACTGGCTTAATATGACATTTATTATGCTTCCAGTTCTTTACCATCTGGTACAATCTCAGGCAGCCAAGGAGATTTTGCAGCTGCTTTTTATAGTAGCATTAAGATTTCATAACATTTGTTCTTTTACAGCATTGCTGTAAGAGAAATGCACACTCAGAATTCCTGAAGTAGTGGGACGAGAGAGAGAAGAGGTCAATTAGTGCACAAAGATTGTCAGTCAGATACAGAAAATAAAATTTCAGATTTAACAGGCTTTGGTATAGCTTCTTGTATACATCACTGTAAGAAACCTTAAAATACATCAGCATAGATTCATCATTCATAACTATGAATTGCTTTTTGCTTTTTTAAATTTATTAAAGTATGCTTGGTTTTTCTCCCTGGAATCTGGGGAATCTCCTGGGATGCTTCACTGTGTTCAGAAGAGATCTATCAGCAGTTCATAGCTCAACAAAAGCACCATATAGTAAACTTCACCCTTAATTAATTTTAGCTTAGTTCAATGCATATTAAAAGCCAAACACTTTCCCTCTTGAATTTTTTGTAGCAGCTCTTACATCACTCTCTTTATGAAAAAACAGCATATGTAAACAAAATGACCTTTGTTATGTAAGAAACAACCTTCTCTAAGCTGGTGACCTGTTTATATATGAAAAGGTTTTTCATTTTTAAATAATCACATAACAAGGCTGTTGAAGAAGATTAATCCAGGCTTGGATCCAACCAGAATAGCCATCATATTTTCCGTGTAAAATTACCAGCTTCCAAGTGACCTCTGCTTATCTCCAGATAAAAAAAATGCTTTAAGAAGAACCACAAAAAGGCAGCAGAGACCAAGTATCCTTTAGAGGAGCCTAAGACAGAGAATTCACAGGTATTAGCCAGTATGGCTATGGATAATGTGAGACCATTCTAACTTGTCAGCATTCCATGCTGCTGCTCTGCATTCCTAGCAGACAGTGCTGCACTGTGGAACAAAACCCCATTAAAATCTTTTTAGGCACAGAAGGGACAGAACAATCTCCCATCCTTGTATCCAAAGCTAGGAAGACATGGACTGGACAGATGGACCATAAGGTGTTGAAAACTGGCTAGACCATCAGATTCAAAGGGGTAGAGTCATGCTGGTCATGAGTGGCATTCCTCAGTGTTTGATACAGGGCTAAAAATACTTGGCATCTTCACCATGGATGTGGACCATGGCCTGAAAGTCATCCTCAGCAAGGCTGTGGATGCCACCGTAGGTGAAGGCTGAAGGGCAGAGCGACCATAAGAGAAGGCTAAGGAGAATCCAAGTGCCATCTACCTGAAGAGGGGTCATAAAGAAGAGCAACACAAACTCAGAGGCACACAGTGGGAGCACAAGAGACAACAGTTGAAAGGTGCAGCAAGGGATTTCTGATTGAATACAATGAAAAATGTTTTCACCAGGAGAATGATTAAGCACTTCAGCAGGTTCTCCAAGGAGCCAGTGTGACCTCCTCCTTTAGAGATTTTTGAAATTTGGCTGGAGGAGAAGCAGGACAACAGGATCTAACTTTGAAGTTGTTGCTGCTTTGAGCAAAGAGCTGGGCTAGAGACCTCCAAAGGTGCCTTCTAAACAACATTTGTCTTTGATTCTATATTTTATTAAGCCCATATTTCTTTATTTGCATCCAAGGCTCCTTAGAGATTTAACAGTGCAGTAGACAGAGAACAAAGTTCAACCATTTGCAAGGCTAAACATATTGTCTACTTTTAGGTGTACTGCTATTGCACTATAAAAGGAGTGTATTTAAATATCGCCTGACATATCAAATATAGTAACTAGGCACATGTTGCTGTGTCATGTATGACTGAAACTGGGCAGAACATAACCTCAGAAATAAATAACTCCTAGTTAATCATGTGTCAACTTCTACAGTGAGACCAAGGAGGATTCTGCACAACTAACTATATAGAGGAAAGGGCGTTTATACCACCACCCAATCGTCTGTGCTTTTTTTCCATGTTGCTCTTCTAATGTTAAAAAAAAAAATGGGGTTGGAAACCTTAACTGACAGTGTGTCCCCACTGTCTTGTTTTTTGTGATTTTTCTTTGTTTCTCCATAATGGCTATTTGAGTTTTCTGTAGGGCATCCAGTTGAAGAGCAGAGAGAATATCTCACCTCTCAGGGTAAATTATTCATCAAAGATATTTTTTAAAATATTTTTTAGGCAATTTAGGCTTCCTTTTCTGGCACAGCTGAACCTAATGTTGTTTTCCTTGTTTCAACTTATTGTTCTTTGTCATTTGGAGAATTTTTCAGAGTTGATTCACCTGTAATCTTCTATAAAGGAAACCCACCAAAATATAACATTTCTACATGAGGAAGTAACCTAACCTGACATAAATGGAAATGACTGAAAATTATAAAAGGTTGTTCATATTCCACAAAGATTAACTTTATGTCCAGTTTCCAAGTATCAGAAAGAGCAATCCATTTATGACATCTGGCCTTCCTAGTGCAGGATGATCCTCCTGAAGGGTGGCTCTTAGTTTTCTGTGTTTGCACAGCACACACAACACCAGGAACCCAGATTGGTTAGCTGCCAAGTTATAATATGTTACAGGAGTGTTCATGGTAACTGTGAAAAAAAAATAGAGTTGTTTTATTTTACCAAGAGTTGTCGTGGAGGCAAAGGCAAGTACTGGAGTGGAAAAGGACTTCATCATATGATTTGGGAAAGCTTCCTCTTAAGAGAAGCAGTGACTCAGAAAACACTGCTCATAGTTCCTGTAATATTGTCACCAATGCTGTTCACCTGCTGAGAGTAAAAATGGTGTAATATAAAAACATATAGAATTATAATTAGTGTTAAGTAAATTTGTATGAATAACTAAATCCAGATATAGCCCAAGCTACAGTCAGAAATAAATTTATTAGTACTTCTACAGAGAATGGTACTTACTTTTAAGTCCTGGCTAAAAAACCCCAGATTATTTTGAGTTCTCACATTATGCAGACCGAAGGCATAAACAACAATGTTTTCTTATTAGTACTGTTCCCAACTACATTTTTTGTATTGGCAAGTTCACTTGCTGCATTTTTTCTAAAATTAAGCCTTCAGCCCCCTTATTTTTTTTCTTCAGGATCAATCCCACACAAACTCATTATCGCGTTGCAACCTGAGACTGGAAATGCCTGAGGGCGGGAGGCGTTTCTCCGAGTGGAGCTCAGTCATCCTGCAGAGCAGGGCACCGGTCCAAGGCTGCGGAAACAGCACAACAATAACCAACTGCTTTCTGGTATCTCTGTTAAAGTTCTTCATTGTTTTAAAGGAAAGCTGGTTTACATCTGTCAGCAGATTGCATTTTGGCCCCTTCACCAAACATAGCTGTAAGGGACATTGATATAAATTTTGAAATACATCATTCTGCACCAAAGAAGAGGTGATTTTTAGAGCATGTTAGGAATGTGCAGTTTGGCACAGCCAATGTGAGACATTCCCTTTCAGGCCTTTCTTCAGGCACAGCAAATTGCTTATAGGTCAAAAAGCCAATCATACACTGATAGAATACCTGTGTCTTTGATGACCATAGTACATGCTGCTCATAAAAGCTGGTTCAGCAAAGTTTCTGGTGTCCTTCCTGTTTTTCCTGGCTGTAATTACAAGAAAGCAACATCGTTTACTTGAGAAAGCACATTAGTGGAGTTCATAAATGAATCTACAAACAGATTTTCCTGAAAAGTTTCTAATTCATATTTCCCTGGGTTTTCTCCCACATTTAACAGGATTTTTCAAGGAAGCTTTCTAACAGAGATTTGCTGCTAATATATTGCAGCACCGCTAGAGAGTTGACTGACTTGAACAAGATACAATCACCTCTTCATAATGACATGCATGATTACCCCTGCAAATCATGCAATTATGATAAAGATTTCAAAGGAAAGAAGGTAATTTATTTATGCACTGTCCAGAAACATTCAGTCTCTTGTGGAGCAAAACCTGAATCTCAATATGGACATCTTTGGAGTAACTGTAACAAGACCAATCAGCTAACCAGGAAGGAATCAAAGATGTTATTATTAAAGCAGTGCCAAGAAAAGTGCTACAGGGCACTGTGCTGCAGTGTATAGTTACAATATTATATAAAGGCTGCATTTATTTCAATCTTAACATCTTTAAAAGGCAGCAAATTTACTTGGGAGACAACAACCCTCGAGTTTCCAAGTGATCTGGACCTTTCTAATTCTTGTCAAATAACAGCCAAGCCTTCTGTTTTTCAGCACAGCCAAAAAGCAAGCCTTAAACATAAACAGCACTAAAGTTTTGGCACAAAGTGGAATTTGTAATTCAGCACTAAGCCAACTATTGAATTTATTTTTCCTAGCACCTAAATACCCCATGGGGCTTGTAACACCACTGATGCTTGGTGCCCTACAGCCCCATGGCACAGTCTTTCCTCTGAAGAGCTTACAGAACCCACAGCCAAACAACATGGGCTTGTTTTGTCTTTATTATCTGAGTACAGATGGCATTCAGTTCTGCTAAGTTAAAATAAATATCAGAATTTAAATATAACAGCCACATCCTCCAGACAAGTGATTGCATAAATATGCAAAGTCTGTGGCCTTGCTTTCTTAATTATTTAAACTGCATCTCACATCATCAGGCAAGGTTTTCTCCTCATTATCTTCCACTATCTGTCTCCTTTCAGACAGCAAAGCCAACTCCAACACACTCCAACTCTATGATAACAGAACATCCATGGCTACCTCTGTAGTCAATAGCAGAGCTCTGAAAATGTGTTCTTACCCCTCCAGCTGCCAGCAAAGAAAAGGAGAAGGTGCAGGAGATGAAGATTCAAAGGCATAAGCATATTCAAGTGCATAAGCAACAGCTACTGACTTCTGCTTTCCCATTCTGTTCAAAGTAAAAAGAGCATGCCCAGCTCTTCATGGCTTTCCTGTGAGATTGCTGGCTCAGGTCATCTCATTCATCCTGTTTCCTGTGCCAAGGAGTGCTTAGTCTCAGCCAGGCATCTGCTCTCACTCCCTAGGATGATGGGTCAGATTGCCTGTGATCCCAGGAACTCTGAACTATGCACACTTGAAAAATAGGGGCTTTTTAAGTATCCTCTGGTTTCAGTGCTCAACATTTGTTGAGGTTGTGTGTTAAGTAGCTAAAGCACCACTGAAAAGCATCATGGAAATGCCCAGTGAATAATTTTGTCCTTTGTCATGTACAAGACCTTTTCTGATTTGCCACACGGGAGCATGGAATGTTTCTTTGAAAGCAAAGGGTCAGGATGGAGGCTGAGGTCATCAGGTTTTTCAGTTGTACAGAGTTTATAGACTGCCTGACCCTTACCTTTGGAAATGGAGCTCACAATGGTCCCTACAGAAGTCATTAGAACTTGTACTCCAGTGCTACCTAAAGCCATCAAGATCCAGATTTTGTTAGATGCAGTACAAACTCAAAGTCTTTCCCCTAGGGAAAGACATTTTATCTCCATCTTTCCTCACCCTTATTGCATATTCTGCCCCAAGGCAGAATGGAAGCAGTTAGTGGTAGCTGTAACATGACTGCTGTCATGTGAACCCTTCTCACTGCAAACTGTGGGAATGCCAATAGAGATTTCTCTTCACATTTACAGTTTCTTGACATTCAGCTCCCCTCAGAAATGGTTAAGTCCGAATTGCAAATTAGTTTATAGTCTCCCCTCCTGCAAATCATCTACCCATCCAGTTTTAATTCCTTCAAATTGACAAAGAGAGGTGAAATTCCCACTCCTGGACACCCTATCTAATTTCCTTGTTAGCCTTGCTTCCAGCAGGGGATTAAACTAGACACCTCCAGAGTTCCCTTCCAACATGAGTTTTTCTTTGATCCTACACTTTATAAGAGATGGTGTGTTGAGTGTCCATGTCTAGGTATTGTCAGTGGAGGACTGACCCATTGTAGGGGTGGTCTCTGTGAGAAGAAAACAAGGACTCCCCTGTGTCAGAGCCAGCTCCAGCCAGCTCCAAAAGGGACCCACCATAGGACACAACTGTGACAATCAGCTACCATGGTGGCATCTCTGGGAAAACAGTTAAGAAAGAACAAAAAATCTGCATAGCAGTTGAGAGGAGTGAGAAAAACGTGACAGAAGCAACACTGTAGACACCAAGGTCAGTGAAGAAAGAGGGCAGGAGGTGGTTCAGGCACCAGAGCAGATTCCTTTCTAGCTCATGGAGAAGACTGTGCAGGTTGTCGACCTCTAGCCCAGGGAAGACCCCTCTACCCCTCTGAAGGTACATCCTTCAGTGGATGTACCCTGAAGGAAGCTGCAGCCTGTGAAGAATACACACCAGAGAACTCTGCAGCCTGAGGAGAGGAGCCTGTTCAGGAGCAGTTTTCTGGAAGGACTGTGGCCCGTGGGGGACCTGTGTTGGAACCGTCTGTTTCTTAAGGTCTGTACCCTGTGAAAAGGACACACACTGGAGCAGTTCTTGAAGAGCTACAGCCTGTGGGAAGGACCCACCCTGGAGAAGTTCATCAAGGACTCGATCCTGTTAGAGGGACTCCATACTGCAGCAGGGGAAAAGTGTGAGGAGGAAGGAGCAGCACAGAGGATGTATCATAGACTGACCACAACCCCAATTCCGCATCACCCTGCACTGAACAGAGAGAGGTGGGGGTGCAGAATAGTTGGAAGGGAAGAACTGAAGTTGAGCCTAGGAAATAGGAGAGAGTCAGAGCAAGGTGTTTTCAACTGTGTCTTTTCTTCTCACTATCCTGCTTTATTTTAAATTGGCAACAAATTAAAAGTTTTCCCCTGTTCTGTTTTGCCTGTGATGGTAACTAGTAAGGAATCTGTCTTCATCTTGACCTGTGAGCTTTTCCATCTAATTCCTGCCCCCATCCTGTTGAGGAGAGGTGGGGAGAGCAACTGGGTGAGGTCTGTCAGCCAGCCGAGGTCAAATCCACCACTGCAGAGACTGAAACAATAAAACTTGCAGTCGTCCATTTAAATTCTTTCAATTGTCACTTTAAGTTCTTTGCATTCATTGCTGTCCTTTTGGGTGAATAAATACAAGCTTGATACATAAATGTAACATGGATGATTTCTCAACAGGTTAAGAAAAACAAGAACCCAGCAGCAAGGCAGTACTAAAAGATGGCAAACCAGAATTACTGCAAACTGAAGGACTGATTGGTTTCACATCCAAAGGTGAGCAAGAGTCATTGCTATTTCCCTTACTCCACTGAAGTTATTTTCTTTTTATGTTTTAATCCTCTGCTCTCCCTAGTGTCCACTTTTTTCCAGAAGGAGGAAAAGAAATTACTTCTGGTAGGACTGAAGGTGGATGGAATAAGGAAAGTATGAGCTTGGAAAAAGGCTGCACACATTTACTGGTGAGTACTGTGCCGTGTTTATCTGGCGTGTGTTGATGAAACCTGCTTTGAATGTTTCAAATTGGGTTCTTGCAGATCAAACAGAAACAAAGTTCTCAAACCTCAGCAGCTGCAGAACAGTTACAGCCCCAATGACAGCTAAGGAATTAGCAATGCCAAGTGAAGAATGTCACAGTGGATTTGCAATTAGATATTAGGAATAAATTATTTACAGTGAGGGTGGTGAGGCTCTGGCACAGGTTTCCCAGAGAGGCCGTGGCTGCCCCATCTCTGGAAGTGTTCAAGACCATGTTGGATGGAGCTCTGAGCAACCTGGGATAGTGGAAGGTGTCCCTGCCCCTGGCAGGGGTTGGAATGAGATGATCTTTACAGTCCCTTTCAACCTAAACTCTTCTGTGATTCTATGATGTTTCTATGATTTTCCTGGGAAAGAGAGGGGAAAGGCTGTATTACTATTGAGGCATTTATATGACAGATATGACTTACAGCTGTTTGTGGCACACTGCAAACACGCAGGCTCTTGCTGGAAGGAACCTGCCTTTGTAAGGGTGTGCAAACATCCTGGATGCAGATCGTGAAACTGTAAGCAAAGGTCCACTTTTCACTAGTGGTGTCAGCCACTGTGGTGTAAGAAAATAGTTCTTGCTCTGTAACCAGGTAACAACTGTCTTCCAGGACTACCCACAAGTAACCAACTATGCAAAAGCAGGTGCCAGGTAATGATGTTCCACTGCATTGGAATTCCTGAGCTTTGTTACCACTAGTTTTTTTATGCTAGCAGACCAAAGCAAGTATTCCCTCCAGCCTGTCATGCTTCAGGCCTGTAGATACTGCTTACACCCAGCAGGATATAAAGATGATTGGTAGTTTTTGAAAGTGTACTTCAAAACTTCAACTGTGGAGCAACTTAGAGCAGCATTCAAACTGACACTGAGATGAGACCACTGAGAACAGAAGGAGCTTTGACTGGATTTCAGCTTAGATACTTCAGGTGGTACCTAAAGATTGATGTGATAAACCTCAGATTAATTGTTCTAATAAGGGTATAGAGACACAAGGACAACTAATACATACATATGGGAAAGTTACAAGTTTCTCAAGAAATATTTGCATATCTGCATCTTTCCAGCTACAACTGATGAGGAAAAAATCCCATACTTGAAGTCATCTGTGCATTCAGTGCTTAGACTGTCACTGGAATGACTAAGAAGATGATTATGGAGGGTTTTTTCACCTTTTTGTTTTGACTGCTAAAAATTACTAAGACTGGCAAACGACTCTGCCTGAGAGGTTAGGTCAAAGTTTATAGTTCAGATGAACAAAAATGAACAAGCTGGATTTTCCTTCCCTGTCAGCCCACTCATGTTGAGTTGTATCAGCAGCATTTTCTGTATGATGCACAGTAATGCTGTTATTTGGTTCCTCTGGTCTAGAAATGAAATAATTCTATCTGCACCTCTCTTCACCATGACTCATGTCTGAAAGATCACAAGGGAAAAATCAGTGTGCAGCTTTCTTCTCTGTCAGGCAAGCAGTGTTGGTTGCCATCATGCCTTGACAGTCAGGACCTGAGCTGCCTTCTTCTTTGTTTCAGATCTGTGCAGATAAAGCAGGTACAGTAGCTCCACAGGATTTATTTTATCCAGCTTATTTACCTTGCTCCATCTGTTCAAAGCAAACAAACACTGTGAACAGGGCAGGTAAGAGGCTGAACTAGATGTACAGAGGTAATTAACTCCCTTACATTTTATTCAGCTAGTGCTCTTCAAATTTAATTAAAAAAGGAGTTATTTCAGGCACAGATGAAGAGCGTACTTTCTTCTTTTATTCTTTCTTTGGAGTGTAAGCACATCCTAAATGGAGGCAAAGAGTTTCAAAAGCACCTACTGATTTTGACTATATTTTTATATATTGAATTTGAAGTAGCTTATTAGAAATTTTCAGAAATGCTGCCTCTGTGTCTGTGGTTGCAGTCAATATAAATTGGATATATATGGCCATCATGGCTTCTGAGCAGCTGGCAACATCTCTGAGGAAACTTCAGGGAAAATTATTTACACTTTCTCTAAAAAACAGAAATCAGATAAAATGCAGTTGAACTGTGTACTTCCCATCCCTTCTCTTCCTCTGCTGTTAACAGAGGAGAAGAAGCTACAATTATTCATTTCTGCCAGTGTGTGAAATCAAAGTCGTGTCTTTTCCGAAGGACCTTCTTGGAGTGAACTGTTTCCTATAACTGTGGTCTCGGGGTTTCCCCCACCACAAAGTGCTACTTTTATCTTCCTTTTTATGTGCAGTGTCTTCCAGCTGAGAAAATCCTAGATCCTTTTGTCCACAGCCACTTAACTCGTGGTAGGCCTAGTCTCAGATTCCCCTGGAAAACTGTTTATTTGATATTATCGGAGACTCAGCAATCCTGCTTTAGGTTTCACAGAGACTTAAAAAAAAATTGACTTGATAAAATACCCCAGCATATATGTCCACAGTCAGAGTGAGCTCCTGTCTGAGCTTGCCTGTAACTAGAGCTCAGGACTTGTTAAATTAATTTAATTTCAGCCTACACAGATCATCTAATCCACCACCTCTCTTCAAGGACAGGGAAATACTTCCCATGTCATAAACTTCCAGTTTGGTATAGAGTGATCAGACTCATAATTGTCTGGAAGAGGAAGAATGCTGTTCTTCTATGGGCTCCAGCTCTGAAGGTCATGAGGAGAAGGCAGGAGTAATTTCAATTGGTAATGACAGGAAATATTCATTCAAATACATTCAGTGTGTCAAGTGGCACTTTAAAAATCCTTTGAGGGCAAGATGGACACAGCTGCAGGCAAGTGCTTCTGTCTAGGCAGGAATAGGGCACAGAGGGGTCACATTTGCTCAGGCCTGAATTATCTTGCACAAATCACATTAGAAAGATTTTTCTAAAGGCTTCTTGAAAAATCAGATTTGACAACCTCAAATCCAACGCTTTAAACTAGGACAGAGAAAATCTCATAAGTTTAAAAAATAGTAATAGACAAACCTTTGCAGTAATTCAAAGGGATACAAAACCTGGAGGATCTGTTTTCTGGGAAATGCATTCGAGCTGCTGTTGCATGTCACAAATAACTGTAACTTCATACAAAGCCTTTTTCAGAGTGGTTCTCCCAGTTGTCTTCACTACAGACAGCAGACGAAGAGTGTTCAGGGTCAGTGGGCTATGTCAGGAATTGCCTCTGAGGAGCTTTGTGAGATTAAAAGTTGGAGTTTTTTGACAGTTACTTTCTGTTCCAAATAATACTTTTTCTGTTCAAAACCAAATTTTATGTGGGTTTAGCTATGATGCTTCCTTCATTACTGTTCCTCATTTGTGCTGAGCTTACTGTTTACAGGAACGTGCTCGTTCTAAGTCTTGCTGTGTATTTTAGTTCTTCAATGGCAACACACATAAGTAGTTCTCTTACCCCAGTGAGATGTCTTTTACTTCCTGAAATCAACACACACTGTACTGAGGTCAGAGCAGCCACCAGTATTTTAGCCACTGAAAATGAAAATAAAACCCAATCTGATATAGCAGAGGCTGCAATTGCTAAAAAATCCCTTTGGCAATTTTCATCTTAATGATCTCCTTTGCTGATATCAAAAGGTTACAGCCTAGAAGCATTCAATTTCTGCACTCATTGCCTGTCTAAAATCATGCTGCCTTTAAAAAAAATTATTCTAAGACTTTTCCCTGGACTGATTCATTTAACAATTCTCTTCAATGGTATTTAAACACACTTAGACATGGTCATGAATTAACCTTCATAACCTCCATTAGGAATTCATGGGTATCATACTTACTACACAAATTAGTTACTGTTAGATGTTCAAACAATCAATTTCACGCTTTCTCTCATGCTTTGGGCTTACAAAAATATTTACAGAGCTCTTTCATTAGCTTTTCTCAAATCCTTCATTAAAATTTCTTTTGCAACAATAGAGAAGCCTTGGCAACAGCTCATACCCTGTGCTGGCTGCCTATCACACTCATCAGGATTGCTTCACCATTGCCTTAAATTCCCCTCCATGACTGTACCCATCTGTTGGTTCATGTCTTACACCTCAAAAGCAATTTGGGGCAGGATTAGCTTTTCATTTCAGATTTTTATTGCTTCAGTCACAATGGGATCATTTTCTGTGGCACAAATTCCAACATGCAACATGCACTGTAGTGAAGAAATGGAGAAGACAGGGAAAGGCAAAATTACTTGCTTAAAATATCCTGTGAAAGCTGAGAGTCAGAGCACTGTTCATCTTTCTGTGTTTGCATCCTTTTTCTCATAGCTGTCATCCTTCTCATTACAGAAGAGGTCCAGGCATTTTAGCAAGGATGAAAAATCAAATTAAAAAAAAAAAAAAAAAGGAATATTACAATGGATAATTCTAGGGAGAGGGAAGAGTTACTCATCCAATTTCCCGAGGGCTCATAAACATGAGCAAAGCTCATATAAAACATGTCATGGGTGCCTTTAACCACTAGGAGCCGTATTCAGACCATCTCCCGCCTGTAACGGATCTGGCAAATTTTAGCATTTAGGTCAGGGAAATAGAATCATAAAATCGTTTCGATTGGAAAAGACCTCCACGATCACTGAGTCCAACCAGTTAAGGTCTTCCACCTTCCAGGGCTGCCAGATGCTGTAATCACCTACACCTCATTCATCCTTTTGCTTGGGATTGCCCACGAAGGCTCAACATGTCCCAGCCTGACCCGAGTCTAGAGCTTAGGCTTTACTTCCAGTCTAGCTTTCCTCGCTGTCCCAGTGCAGTCCCATCACGCCCAGCACAGACAGCCAGTATTGGCAGAGCTGGAGGGGAGGGGAAGTCGTTCTGCTGAATCTTACACATAAATTTTGGCAATATTTTTAAAGAAGGTTGTATGCATTTCTGGTTCTGGAGGGGTTTGTAGCTATAACTCTTCAGGATGTCATTTCAGCTAAAGGGCCCATTCCTATTAATGACCCACTCCAGCACTCTGGAGTAGTGGCAAACATGGCTTGGCTGGGATTGTTAATTGCTAATATTAATTGATAATTATTGTGAGTTAATACATACTTTATTGCCTTCAGTTTGCCTGAAAACCTGTTGGCATTTGTCATTTGATTGTTTTAACACTTGTTCTTGCAAATCTTGGAATGTCCCACTTGGGGGATTTTGCACTCCTGTGATATTCACCATTTCAAAGCTCAGATATCCCATACTGAAAAGTATGCCAAGTCACCTGCAGAAACACTGGAATGTCTCTATCCACTGCTTGGTTACCAAACAGTCTTGAAAATATGAGAAGCTTAATGAAAAAAATCCTGATCTCTGCCACTTTCCTCAATCAAATTCTGTCCAGTCTGACCAATTCACAAGCACACAAGTATACAGGACAATTCAGAGGCTGGTACAGAACTAAAAATCTCAAAAAATTATTTAGAAGCCAAAACTTTTGTTGGCTTTTTGCTATCCAAGGAAGTCAATAATATATACATTTTTAGATATTATAGGCATGATTTATCATAGCAACATCCACAGCATCACTACACTGGCCACCTCCCTGGAAACTGAAACCCATCATCTCATATTTCCATACTACAAATGTGAATGACGACCATTAGTTAGTTGACACTTTGAGAGATATTTAATTTCTGTGTGATGCAACAGGATTGCAGAGCTGTGCAGTTCTCACATAAAGAAGCATCAGTGAACACCTGAATGACCTACAGATGAAACTTGGTCCCATGAAGTTCAGAGTTCAACAGGTATGAGCCAAACACCACTTGGTACAATTGCAGCTATGAAAAGCAGCAGCACTTAAGTAATCTTTAGTGAAGGGTGTGGAAGAGAGTGACCACTGTATGGTGTTTGGATGTGGGTTTGAATTAAAGTGCTTTGCAAACTTCTGATTAGAGGTGTACATTTGGATGTTTTGTTAAATAGTACATGAATTATTTCAAAGATCAGACTGCATTTGCATCATGTGATGTGGACACACTGATGGCCTTTTCTAAAAGGAAGCAAAGACATAGCTGTGCACCAAGTTTTCCTAAACCATCTACAAAGAAAAGTCTTCATAGCAACCTACAAAACCTGTAATGTACTTGCACAAGTAATTTTTGAGCACCAGTACCAGTGAATCCTGGTTTCCTGAAGATTTGTGCCCTGACTGACTGACTTCAAAGCAAAACCACCAAGTGAAGGTTTTCCCATAATAGCAGGACTTACAAGATGTCCTTCCCACCCGGATTCTCTAATGATGCATGAGTTTTCCATCTTTACTTTACTAGCTATGCATACATATGCTTTGTTTTTCTACCTATCTGCCTGTTTCACAAAGGTGGCATGAACTTCTGTTCAGCACTTTGCTCTTCTGTCTTATTTGACTGAAAACAGATGTAAATATTATTAACAAGAAGAGGAAGGATGGGAAAATCCATCAGGTGCCATGCTTCTGCAAGTTTCCACAGAAAAACAAACAGAAAATATGGAATTTAGCTCCAGCCAGCATTGGAGAAAGACAGAAGACACAGCTGTCATTAGAGAGAATGAAAATGCTCTGACAGTACAAAATAACAAGTGTTTCACTCTCTGTATAGGTTTCTTTCTGGGCAGCACAGAATATCCAAACCTTTTCCTCTGGAATCCAGCACTGAATGGATTTCTTGCTCAGCTTGCATATGCTGTTGCTGTACGCAGGAAGCACCTATGTCTTTATCTGATTTTCATGTCAAAAAGCAAGGATAGATAGGTAAATTTGCAAATCTGCTTTTTATTTCCCTGATTAGAGAAAATAAATTCTGTTGAGGGGGGAAAGAAGGGCTGAGAACTTTGTGGAGACAGCACAAAACCTCCTTTGGCTGCATTCCCAGTAGAAAAACAGTCACTGTCATGATGTTAATTGTGTCACACACATCCACACCTTTTTGTGCTTTTCCAGGAGTTAATACTGGCTGTTGCAAATCCAGCTCTAGTGGAACAAGCCTCCCTACTCTGCAGGGTTAATGTCTGCAGACAAGTGCACAATCATTTGTTTCTGCTCAGCTGCAGGGACAATGCAGATACAGTTATGTGCAAACAACTCCTCGCCTTGTAGGCAGCAAATCACATGCCTGACATTAAGTGTAAATCATATGCAATCTCATCTCTGGCTCTTGTCCAAATCCCTGTTTACCCTCCCATATCTAAATGTACAGCATTAGGTGGCACTGAACAACTCAACTGAAACTCTGCTTGGTTTTATTGGAGTAACAGACCATAGTTCCTTTGGTCTTTACAGGCCCACTGGTGGGAGCAGCCATGTTGATCCCAACCTACACACAGAAGGAAGTGCACTTAAACATTTTACTACATTACTACACTATCTTTACTTCTAACAACAGTTCAGAGACTTCCTACACAGCCTTGGCAGAGCGTGGCCCCCATGGCCTGGTAGTTCTGGGTAGCAGGTGGCCTCAAGTACTCTCCTGAACTCAGGGCTCCCTGTCTTTCCATCTGTCACTGACACCATAAGGTATGTCCATGCTATATATTATACCTGCCATGCAGGGTGAGCTGCCCAGCTGAGATGATGCCTGCTTGTGTGTTCCTCCAGCCCTCCCTTCTCTCTGTCCCCTGGATCACTGAGCAGAGCTGAGCACAGGGATCAGTTGAACCAGAGGAAGCAGCAGCTGAACAGCAATTAGGAACAGTTCAGTGCCATCCCAACCCACCCCACCACCC
>VZTN01026010.1:56553-113516 GCA_013400515.1 Erpornis zantholeuca
CCCCACCCCCCCCCCCCCCCAGGGTCTCTGAAAGACTTTGACCCTTGGCTAAGGGGCTCTGTGGCCTGGGGATACAGGTTTTATAGTGTGATCAACAGGACCAGGTTTAATCTGTGACATGAACACAGCCAGTGTAAGCAGGTGGGTGAAGTCTTTGAAGTTATATATTATAATAAAGTTATAATTAAATATGCACAATTATAGCTATTTACACCCATTCTAGGAAGTTGCTGAGATCCAGCTTTGAAATGTTCTGTGTCTGACAGTCCAAGTGCTGTTTGTGCACAGCCCACATAGTGCCAGGGGCACAGCACTTCACCTGGGAAGAATTCCCACTGGGCTCCTGTGGGAGCAGAGGTTGCTTGTACCCATGGCTCAGCAGAGCATAAGGGCAGCTGAGTGCCATCCTCTCGCTTGACAGGCTCTGAGATGTGGATACTCACTAATATAAATATTCTGGCTAGAGGTTGTAGCACTTCAGATATGCTTTTTAACTTCAAAAAAGGCACACCTGACAGCACAAATTAGTCACAGCTAAGGAAAACCTAAGAAAATGCATTAAAATTAGAGCAAAGACTTGGCTCCCAGGAGAGACTAGTGTTTTCATTAGCTGCAAAGTACAGATAAGATTTTGTGACTGTTTCCTATTTACATTTTGAAAGCCAGAGTTGCTGGATATTGCCTTCAACTAGGAGCTCTTGAGTTGTTTTCCATTATTTCTGCACTAATCACTTCCCTTCTGGAAAATTCAATTCGAGCCCATGTCAACCTCTAATGTAGGGAATCTTCAAGGATCTGAAGGAAATATTTTGCATTCGTCTATTTTTGTATCACTAAAACATTTTCCCGCTCCGAGGGCCTGCAACAAAGCCCTTGCTGTGAAATTCTTACCATTCGAAGTACGAAAGAGAAGGAAAACTGGAGGGAAATGTCCCTTTTGCAGGTTGTGGGGAGCCCTTGTGAGCTAAGCCAGAACACAGACACACAGGTGCCAGACGTGACCACCTCTCACCACTCATGCTGCCCTGCTGCAGCTGCAGCAGGATATTTTGCCAGGAAGGAAATCACCTCCTCACCCCTGGTGGGATTTCACCCGGTATGCAGATGGCTCTGGTGTGATGAGAAAGCCCCACCACTTCTTAAGCAATTCCTCCTCCCCCTCCTGTACCATCAGCTACTGTTACCTCGCTGCTGAGGCTGCGCACGTTTTACAGGGAGCAAAAGGCTGCTGGGCAACTCTCTTGGCCCTGCCCAGGCAGCTGGGTCCATGGGACAAGCAAGGATCTGGCTACAACAAGGAGATCATAAGGCCTTTCGTTTATGATCCAGCTCTAGTACTCTGCCAAGAAAGGATTTTGCTGAGTTATGTTCAGGACCACTAATTAGACTGTTTCCAGATGTTGCCCAGAGAGGAACTGTGAAGGAGGAAAGGAGGTGGTGGATTTGGTATTTTTATAAAAGGGAGAAGTGTGTTTTCTGACAGCTGGATTGCATTTGAACAGCTTGGCAAAACCTTGCCTTAGTTTTAAAGACATGCTTTACTACAAAGTGATTTCTGCTACAAAAAAACCACCGGGGAAATAGGCTGGGTTTTATACAAATATTTCAAATTATCATTCTAGCAGAGGAAGTGAGAAAAAAAGCCAGCTCAAAATTTCACATTGTCTTCCCCATGAACAATCCATCACTATCTGTCACACACAGTGCAGGTGGATGGGAAGGGAGGAGATGAGCTCCTGCTGGACCAGGACATGAGAGTTCAGACTCAGAAGGAAGTTCTTTGGTGTTATGTTATATGGAGGCAGTGCTTAGCCAGCAGTGATGTCCCAAGAGCACAGAAAACCACAAGATTTTCATAACGAAGACAGAATTGCAGCCATGAAGAAACAATTGGTTTAAAGGACAGATAAATTAAAGTTTGGCCATTTACCTGAAGCCTCATATGAACACATTAATCAGGTGGAGAGAAAGGAACGGATCCCAGCATGAAGGAAGTGGGCAGTGCCAAACCCAGCTCTATGAAGATAAATCATCACAGAGGAAGAACATGAATATTAATTTAGTAATGAATATTAATTTGTGTACATGTGCTTTTTTGGGGCTTGAGATAAATCCTGTTTGAGATGCATTTACCAGAGTCCTGTGCAGTGCTGGGGAATATGCTCCTGAAATTCAGGGTTCATATCAGAAACACTGTGTTCATACACATGAGAATCTTCATATATATAGCTATAGTTTTTCACTTTGGGGAGATGGCAAGCATGGTCTATAACAGCTTTAAATTGCTTAAATTTTATAGTGGGCTGGAAATTTGAGGTGAGGAAAATGGGCTGGTGTCTTGGTTTGAGACAAATTTGGAGGGAAAATGTCTGAAATGAACATCCCTCTGTTAGAAAGCAGATTTCATCAGCCCCTCCCCCACCAGGTTCAGAAAGGGCAGAGCCACATCCACAGAAAGGACCCTGAAATCTACTCAGGTTACTTCTTCACAGTGAGAGGTTTTATTATTTAACATTATTCATTCTATTTTCCGTGCCTGTGTGCACTTTGCTTGTTACATAAATAGGGTTTTTTTTTCACTTTCCTCCAAGGAATTTCTTTCTGAACCTGGTGAGGGAGGGGCTGCTGACATCTGCCTTCTAACAGAGGGATGTTCATTTTGGACGTTTTCCTCCAAATTTGTCTCAAACCAAGACAGCTGGACAAGGATGAATGACTCTGGACCAAAGGGTTTGAGTAAGGTAACTGAAAGTAAGGATTTGAGCAAGAGATCCTGAGAAGATAGTGGATCAGGACAAGAGGTCAGGACCTGGAAGATTCCATGTCAGAGCATGACTGTCCTTTCCATTGCAGTTGAGATGGCAGTCTCCTACTTGAGCTGTTGCTGTAAGCATGGGAGCTTGTTCCTGGTGACAAATGTGTTTCTTTTTGCCCACCCTGCTGCTAACATCCTGCATCACCTCTCATGTGGCTTTTGGACAGGCCCAGGAAGATGCAGCACTTGATGCTTCTGGATGTGTACTGCCATGACTGCAGAAGCACTTTGTATGGGCTGTGCTGAGGTACATGCCAGACTACCCACCCTTGTCCTTCTCCAGGCAGCACCAAACCTTGCCTTTTGTGTGTGGGCCCTCTGGCAAGTGGCATTTCCCTGCTTCCTGCAGTACGGAGGGAGGCGATTTTTTCCTCTCCTTGGGTTCCTTCCCTTCCTCCCTCTGCATGGGCGTTGCTGCCCGTTCACTGCAGCAGTACTGGATACCAGCACTGTGACTAAAAGCTGGGAGACTACCAGCAGGGGAAATGCTTTGAAAATGAGATCTCCTACTTCTGTGCAGAGGAATCTGCTCCTAAAATCTGCTGTTTTAGGAGCAGATTGTGTTGGAGATACAGGCTGGGACAGGATTACTGCAGCTGCTGAGGGAAGTGCTGCTGTATCTAGAGCTTCCCAATAAGCAAGGTGATAGACATCACATAAAGAAACTCTCCCATTCATCAGTTCCTCTCCTCTTTTTTTTTGGCATGGCCTCTGGACTCAGACATGTGGTTTTCCCCAACCACAGAGACCATTGCTGGTGTACAGCAATGCAAGAGACCAAACCCACCATTCACACCTTCCCAAAAAAATATGATTTCCACACAGGTTCCAAATTACAGCAGAAAGAAAGGGTTGTCCTGCTGTCAGTTGGAGGGCAGCACAGAGGAGCATGGTAACACAAAATTCCAGCCATCCTGGGCAAGTTTAAAAACATAATTAAGGAAAATTCAGTCCTGAGCTGCTCTGAAGGAAATAACACCCTATTGTCTGCCTGAGATTCACTGAATCCCCTTCTAACTGCAGCTCCCCAGCTATTTAAATTACATCTGATGATTAAACATGCTGTGAAAGCAGCTTCAGTGCTTGTCAAAGCTCTGTTGAGTTTCAGCAGAGATGCTTCGGCTGAAGCCTTCAGTTCTTAAATTTCTGGTAAGTGGTCTGTTGGGACTGGCAGGGCACATATGTTTGTCATCACCTCTATCTTCAGTACACAGGTCTTGCCTGCTGAGGCAGTGGTCTCCAGCCTGCAGTACCCAGATGCAATCCCAGTAGCCTGACCTGGTGTATAATTCTCTAAGCTAAATCTATGAGCAGGAGGAGCTGCAAGGCAGGCTGCAGAGCCCTGCAGACCTTTGTCCGTCATCATGCTGAACAGTTGCTCCAAGAATTACCTGCAGATTTATTGCCCTTCACTGTAACTTGAGAGGAACATTGCTGTCTCTATTCTCACAGAGATTTACAGCTCATTCTGTCTAGAAATGGGGCTTTTTCTCTTTTTTAATTGAGTGATCTGTCTTTTGGGGAAATATTGTATTTTGTGCTGCATGTTTCAAGGTCTTTCACTGTGTCACTTCCACTTTATTTAGCCACCTTGTCACACCAGCCTTGTGCACCCCCTGCTCCACTATCCATGGCAACATTCATGGCTTGTACATCTATTTTTCCTTTACGCAGCTCCGTGATTCTTCTCAATCTGACTCTTGAGACTGGAATGTGGCCCTAAATTAGGACTTATCTACATGGGAAACCATTCAAGAGATTTTGGGATAACTTCTCTCTGTGGAAAACCTTGCTGTGGCATACGTGTGCACAGCTGGGAGTTATACCATGGAGCTGTCACAGTTCAGTGTGCCTTTGTGCCACGATAAATTAGGATAAGCACTAACTCAGGAAAAGTCCTTGGCTATTACTGGAGAAAGGTCAGTTGAGAATTGCGATCGCTGTGTGGCCACATCCAAAAAGCAAACATAGATGAGGCTATATAAAGGATGGGATGAAGGGTTATATAATTCAGTTACACAATGTATGTGATTGCTGTCATCAGAAGACGGTCTTCAGTGCTTGTTAGTCTGTTTCAAAAATAAATAATGGGATTGGGGAGTTCAGGGACAAACAGAGTTCTCACAGCGATGAACATAAAAACCTAAAGGATTGGAACCATTTATCTGTGAAGGAAGGATAAGATATGATAAATCAAACTATGAACAATCTAGGACACATGGATTAAGAGTGCCTGTTTTCTCTTTCATATAATAAAAGAGCAAAGTGTCAGTCAAAGAGATGAGAAATAGCAAATTACGATTTTATAGAAGCACTTGCTCGACATACCTACAAACCACAGAGCACTGGAATCTACTGGAAACCAAAACACGAGAAATCTTGATGTGTTAACAGGAACATATACAGTTGCAACATTGAAAATTAGAAAATTAACCCCCAAAGCCAGAAGGGAGATAAATGCTTTGGTATCTATTTTCTATAGGGAATTATATTACACCATCAGGAAAAAAGAGATATCAGGGCTTGTTTCCACCCTCTACTGACGTCTCCTTTACTAAACACTCTCAGAAACAAATGATCCCACCAAATGGCCATGGATCCAACAGTACAGTGATGTCTGTGTTCCCAAGGAACAATAACAGTACTGAAGGCAAAAGAGCTGCCTCTTATTTCCAGAAATGTGTAACGTCTGCCTATTGTGCCCATGCTGGTGCTTGACATGGCCACACACACTAGAGCCACTGTTCAGAAACAACTTCCAAAGATGCCAGTTCAGCCAGTGAAAAATATTATGTCTGAAAGAACTCAGATTTGGTGAACTTTCCTCAGAACTGAATTCCAGCTCTGGTTTCCCTGGAAACACTGGGATGCTAAAGACACCTCATCTCGGGGCAGATTTGTCCAAGGGATTTGCTCAGCACCAAGACTCCTCTCAGCCTCTGCAGCACTTTCTGAGACATTGACTTCAGCAACTGCATCATGGGTCAGATCACTCCTCCCAGGAATTAGTACTGGTTCATATCCCTCCCAGACCTTTTGAGCTGAGTTTTCTTAGTTCAAATGCACATCTGTGCCATATGGCAGCTGCACCTGACTTTGGATTCCTCATTCCCCAAGGTGGGTGTCTCTTATTTGCCTGACAAAGTGGCAGAGGGAGCACAGGCAGTTCAACACCATCCCAAAAGAAAGTGCATGGTGAATACCCTTCTGGCCACTGTATCACAGCTGCTACCAAACACAGTTGCATTGTGAGAAGGATCCAGACTGACTCTGCTTAGCTCCATTATCAGTTTCCCCCTGATCTTCCCAGCCCCCTGACCTCTGTGCTACATGAAGCTGAGAAACTGCAGGATTCATAGATTTCCTTAGGATTTAAGTGTGCTTGGTGTCTCTTGGACCAGAACCCTCCTTTATCCCTTTCTAGAGGATATTTTATGGCCAAGATTCTCCCTCAATCCCAAGGTTTTACAGAATTCTAATGACAAATTTAAGCAGCTGGAATGTATATTGTCTGGACATTATAGGAGTTAATCACAGAACCATTTAAGTTGAAAAAGACCCTTAAAATAATTGAGTCCAACCATTAACCCAGCATTGCCAAGGCCACTGCCAAACAACGTCACTAAGTGCCATGGCTACATGTCTTTTAAGTACCTCCAGGAATGGTGAAGTCACCACTCCCTTGGACAGTCTGTTCAAATGCTTCCAGTGAAACCTTCCCTGGTGCAACTTGAGGCCACTTCCTCTTGTCCTGTCACTTGTTACTTGGGAGAAGAGGCTGATCTCCACCTGGTTACAACCTCCTTTCAGGTCATTTCAGAGAGCAATAAGGTCTCTCCTGAGCCTCCTTTTCCCCAGGCTGAGTCTCTCCAGCTCTCTCAACCGCTTCTCATCAGACCTGTGCTCCAGAACCTTCCCCAGCTCTGTTGCCCTTCTCTGGACATGTTCTACTACTTCAATGCCTTTTTGTAGAAAACATCAAGTACCTCAGCCTTTTCCTCATCCTTTGTCACTTATGTTTTCCCCTGCATCCAATAAAATATAGAGATTCTTCTTAGGCATCCTTTTGTTATGAATTTATTTACAGAAACATTTTTTATTGTCTTTTATGGAAGTAGCCAGACTAAGTTCTAGCTGGGCTTTGGCCCAAATTAGAAATTTTCTCCCTGCATAGCCTCACACCAACCTTGTGGTCCTCTGAAGCTGCCTGCCCCTTCTTCCAAAGGTCATAAGCTCTTTTTTTTTTTTTTTTCCCTGAGTTCCAGCCAAATCTCTCCGTCCAGACAGGCTGGTCTTCTTCCCCTCTCTCTTGTCTTTTGGCACATGGAGACAGCCTGCTCCTGTACCATTCAGATTTCCTTCTTGGAGAATGTCCAGCCTTCCTGGACTCCTTTGCCCTTCAGGACTGCCTCCCAAGGGACTGTGTCCACCAGGCTCCTCATTTTAGGCCTTCTGTTCCCCTCAGAAAGGAGTCTCCTATGACAGTGACCCATCTTTATTTCTTTATGGAACCAGATTTGATGCACAGCATCGGGCAACTTAGCCTTGGCAACGCTTCCAACCTGGACAAACCATTAACCTCAGCAACACCTCCCATCTAGAGAAACCATCATGCTTGGCATTGTTCAGTTCCACCTGCAGAGCCTCATATCTGTTACACTGGGGCACCTGGGGAGGTGGGGCAGTCACGGAGGAGACGTCCCTGCTGTGCCAGGCAGGGGCTTAGTGCCACTGCTCCCTGTCCCTTAAGTCATTCAGTTCATCCAGGCAGAGAGAGGACAAGTAGTCCTCTGTGTCATCTGTCCTGTCTGCCCCTGGGCCTGTCCCAGGGAGGGCAGAGTGTGATTCCAGCAGTCTGTTTCTCTCTCAGACTCCCTGACAATCCTCAAACTCCTCCCCTCCTCCCAGAGCTCTGTCACTCTGTCACTGGGGTCTCCCTCTACCCAGGCACACTCCCACAGGCATGTTCACTGGTCAAGCTGGCAAAGTCACACCACCCTGCCACATGACCACCCTAATTAATCATGATAATTACTGTTCCCTCTAAGAGTCTTCTACTCCAGAATTCCCAAAAGGTTTTTCTGCACTGGTTTAATTGATGGCCCTGCTCTGTGAGGTACTTGATACCTTGTGACGATGGTGAGTCACTTTAACTCCCATATTGAC
The DNA here is from genome assembly GCA_013400515.1 of Erpornis zantholeuca. Lineage (NCBI taxonomy): Eukaryota > Metazoa > Chordata > Aves > Passeriformes > Timaliidae > Erpornis > Erpornis zantholeuca. Next base: position 64,535 of record VZTN01026010.1, read on the forward strand.
AGAATGAGGTTAATAAGAACATCCTGCTTTCCCTGGCAGAAGGATTCAAGATTATGGGATGTTCAACTTAGAAGAAGCAGTAGACCATATCAGTAGCTAAGTAAAGAGAGTCAGGGAGGAAACAGAGGTAGAGGAAAGCACCAGAGTGAGAAGCTGGACTGTCCTCACTTGCTGTCAGGGCATCCCAGTGGCACAGAGGCCACCCAGAGGCAAAGTGGAATTGGAGACTGTCTGCAGGCAAGGTTTCCACAGAGTTGTTTCTGGTAAATGCCTTTAGACCAAGTAATCATTAGGACTAAAAACAAGCTTTGGGTTAGATTTTTGTTTTCTCAACCTATCAACCCAACAGGGCCTTCCCAGTATTTCCTCTAGCCCATATGTCAGGATAGTTAAGATTATTATGTATGAGGTAAAAAACTTTAGATTCAAACAGTAGCCCATATCTACCTCATTTAGTCAAGAAACCCACAGAATTTCCTCCATTTATATTAATTCTTTTACATACATGGGAGGAAGAATCTGTGGATTAAAAATCATGAAACTGTCATCTCTGCTGTGGATTTATTGTCTGGGTAGAGAAAGAAGCAATTATAGTTAAGGGAATGGTAGGAAAAATAACTGCTTCTGAATATTTCTTTCCAATTTTAATCAATGTTAGATATAACAGTGGAAAAGTCAGTGTTTATATTTAATATCTAAGTTCATAACTCTGCAAATTATAAAGTTATTTTCAGGTAAAAGCGTTGATAGGGAGCACATTTCACATTCAGGATGAATGGCTAAGATCAGACAGATATTCATGCTTGATCTTTCATGCCCTTGAATATGCAGGGAATGAAAACAGCATCACATTACTTCTCCAACTAGGTGGAAATAACACAGCCCTAATGTTGAATCAATTCACAGAATAAACCCTGTGAAGAGCTGCTGAGGAAATCAATATGAGGAAACTGTCAACTGAACATCTATTCTGCAAATGGTCAGAAAAAGAAAAAAATAGATTGTGCTGTCCTGGTTTTGGTATCCCTGGAAAATCTGGGCCTAAAACCCCTACCTAGATTAACAAACTAATTAAGAAACAAGTTGGGAGATGATGAAGAAAGAAACAAAGGAAAAAATTGAAAATAAAATAAAACTGAAAGAAAAGAAATAAAAGAAGAAGGATGATGGAGGGAAGCTGGGCAGTTACAGAGAAGCAGTAGCAGTAGAGATGAGGGGAGAAGAGTAACAAGGGAAAGAACTGTTCAAAAGAGGAGGGTTTAAGGCAGCAGGTGGAGAACAAGTTCAACACTTTTCTTTCTAATACAAGATGGGAGTGCCAGCAGGAAGTATCCTGTAAGAGAAAAAACTATGAGAAAAAGAGGACGAGACCTCTGAGAAGGTGGAGAGAGAAAAGTGCCAGAAATAGAGCCAGATGTGACCATCTGGCTATACAGGATTTTATGTCCTATATAGCACAACCCTTACATTTCACCTGCTGCCCTCTCCCTTTTTGACAAATGGCAGATTTCCCTGAGGTGATGCAGTCTTAAAGACCCAAAGAGCTGGAAAAATACCTTGGATAGCTGTGATCTTGTCTGTGACGGAAGAAGGATTCCAAGGACAGCACGACCAAAACAGGAGGACAGAATGAAGATGGTTGAAAGGAGTGAGAGTATTCAGAGGTAATGGAAGGGGAGGGTCAGAAAAGAGAGAAATGTCCCAGATGAGTCAAAAAACCAGGGTAAATAAAGGTTTGTGCTGGTGAGAGAAGGAGTGAGGGTAAGAGGGAGAGAAGGAACAGATGACTGTTCTAATCTGAATTAAGATGACATCAGAAAAACTGTCTGTGCACTGATGCTTACACAGCAACCAATTTGCCCAGGCTCGAAGCAGATAATTGATATCATCCTTTGGGAGCTGCTGTTCATCAAAGCCTTTTAGTGTAACCCCAGAAACCACCACTCTCTCCTTGCCCTTAATTTCTTTCAATGGAACACTTTTCCTGCCTCTTCCTGTGGTTTTTAGCAACTCCTTGCAACCTTTCTTTATCCTCAGCACTTGAAGTAAGTGATAAACTGCTGGTAACCTTGTTTGTAATTTGCAGTTCATTAGAAGTTCAGCCTGCAAGGGCAGCGCTTGTGTGCAGGGTGAATTGTTGAGCAGGTTGTTTGATCTGAGCTTTGTCTCTGCCAGCCACTTTAAGGTGCCACCTAATCCTGATCAGTCAGCACTCACTGGGGTTCCCTGCACTGCAACTCTGGTGTCAGTGGTGATAACCATCAAAACGGGGAAAAACCCCAAGTATTAGCTGCAGAAAAAGCGTGAAGTTCAACACGTCAGTGAGAAAAACAAGGGGAACCATAAGATGAGCAGTAAGGTATATAAGATTTATATATGAAAACACAGAGAAGCCCATATCCACCAGGTACAGTGCCCTAATCATATACACAGCGTCCTGATTGTATATATATTGTATATATGTCATATATACAGCACCCTGATTCTATATACAGCGGCTTAATTGTATCCAGGCAGAAACCTAACACCCTTCTCAGGCATTCTGGTTTCCACTGTTGCTCCCCAAACAACATCTTTAAGCACTGAAAAAGGTGCCAGAAGGAACAGAGGTAGCTCCCTCATACCCTGAAAGAGATGCAGGATTTGAGCCTGTCACATGGAAAATGTGTCCTCCAACAGAGAATTTCTAGAAAAGCTGTGGCTCAGCAGCACAACTCCTTATCCATAATCTGTGCAACAGATGCACCAAGCAAAGCATCTCCTATATTGTCAGCTGTTGCTTTAGACTCTTGTATCTCCACAGTTTGCTCTTTTTTCTTTAATCTGCTTGGTGGAGGTAATGAATATTTAAGTACTCTGTGTAAAGCCGTCTGTCCTGGCGGAGTGGCTGGAGCTGCAGAGAGCTGCAGAGCTGAGGATCATTGTAATCTGCTCGATGGGTGGTTCTGCCTGTGGCCAAATGGATTCCATATGTGAGATCATCTGTCATGCAGAAGGCATCGTCATTAGTTCCCTTTCTAGGAAGTCCTTCTGCTCTCCTAGGTGAAATACACCGTCACTGACCCCAACATGTTCATTTGCCATGATGGTGCCTTTATGGAATGAGCTCTTTGGTGGCTTTCAAAGTTCAAGTGTTCCTGTTCATTTTTCTGGATTTCAGGTAGAGAATGTTGCTATTTTATTAATTTTATTCTTGATGTAATTTTAAGCCTCTGAACGAAGATTGTTGCAGTGTCCAGATATCTTTGAAAAACATCATCTTGGGTGAAAAGAGTAGGCTAGATTAAAGATAAACCATACCTATGCTTTTAATTTCAGGTTTACATCACTACCAAAGAGCAAGAAGCTGATATTCTGCAGATCTGTGTAACATGCTGGACAGTTTATAGAAGCCAACATTTTCATCCTCATTTCTCTTTTTATAGTGAAGGCAGATTTACAATCTCCCTTTCCACAGCTACCTTGCCCACTCTCATACACAATTCTCTGAGCAGCTCTAGGCAGGAGAACCTGCCTTCGCTATAAAATCTCTCCAAATTTATAGTGCTGAATTAATTAATTACTTATCCATGTATCTAAACTCAAGTATTTAGTATTTAGTTCAGAAAAGTGATGGATATTACTCAGAACTACTGGTTTATGGATTACTGTCTGTAATCAGGTTGTGGTAGCTGAACAAGATCCACATTTCCTGTGGTTGACAATGGATTATTCACGTAGGACGTGCAGCATAATTGAGTTAAGGTTATGGGAGCAAACACACCTTCTGGAATTTGCCCAAGCTGAGTCACATCATTTGGTAAAGATAAAATTGCATAATTTAAGGGTATTTTTAAGCCCTTGCACTCAAGAAACACCATGGTCATGCATTCTGAAGAACAACAATGTGATAGAAGCAGTCAGCTCACACTAGGATCTGGTTAAATAAATTGGAAGTGCATTGCAGTGTTTGGGAGGTTTCAGTTCTAAAGCTATTTCAAGAAACCCATGAGGATTTCACTAAAAATCTGCAGCTGCAGTTTGTGCAGGCAAACAGGATGCTGTTCTATCACCAAAGGAATAACAAACAATTCCAAAAGAGGGGATAATTTGGTTAAATATAGCACTTGAAATAATATAGCACTAAGAATTCCCATCTTTTGTGATCATTCTACCTTTTTTATGCAGTGGATAGGAGGAAAATCCTCAATCTTCTAATGACTGCAAATGGTGTTCCCATAAGAGAAATGAAAATTTGGAAATAATAGGCCAAAGGATGGAATGGTGAGCACAGGCTGATGGAAATGAGCTGAAAGGAAAATAGCACCTGAATGTCTGAGATCATTGTGTTGTCTGCTTCCCAGGCCAGGTCCTTTAGGACTCTGCTGGTTCTGTCTGTGGCAATTTTCTTCATAATAGTGATTGTGGGGCTGTGTTTTGGGTTGGTGATTAAAACAGTGTTGATAATTCAGGGATGTTTTCATTGTTGCTGAGCAGAGCTTACACAGAGTCAAGGCCTTTTCTGCTCCTCACCTCACCCCTCAAGTGAGTGGGCTGGGGGTGCACAAAGACTTGGAAGGGAACACAGGTGGGACAGCTGACCCTGCGTGACCCAAGGGACATCCCATACCATAGGACATCATTCTCAGCATGTAAAGCTGGGACAAGAAGGAAGATGAGGAGAGCAGTAGTGTTTAACTTCCCAAGTCGCTGTTCCCTGTGCTGGAGCCCAGCTTTCCGGGGCATGGCCAAACACCTGCCCATGGGAAGGGGGAATTAATTCCTTGGTTTGGTTTGCTTTGCTTGCATGCACAGCTTTTGCCATTAAACTGTCTCAGCACACAAGTTTTCTCACTTTTCCAATTCTCTCCCCCATGCCACCAGGGAGGAGTGAGTGAGTGGCTGTATAGGGCTGAGTTGCTGGCTGGGACTAAACCATGACAAGGTTTTAAATGCACAGCAGCACCAAGAAAAATGTGCAGCACTGACCACTGTGAAGGTGCTGATGATCAATGCATGAGCTTATTCCCTGATTTAGTGCAGCCCAAGAACCAGTTGTTGTCTCTGACATTCCTTCTCTGATATCAGCCAAAGCAGATGCTTTGGGAAGAGAGTAAAGAGCAAACTCCCATTCTGCAATCATGTGCAGTTCAGGGACTTCCTGAAAAGGTGCACTTGGTATATTAATAACCCTCAAACTCTCTCTTCCTCGAAGAGCCAGCTTGAAGGGCTGCTTTTGAAGCCATATCAGCTTTTAGTTCCCACAACACACTGTGGCAGGAAGTTCCAAATTTTAACTACAGGCATGAAGAGTCATTTCCTTCCATTTCCTTTGAGTTTGTCCTCTCCCACTCAAAATCACTGCTTCCTTCTTCTTTTATTGGAAAGTGCAATGAAAAATCAAACTCTTCACCTTCTCCATGATGTTCGTGATGTTATAGATTTATCCTGACCATCTCTTAAATTGAAGAGATAACTTATTTAGCTCTCCCTTACATTGGGTAGTTATGTACTTCTTACCAGCCTTTTAATCCTCTGAATCCTTTTTCATTTATTGTTTCCTTTTCAAGTGAGAGGACCAGAGCTGCACACAGGATTCAAGCTAGAAGAGCCATAGATTTATGTATTTATATAATAATAAATTATAATATAATTTTTATTTATTTATTTATTTATTTATTTAGCAACATCCTCTATTTTGAGCTTTGTCCCATTTCCTAGCAATTCCCGACATTTTATTTGCTTTATTGACTGCTACTATATGCTTAGCTGATGTTTTCATAGAACTATCTGTTACAGCTCCAGCTTTTCCCTGTTGGCCAGCTCAGAGCCTCATGTGAGCTGAGGGCTCCTTTTCCCCTTGGGCAACATTTGTCTGTCCAGTCACTGAGATTCTGCAATTCTTCCCACTTTTTAATCATCTTTAATACCCAGAGTACTTTTGTATCATGACTAAATCTTGTCACTTCACTGTTTACTCCTTTCCAGTTCATGAATGGGTTTGTAAGCAAACAGCCCATACTTCCAGGGGACACCACTGCTGATCAGCCTCAACCAAAAGACCTGACCATGAGCTCCCACTCTCTGTTTCCTGTTTTTTTAATTCATTCCTTTTTTATTCACCCAGGGACCTTTCCATTTTCGCCTTGACTTTCCTTAAATGCCTTTGGTGAGAGATGCTGTCTGCAGCTCTCAGGAAATACAAGCTGGTTATATCAACAGGATATCCTTTATCCAAAGAATTGTTGACACCTTCAGAGAACTCCAGGGACTATGGCAGGACTTCCCTTTGTAAAAACCATGCTGGCTTCCACAGCACATCACAATTACCTCTGCATCCAATAATTCTTTTTTTTTTTTTTGCTGCTTCCTACAAGGCAACAGCACAATACCAACCCTCTCTTCAGCTTCTTACGCTATTGAAGAGCTGACACCTTGTGTTAAGCTCAGAGGCTGTGACAAAGGTGCTCCCACTGGATCTGTATTTTCCAGACTGTGACTATCAGGTGTCGGAAGCGTAGGAGTTGGGAAATTTTCTCCAGAGTTTCCTCTTAGTGTTTATCGTTGGGTTTAGTCAGGTATAGAAGTGAATGCATGACACTCAAAGAGCAGCACTGTTTCCCCGCGTCAGGATTCCTCTACCTACCCCAAAATTTTACATGCAAAATTCTCTGCTGCAATCAGTCCTTTCCACATTGTCAGAACTAAAAGAAGAGCACTCGTTTCCCTTTGTTTGCACCTTCAAGGGGCAGGAAATGCCTCTTTCTCACCATGTCCCCTAAAAACCTGGGGGTGGGGAGTCCTGCCAACGAAGGGAGGAAACACTAGACAAGTTGGTTGCTGGCAGCTGCTGGTTGCAGTCAGTCCCCAGGGAATGAGGTTATTTAGAGTGTGCTGGAATGAGTCTGTGCAGTGAATCAGGAGCATGGTCACAGCTCCCAGACAGAAAAACCTCTCCCTCCCTTTTCAGACGTAATTTCACACAGGTGACAGTCTGGTTTCATCAAATAAGCCAACATGAATTATTTCCTGATCATATCCGTGATGATTTTTGGTTTTGAGCGTGCTTATTCATCAATCATTTTCTCTGCACTGATTGCCTGGCTAAACCACCTTAGCAGTCTCATACCGTTCTTCTTCTTGGGGTGGTGTGGTTATGACTTCTTTAAATTTAGAAAAATATTGAAAGCAAAATAAATGATGGAGAAAGAGCAGCTGCTAAACAGCTCAGAAAGGTCATTTCCTCAAAAATAAACCAGAGAAAGGCAAATAAGCATGCTCCCTTCCCATGAGGAGTACATCTCATCCATCTCTAAGTTTGAACAATTTTTGAATGAAGTAAAATACCAGCACTTTTGAGACTTGCATTGACTGCAGAGATCTTTCTGGACCCCGGAGCTGCCCAAGGAATGTATTGCTTTGAGTCTTCTCCCAAAACCCATTCCCACATATTGCACTGGGCTCCCATCACAAAGCTGACCTGCCTGGGAAGCTTGAAGAGGTGTAAAGATTTTAGCAGACACTGGTAGGAACCAGCTGCCACGCTGCAGAGTGACTCACACTACGGAGCTCTGCTGGCAGGAGCACAGATGTGCAGGAAGCAAACCTCAGTCAGGCTGAGTAATCCAGGTGAGCACAAGAGCAGCACCTGGAGGCACATACGTGTTGGATGTGATGCACAAGACTGTGCAACCCCTGTGTCCTTGGAGAGATGACCTCAGGGGTCTGTGTTGTGGCTGCCCAGTACTGTGACTCTGAACCACTGTCCCCTGTTATGGTAAGAACTTCCACCTGTCTGCACCAAGGGAATCGTGTCCTCCTTGCCTGCCATTCCTTCTATCTTTCTCCCAGCCTGGGGATGCTCTGATTACCAATTCAAGAATCCTCTGGTTTGTCCCAAAGGTTCCTGAGATCAGGGCAGACATGGGAGGCTGTGGGGAAGATGGGATATGAAGGCTGGCAAACCTCAAGACTCACTTTAGTGCTTATCTCATTCCCTTAAGAGGGGCAGAGGTAGCCTGAATACCATCTGATTTACTGTCTCCTGAAGAAAAGATTGCATTTGTTGAAACAGATTATTTTTGAAACAGATTTCAATACCTCACTTCTCACACTGGAACTAAAGGGCAGCTGCTACAGGATACACAGCTCCATAGGGGTCTGGGTAACTGTGATTTTATTAAACACTGGAGCCAACCTACTTTTATGTACTGCCAAGAAGGATGTCCGGCTCCCTGATGCTGTCCCTGACCCCAACATGCATCCCACAACTTCCCTTTCACCTCACTGCTATGTCCCTGACCCACACTGTGCCAGTCCAGGGAGCTAAACCAGCACAGAGCGCTCCAGGTTTTGTGCCACAGAAGGATTTTGCTGGTGCAGTTCCCAGAACCAGCATGCAGCAGGATCAACACGTAGGACTTAGTGGAAATATGCAGCCTGGTGAGCCTGACCATCCTTTCCAACAACACCTACCTGCTAATTAGGATCACAAATATAATTAAATCTCACTCTCAGCCTCCTAATACCACTGTGCCATGCAGAGAACAGCAGTGGATGCCAGAGAAGAAGCAAAGGGCTGTAAGGGGAAGGAACATGCATTCATGAATGACTGTGAGAATTCATTTCCACCATAAAATATGGCTTATAATATGAAACGTCTGTGAACCATCTCAAAACCTTGTCCTCTAGCAGTTAATTTTAAAAGTATTAGTTATGGCTTGATATTACCTGAAAGCAGGCAAAAGCCTCACTGCACAGCCTGACAGGCAGGGCTGCAACCAGGGGAACCTGCAATCCCATTAAGGCATGGGGGCATGAGGACCACCAGGGAGAAGAATTAAGGGCACCAGGTGAAGCTCCTTATGGCAACAGGTGCCAGCATGTGGCTTAGTCATAGGCACAGTGTAATGGTTTGCTAGGCAGGGAGAAGGAAGAATCTCTCACATCTGGGAGTGAAGGGACAAGGGGAATATCTGCTTGAAAGTTTTCTGGGAGCATTTCCTATTGCTTCACCTCATGCAGAACAAGCAGAGAAAGGGCAGTTGTTAGGGAGGAATCTGAAGGAAAAGGGTCTGGAGTGTTCTCTTGGCTCCCAGCAACACCTTGTGCTGCTGCAGGCGTTGATGCAGAAAGCAAAGCGTGCCGAATCAGTGTGCAAACTAGGGGGTGACAGGAACACATCTGCTGCCTGAAAAACTGACCTGGAGGGACAGGGAGGGACGTGAGCAGCTGGATGTGTGAGCACGTATCATATCGATTAGTGAACAGACTCCTGGAACCGTCACAGCTGCAGCACAATTTACTGAGAGGCACTTCAATGAAGAGGAAACCCAGTAACGAAAAGACCTTTGGAAATACCATTGGAAGATGGTTGTTTCTAAATTGCTGCCAAAACCAAGTCATATTGTTTGCATAAATTACCTTGGCCTGAAGCAGAAAGTTCAGAAACTGCCAAGGGCAAAGCCAGACACAGGTGTGAGCTCACAAGAGGTTGTCAGCCCCATAGAGTTAAGCTGGTCCCATCATGGACAGGAAAGATCTAAAGAAAATTCAGGATGTGGGAAGAAGGTGCACTGGGTGACCTGCTTCCCTTGGGCATGGTGCTGAGCTAGGGTCTTTGTGGTGTGGTGACAAGAAACACCTCCAGGGAAGCAACATGGCTTAATCCTGCATATAACAGACATAGTGCATCCTTTACATGCAGCCCAATGGATCAATGGTGTTATTCTGTCCCAAGCAGTACAGCAGGAGACCACTCAATGCAGACACATTTTACATTCAAATCATCCCACAAAATAGGAGGCTTGCTGTCATTTTCAGACATGCCACTAAAATTCCACTCGACCCTCTAACCTATGTTTAAAGAGAAATTATTCAGGTTTCACCTGTCTACCATTAGATTTAGGAATAATCTCTGCTGCACCCTTGCATCATCCCCAAGGTGTATGTGCTTTTCATAGTCACCCGGTTCTGGCTCTTAAATAAGCTGTTATGTACTGACATCCTCTAAACTGAACCCAGAAGTGTTTACTGGACTGAAAAAGACATCACCAGATGGCTCCAATATCAGCCTAGAAGGATTTCTGTTCTTCAACAGGCGCTAAATGTGTCTGAAAAAGCAGCAGGCTGCAGATCGTCTGCATAGTCAAATCACCTCTAAGAGGCTTTGTAATTGCATTCAGTTCTGCTGTGCTGGAAAATGAGGATAATAAGCTCAATGTATTACACTTACACCGGGGCTAGCCGCCATATAGAGTGGTAACAAGAAACACAGGCTGAGGTTTTAACTGCAGTTAGTGGGGCTCAGCACTTTGCTTAGTGGAAAAAGAAATGCCAATTTACCTTACTTCCCTTGAGAGTTATAACCATGAACTCCTAGGTTCCCAGAAGTCCCCAGAGATGGAGGATCATCTATTTCAGAAAGAATCATAGGCTTATGGAATGGTTTGGGTTGATACTCATTTTTACTAATCATTAATGGTTTTGTCTTGATTTGCCCCACTTTCATTTCTAGCTTTCATTTTCCAGCTCTGTGCACGTTAACTGCGCTGAGGAGTTTACTAAGAGTTTTCCATACTATCCACCAAGAAGTATTGAACACGTTTTCATGAACGTCTTCTCTGTGCATCAAGTTCTTTTCAAAAAAACCTAAAAAAGACCTCATCTCCTACTATTTTTAGTCTATCTTTACTGCACCGGGGATGGAGATCTGGATGGATAAGTCAGTAGTAGATAAGTGAGTGAATAGATAAGTCACTCCAGTGAGTTTCACTTTAAAGTGAGTCCTTTCCCTTCATGCCATAAGCTGGCAAACACTTTCTTTGCTGCTATGTCAATTCGAGCTATCCCAACATCTCCTCCTGCTGCCCACTCAGTTCTGTCAGTACAACATTCCATGGTCTGCCCAATAAATCCTGCAGGGATTGATCTGGGATAATAATAACCTGACCAAACATCACTTTTTTTTTTTTTCTTAAGCCCTTTTAACCCTCACTGACTTTACTTAGCTTGGTGCTGCCACTGTAAAATTACACTCCAGGCTGCACCAAGAGCAGAGGGGAATAATTTGAAAGTTGGTTTCAAATTACCTTTGTGAGTAAACCAGCCACATTGTGGTATGGAAATTCAGTTCAGTCTCCTGTTCTTATTTACCACCAGTCTTGGGTCAGAGAATCTGCAGCCTCACAATCTCGCACTGTACTTGTACCTCTGTTCCAGGCACAGCCTATTTTTATGTGCCACAAAACCTTCAGCAAAATTGGTCCCACTATGGTAGTAAAATCCCAGTGAGAGATGCTGAAATCCTTCTGCAGCCCTGGGTAGAGCAAGGCATTGTGTACAGACAACATGACTCCACAAACACCAACCTGGGGTTGGGTGGAGTGAACCACCAGGAAATACAAAACCCATGGCTGCGCCAGAACACCATTAAGGTCCCTTCCAACCCAACCCATTTATGATTCTAAGACCTCCCCTCTGTGCAGCCCATGGGCTGCAAAATGGTCTCCTCCTGTCAGCCTGGCTTTCAAAGCTGCTTTCTGGGCCCCAGCACCGAGGTGAGGAGTGTGGTGTTCACCAAAGCCATCCTCAGCTTGTTTTTCACCCTAAGTGTCCCCTCTGCTTTTTCTTAGGGACGTTCAGAGGAATTTTGCAGAAGATTCTTCAGATCAGGCAATGACACTTGGGATATGATTCATCTCACCTTACTTTAGCAGCTCACAAAATGCAAGGCTGGGATACAATTGCCCATCTGGATACCAGATGCCCAGGGCCATATGAGCTACTCTGCATCACCTCAGACCTCTATCCAGGGCTGCCAGGTGACACTGAACACACAGGAGACCTGCACATTCTGCAGTGACAGCCAGCATAGCTTTTGTTACCTTTGCTCAGGCTCTTAATGTCATCCAAGGCATCCACATATGAACTAATGGTCTGGGTGTCATGAAAGAGAGAAGTGATCCCATCATCAGCATTAATATAGGGTGTTGTTCACCTAAACCATGCAGGTGTCTTCTTCAGGACACTAATTACACCCTGTGTTCAACTGACAGGTGAAGCCACCCTACTGACTGCAAATGTGACCTATAGATCTACATTTAGTTAGGAGGATCCTGGCACTTGAACAGTGCAGTGGTCAGGGCACCAAGTCTGCCAGAGCTCAGGAAGTGTTTGGACAATGCTCTCGTGCACAGTGTGATTCTTGGAGCTGTCCTGTGCAAAGACAGCGCTTGGAGTTCAATGAAACTTCTGGATCCCTTCCAGTCCAGCATATTCTATGATTCCATTATTTTATGATCCTATGTCCAGAAGTTTTCAGGACGTGGTAGCTGCTTAAGTGGGGCTGGCTGGACTGCAACTCCACCAGGATCATTGCTTTAACCAAGAAGAATTTGCTGGCTTGATCCTTTGAAACTCTCAGGTCAGATTATCACCAGCCATGATGGCAATAAAATTGGATGTGTCTTGTAGTGGTCTTCAAAGCACTTGGCAAAGTTCACTACAAAAACAGCACCTTATTCTAAAATAGTTGACTGAACTGGTTTGCAAGGTACTGGTTCCAGTGCAGGACCCTCTGAGGCCTTTGCTCCTTTCACGTCAGAGGATAAGATCATCTTGGCTCTTTAAGTCTGTTGGTGGCTGTTACCTGACCATGCCAGTCCAGTGCTCCTAAAATTGTTGACATGGGCCACAGAAGATCAGGGTTCCTTTCCCTAGCCTTGACTGTGAGCTCCAACAAAGCCTGCAGAGAAAGTCAGCCTGAGGTACAGGAGCAGAAACTCAGAGTTTTGTCCAAGTTTGGCAGTTGTGCTCTCTGGGGTTTTCACCCTTCACATCTCCTATGCTCATTTTCTCATCTGCACTGTGTAAAACACTACAGGATCTCCCAGTGCTCAGAACTGGGATGATCTTTCCATCACAGTTACCTGGAGTTGCACTCCAGTCACCAGCTTGTCACTGGAAAGTTTCCAGCCATGCAGCCCTAGCATGTCCCACATTTCCTTCAAGCTTGTGGGTGTTTCTGTACAACCCAGACTGTAAGTCCCTGCCCAGCATGGACTATTATTACACTGCCTGCATCATCCGTTTGCGTGGATCATTCGAGACAAATCAAATAACTGGGTACTGCCTCATGCTGCAGCTTAAATTAGAAAGAATAGACCACAAAAACAACTGCAGCGGTAGCAGAAGTGGCTATAAATAAAGCAAAATGTTTCTCTCAGAAACCTTTGTGCCACAGAGGGAAATTGTAGAAGTGGTCCAGGATATTTTTGTTGCTGCTTTTTAATTTGAAATTTCATCATTGGAAGTGTTTGCAGACGTAGAGGGTTGTGCAATATTTTCGCTGCAGTACGGCGATTGCTAAGATTAGCACGGTAACAGATCTTTTCAGAGTAAATTGCATATAATTAATAGGAAGCAGGAGGAAAAAAAGAATAATTGTATTTAATCCAAATGCAAGTTCAGCTCTCTCAGAAGGTGGAACCAGCACTAAGGCCATGCTGAAGACGGGCCTGTTCCTTTCTGTTCCATTCAGCTGGGTAAGGAACAAGAATTACGTGCCCACATGGCAAATTCTCATTTCCAGTTTGTTTTACCAAAGTGCAGGGATGTTCTAACTGGAATTTCTTTTAAGCCTTTCCTAGCAACGGTGGAGATTATTGGTTTGTGCTTCTGGCTTGTCTCCCATCCAATGTCAAAACAAGTTAAAGCATTAAAAGATGTTTCCCTGTGAAAGAGCTATAAAAAATCTGTGCAACACAACTTACATTTTGGCCAAACCCTTTTGGAGTTCATGGTTAATAGGGGACCTCGGTGTCCAGCAGGTTGAGGGAGGTGATTCTTCCCCTCTCTTCTGCCTTTGTGAGGCTCCACCTGGAGCACTGCATCCAGCTCTGGGATCTCTGACAAAGGAGACATTGACCTGTTAGAGCAAGTCCGGAGGGGGCCACAAAAATGAACAGAGGGCTGGAGCCTCTCTGCTCTGGAGACAGCCTGAGAGAACTGGGGTTGTTCAGCCTGGAGAGAGATGGTTCTGGGGAGACTTTAGAACCCCTTCCAGTACCTAAAGGGAGCTTATAAAACAGAGGGGGAGTGACTTTTTTTACAAGGGCAGATAGTGAGAAGACAATGGGGAAGGCCTTTAAACTAAAAGTGGAGATATTTAGATTGGATATTGGGAAGAAATTCTTTACTGGCACTGGCACAGTTTGCCCAGAGAAGTTGTAGATGCCCCATCCCTGGAAGTGTTCAAGGCCAAGTTGGATGGGTCTTTGAGAAACCTGGTCTGGTGGAAGCTGTCCCTGCCCATAGCAGAGGGTTGGAACAAGATGATCTATAAGGTCCCTTCCAACCGAAACCTAGAACCTGTTCTGAAGCCTCATGACACGTTGCATGATGAGCTTCCATCTTCCCTTCCCCTGAAGCACCCAAATTTCCCAGTGGATCATTGTGCAGCAATATGGAGGGACAAGTCCACACACCTGCTTCACTTGACACATTTCTCAGCTCTTCATGTCCCCTCACTGACATTCCTCCCTGAAATTGCTGCAGCATCCCAATATTGCCAGATGCACAGCTCAATAAAAGTACCAAAATAAATCATTGCAGCCAAGGTTTCACTTAGCTGCTGTTATTAATCATTAGCAATAGCTATTGCTAATTAATGTCATTACACATCATGACTATTAATCACAATCTGCTGATGCAAGACATATTGTCTCTAGCAGATAAGAAAGAGGAAGAAAGCAAGTGAGCAATAACCAAATTTGAAAATTATGATGGGCAATGTTGGCAAATTCACATTGCACACTTCATCCTAAAAGACATCAAACAATGTCCCTGCCTTGGTTTCTGCATCTCAGCTGTGCTCAAGCAATGCCATTTGTCACAAACTCAAAAAAACTGGGCATACAGATTTAATATATTACTTAGTATATGACATTTTTTGATGATACAAGCTCTTAAACCACAGGAGAATGAAACTTCAATTAAACTGTCTCATCCGTAGCACTACACTGCTCCCCAACCCCTACCTAAGAACAGCCCAGTGTTGTCACCTTTACATCAAGGTCTTTCAAAAAGGGTTAAACTGTTCAGTTCCAATACAAGCTGTTGGACTGTATGCAAAAAATCACTGAGGAAGTGCCCATGACCTTTGCTAAGTAGAAGGTGTGACTAGCTGACCCTAAAGATTATTTGATCCATGAAAGCTACAAAATGCTATGGTGCAGCAAATCATAAAGTGCTGGGTCATTAGAATGTGTTTGCCATTAGGATTTAAACACTCATTAATCACTTTCAGGATTTAAACACTCATTAATCACTTTCTTTTTTTCATTATAAAGAAGGAAAGGGAAATTTCCTTCATTTTACAGTTTAATCTCAAGTGAAAATTTAAATGCAAGACTGGAATCAGTTCTGTAGCTCATGAGATTGATTTGCCCCAGACCTGAATTTGTAATATTCCCCCTTAAGCAGGCCGTTAGAGCTGCAAGCACTCCAGCACTCCTGGTTTCCCTGTGGCACTGAAGAGAGCTCACACAGAGCCTTCAGTTACCTGCCTTCACTCTGATGGACATGGACACTGCCTGCTCAGCAATGAACTCTCTAAGCAGGAAGCTCTTGGTAGTGTTTATATAGCAAGTCCCTGCAGTAGGAATCTCACAAAGGTGCAGTGCAAAGAGCAAGACACATCTGCTGGCTTGGGGTGCACAGACTCCGGGGTAATGGGGTGCCAAGGACAGCTGTGAGGAGGAGAAGGAGTCAGCCCTCTGAAACAAGGTATTTCTGCTGCACGTTCGGACATTCACATCTCCATCTGCTATGGGAGAAAGGGCTCTTGGTCACAGTGGTGAGCTCATTAAAATGAGATCAATAGAGATTTAATCTAATGCTGTGGATTACTCGAAGTGGAATGCTCAATTAAGTGTGGAGGGAAAAAAATGTAACACATAAAATGAATTGCAGCTGATTCCCCTGCTTTATTTGGAATTTAGTCCAAAATCGAGGGGGTCTGATCAGCTAAAGCAGAGCTGTGAAAAAACAGCTGACGCTGGGGGTAGCAGTCACCAAACAACAGTTACATTTGCCACATCATTACTCACACATTTTGCAGTGAACTCCACAGGTACAAAGAGTTTTGTTGGGATTATATACTTCCAATTTCCACTTCTGTTCACACCAGTGGCTCTCAGAATATTAGAAATCTGCTAAGGTGAGGATTTGCATAAACAGGATTTGCCACAGCTTTTGGAAAATTGGAAGAGTTAAGTGCAGTGAATGCTACAAAACTTGTCTTTTCCTTTTAGTTCTTCTGTAATCCAGCCCATTTCTCCCTCCCTGCTCCTCCACCCCCAAAACTGAAGCCGCTGCCACTTCCCCAGCTCCCTCACCTCTCTGAGCAGCAGCCACACAGGGACAAAGAGGATTCTGTTTTGAATGAAACATTTTATTCTCAAGGCACAAAAACGTGGGACCAGGCAGAAAGCCAGGAAGCAAGAAAAGAGAAACATATTCATTAATTAAAGCAAGCATTGCTTGCTTTGAACTACAAAAATCATGTTACAAAAAACGGAGCAATGAATTCCTGGCTTCTGGAAGAGAAGAACACACTCCAGCCCCACCAAGCTGCATTGCTGCAGGAGCAGAGAGGAGCACGGGATGCATTCCCCAAACTCCGTAATTGGCAGGCACGGGGCCCCCGTGCTGCTCGCAGAGAGGATTCATCCCAGCATGAACAGCTCTGTGGCCTGTTGGCACAATATCACAGCATTTTTTTCTTCCAGCAAGTTGCATTTAATCTTTGCCCAGACATTTCAAGGCAGAGCTGTCTTATTTCTCCCATTAGGGCAGGACACCTTCCCATGCCATTCCCTGAAGTCAGAGTTTTTGGGAGCACAGCAGGATGAGTACCAGCCAGTCACAATCTCCCTCATGAGTCTTCTTCTTCTCTTCCTCCAGGAGTCTCAGCATCCCTAAGGCTTATGATTGCCTATGAGAAGGTCAGCAATTTGTCATCCTGAGTATTCTGCCCAAGGTCCCTCACTCTGCCCCCTCTTTCTGACCAAGGGGGTTGAGGCTGCACATTGTGAGCAGAAAATGAAGCAATGCTGCCTCTGAGGTTCTCCATGTTCCTTTTTGTCCTGGGTGGGAAAGGCCAAGAACAGAGCTGTCTTCTGCTGCTGGTTGCCACCTACCCATGTGTACTAGTTTGAAAGCAAACCAGTGAGAAACTCAAAATCAGAACTACAACTTAATAGGAAAATTAAAAAAAAATGCAATAGTACACAAACACTGACAGAGTTGGAATACAACCTGACACCCTGTTGGGCAGGATGGTGGTACAGCCTGATTAAATGGTGGCTGCAGTCCTCTTGAGGTGATAGATGCGGTTCTGTTGAAGCAGTGATCCTGTAGAAGGGTCTGGTCTTCCTCTGAAGGTCCAGTGGTGTTTATGTAGCTCTTGTCCTCTGGGAATCCAGTAGGTGAGGGCTGACTGTGGTGTTCCAAACCTCAGATCATATCCAGGTAGGAATGCTTGGTTCCTCCCCCTGGGCGGAACATCTCTCAGGGGGATGATGTAATTTTATGAGTTATGCAGTGAGGATGGATGGCAAATTAACAGGAGACATCTCCCAGAGGGAGTTACCAGGGATGTGTCAGGGAAGAGACAAAGAACCCTGCCCCACCTGGGTTTAACAGATGGTGGTAGAATACATACTTTTGGTTACATCTTACCTTGTAACCTAAGACACCATGGCTATTTCTTTTCTAGTTATCACTGTTGTTATGACTATTTATCACTATTATTGTCATCTCTATTTATCTGTGGTCTGGAGTGTGCAGCAGGAGTTTTCCTCCTGCTCCCTCCCTGCTGTTCCACATACTAAAGAGGGAGTTTGTTTTCTAGAGTGGTTCGTGATGGGCTCATGGGTAGGAAAGCCCAAGCAGCACCTGTGGCTATAGATTCCTCAAAACAGCTGACTTTGGTATGTTTTGTTGCAATTCCCCAGCAACTGGGAACAATAGTTTTGCAGACCCCCAACAGATATCCCTCCACTCTCTGTTCTTCTGTTTCTGCAAAGTTTTTCTAGAACTTTTGACAAAGTTTATTTGAACTCAGAGAGACAAGAGCCACACTGGCACTAGGGGGTTGCATTACCCCATCTGGCCCCAAACTGAGAAAATGCCTGTGGTATTTGTAGGCTCTCCTGACACTGCCCACAGGAGCCTCTCAGCTCCTCAGCTGATCCTGCAGAGAAGAAACTGTTCATCTAGGATTATAATGCAGAAGATGCTCAGATGGTTACTCCATATCAATGTCTCTATAGCAGATTGACAGAACAGCACATAAGAAACAGAGAGATTTGATGGAAATTTCCTCTGAAGTTTTCTCATGTGTTTATATGAAGGAAGAGCATCTTGTACCTGTGAGGTATAGTATCCTGCCTTGCGCCTTGTCCTGGCACTGCTGGCCTCATCAGACCTGTTGAGCCGTGAGAGGAGCCAGCAGGGACAGAGAACCTACCAAAAGAGTTTCAGTGGCAAAAATGCCCCCACCAATGCTTCTGGTGTCAGCACATTGTCAACAGCTTGTAAAGTCTGGGCTTTAAGCTCCAAATAAGAGCGAGATTTGAAATGCAAAAAAAGTCCTACATTTCTTGAATCTAAGCTCCTTAACCCCATGATGAACACACTCTACATGCCAGCAGGTGTGATACTTTCTGTGGCATGAACAGACACGCAAATGTAGTTTAGCAGGACTTACTACAGGGTGCAAGGCAGAAAAGCTTGAGGGACTCACTAGTTGAGAGATGGTGAGTACATAACCCAGAAGGCTTTTACTTTGTACAAATAAAACAGACAAATTCAAAGCAAACAGTACTCCCTGGAAAAACAGGGTAAATTATGAGTAAAAAAACCACAGTGTGATTTATACATAGCATAGATCTGTATGCTTGGTTTTTTACAGCCATAAATTCAAGGCTTTCTGTAATATTCTGGCAATGTCTTGTCTCGGGATTATTTTGAGGCTGTTAGGGACAGACACTGCCCAGCTTTGATGAAGTTGGAAGTGGAAGTGGAGGGTTGCTACTTCCATCCTAACCATGCCGTCACCTTGCAGTGGCCAGAGAGAATCGGCACCAGCCCCAATGCCTGTGTGATGTCTATCAAGTGCCAGGATCAATATCTTCATACAGCAATACCACTGTGGCTCAACACTCCTTTAGGCAGTTGAGCAGTATCTGATGCTTCCATTCACCATGTCCTTGCTAAAGCCAGCAGCAGGGGAAGCTTTGGGAGATGAAGAAAAGTGCCTAGGCCAGGGTGTTTTCAAGGAGAAGAATAAGTAGCAGGACTTGATCTGGAATTGGTGCAGAATCTGGCAGGTCTGCACAGCCCCAAGCACCCTGCGTTGTCCCTGGTCATGCAACTCTTTAAAAACAAGCAACATTTTGCAATTATTTGCTGGCACTCCATGAAAAGCAATGTCTCCTCCAATTCTTTCTTTCTGGGTTTTTTTATTGAAACCAGGCTTTCAAAAAATCCATTTCTATTGGAAACAGGACACGAGGACAGTTTTTGCCTGTGTGGCAATTTTCTTCTTGAGATTCACTCCCGGGGACAGCCTATTCTTCTTCAGGACTTGAATAATGAAGGTCTCAAACAAAGGCAGCTCACACAGCTAGGGAAAGGATGCTCGAGGTCAGGGCTCCTCCCTTAACCCCTGGTGAGGTCAGTGGGATGGGCTGTGCTGGTCCTGCTTTCCTGGGTGAGACTTCTCAGGGAGCTGCTTCAGCAAACCCCAAGGTGGGAATTTCAAGGCAGGAATTCCAAGGTCTCCTGAAGGATGGGGTTCACGGTGTGCTCCGACCTGTGGGGTTCAGGCCCTTGTGCTGCAGAGAGGTAATTTCTACCAAGGTCAGTCCTGGGCTGAGGGGCTCCCTCCATCGCCCCAATCTGACTCCTCTGTAAAAGTAATTTTTAAGACACAGTTTAGATTTTCTGGCTGTGTTGGGATTTTTTAACATTTTCTAAGCCAAATCTGCCATTTAGGAAAACACACACATACAGAAATGCACAAATACATATTTTGTGTGCAGCTCTGATACACTTAATAACACTTTTTTTTCCCACTTTGGACTTCATGCCCCTCTTTAACATGGAAAACCCATTTGTCTACCTCACTGGATGCTGCGTGGATAAATACATTAACTACTTTGAAGCACGTTGGCCTCTTTTTTTTCCCAGTCAGATCATCAGCGTATCTGCACCTCAGCCAGACTCCGGAAAATCAGTGAACCACGTAAACCACCACACCATGGGGAGACTGAAGTGAGCTAATGCTCAGTTCATACAAACCACATAGTTATTAAAACCCGGGATGAAAAAGAAATCGATGACAGAGCCAGGTAAAATTGGCACGTTTCAGTGTATTTGTGTAGTTAAACTCCTCTTTTCCTTGGCAAGGCAAGACACAAATGGCCAAGACTGTCATTACTCTCTCTGTTTTTATTTCCTCCCTGTCATTCAGGGCCAAAATGCCGGTTTTTGTTGGAAACTTTGTCCCTTCCATCCAAACGGTGGTGCCTGGTGCCTCCTCCTGCTGCTCTGGAGCCTTCCTGCCTCAATTTCACAGATGCAGACATTTTCATAAAATAGTAGTGAGCAAAATCCCCAAACCAGCTACTACAAGTGGACACATTTCCTTCCGCCATGTGACTTGGGAGGGACCTTACACTTTCAGGACAATCATTTCAGTCCCTGGAATCTTCCATAGCAGGAGTTCAGCAGGACATAAGGAGAGATCTGTCATTTTCTAAGATGATGTGATTCAGGTGTGCAATAGAGTAGATTCTTGTGGCTTCATTTGGCATCAGCTTACTCTGAAATCTGGATGTTGATCCCTGCAGGGGAGTTTTTGACTAAAGGAGTGGTCCAGCATTAGGCATCACTTAGCTCCGGGTGGCTGTGCCATTATTTGTAGATAAAACCCTGGGTGCTTTCAGCTTGCACTCAAAGGGCCTATGACAGATAACAGAAGTCAAAAATGGTAGAAAAAAATAAGGATTTTAAGCCTTTAATGTGAGAAGAATTTTACTCCAGTCTCCAAGTGTACAAGCCTGCAGGTAAGCATTTATGCTATTGAAATTGAGGGGAAAATTCCCCAGTGGTGGTAGAAATAAAGATTCCTTCAAGCTCATACACCAAGAAATCTCAGTGCTATTGACTTTGAAAAGAGTGTGTCTAGAGCATCATCCTGCACTTCAAGATGGAGAGATACTGAGATGCCCTGTCTTTGCCCCTGGCAAAGAGGTTGAGCTTTTTACCTGCAGCACTCTTTGATATAAATACCCATTTTGTGGCAGCAGAAGTAACCTACAAGCACTGGAGTGGCTCCATCCCAGCTTGGGACTCCCTCCTGACCTCTTACATTTGTGTATATCTGGAGGCCAAACTGGAAGTACCCATTCCCAGTGAGCTGCTATCACAAAACCACGTTTATTTTTCATCCACTGTGTTTGCAAGTGGGATGTTTTGGTTCTTTCCTTCTGTATATTTAACATATTTTAACTGCTGTGACAGAAAGGAGTTCACTATTGCTGGTGCATCAAAAATCAAGTCAGCACTGGTGGGTTTGTTACCTTCTGATAACGTCTGTGTGAAGAGTGCAAGAGAGATACTGAGTCCCTAAGCAAAAAACCCAAACCATTCCTGCCTGCAAGGACAGCTCCCCCAGTGCCTCTTTTTGATGGTGACAGCCCCAAAGCAGGTGACAGCTGAGCAGACAAGCATGGGGCTTCATTTCTCTGTTCAGAACAGAATGTGGAATGCAGTCACTTCTGCTGGTCGGGGGCCACCTGTTACTCCTAAATTTTTTAATAACCTTCTCAACTGGAGCCAGCTTCCCCTTTGATGTGGTGCTGCTTTCATTAGTACTCGTTCAAGGTGAATACCTGATTAGCCATGGGGAGCTGAAGGGGTTTATTCTTCCCCTTTTTCTTTCAACTTTCATAACACTTACTACAGACAAAGAGCCCTGTGCCCTTCCTGTGTTAGAAATAAAACGAGGAGTGTTAGGCCAGAGTGAGTTTGTCCATGTTTGGCAGTTCAAATTAATTAAATCCCACAGCCACAGCTGAACATTCTGTGCAAGTTTTTTCCATGCTGCACTTGGTGGGGTTTTCAGTCTTTTGGGGCTCTTCTCTCTCAAATCCAGGGCAGAGTGGCTGGGAACAAGTATTTCAGTGCCCCTCAGCACAGAGGCTCTTCTGCACAAGGACCATGAGGGATTTGTGAGCACACAAGGTCTTACTGCAGGTCTGAATTCTACACCTGAGGAACTGAGCTGTGCAGATGGATGAGTTTCAGCAAGGTCAAGGCTCTTTCTTCCAGTTTTCTGAAACAGACCTATCGACCCACTGGGAAATAGTCCTTCTGAAATGCCAGAGAGATCCTAAAAGTCTTTTCATCCCTCCTTTCCCTGGGAAAGCACTGTAATAAGACACAGATTATCCAGTATTATATATGAGTTCAAGAAAAGGGCTGAAATTTTGGGAAAAAAACATAAGAAAGTTTTGTTTTCAGAGAACGCCTAAGAAATAAAGTCATCTGACCCCCTGCAAAAACTTCACTTGCAAAGATTTCTCTCTTTGATTTCCTTCGTGATTTTGAAGACAGAAGACACAATAACAAGTACTCAGAGGCTCTCTGAGATGCTACAAGCTGTTGCCTGAATTTCAGGCCAGTTTAGACATCATTCCTCCTGCCTTTCCAGAGCCCATCAATGTCTCATTCTAGATAAGTTCAATTATTGGTGCAAAGGGAAAGAAACTTTCTCCTGCTTTGGAATCATAATGTAACCACAACATCAAGAACTTAAAGAGCTGTTCTGCACAGGAAATGCCAATTTTCTCTTTCAAATATTGTGTTACAGCCAGGCAATGGACACATGGGAAGGTAGTGACTTTCCTGTTGCCACTCAGCAGAGCTGAGATGAGGATACAGGTCCCCTGAGGGGGATGTAGTGGCATAGCTAAAGGCAGCTTTGCATAAAACCTCCAACCTTTTCCAAAAGATTTTGACATTTCACAGTATTTCTGATTTTGAACTTACTTTTCCCATTCTCCTAGTAACATGCCAGGACTACAGGACCCAAAATTCCCATCTACTGGCTCTGACATGGGGTTTGATAGATCAGGAGGCTCCACACAAAAGCAGAGAGCCCATTCTCAAGTGCATCTCGCTGGAACCAGTCTCACCCAGCACCCTGCCGAGTTTGCTCCCTGTGGCAGACAATGCTGCATCATTCCAGGAAACGGCGTGGAACATTGAACAAACTTTGTATAATCAAATACCACCAGTGTTTTTACCAGCATCTCGCGGATTCAGAGGTTTCTTAAAGGCAGGAAGAACCACCAAGTTCTTCTTCAAGGAAGAACCAAGAGTGCACAGCACAACCCCCTCCTCTAGCCCTGTTCCCAATCTGGTTACCTGGTGTTTCTCCCCACAAAGCACACAGGCATAGATGGGATACAACCCTTGGCTTCTTTTGGATAAACTAAGCAGACTGAGCTCCTACATCTGGCTACAAAGCATTTCTGGTGGTCCTTGGCATTGTCTCCAGCTTCTGCCTTCCACCAACACCAGCTCAGCCCAGTCTTCAACCTTTTCTAAACCTGAGCATACAAATGGGATGCAGTATTTCAGCCATCAAAGGCCAAAATTCCCCCTGAGCTGCCCCCCAGCTTTCCCCAGAAGTGTGGGGATAGCGTAGCTTTGCATTAGTCCACTTTAATGTAGATTTTATTTGTCCCAATCAGTTTATTAAGTCATGTATCTCATACTGAGTGACATCCTGCCTTTTTAGCAGGATGGGATTTTAATCGAAATTGCCCTCTCACATCACTGTGAAATCAAGGTTGTTGGTCAGCTGGTAAAATCCTCTTATAGAAAGCCCAACTTTCATTCTTTTTATGCTGCTTCAATCCTGGGAAATTATCCCTTTGGAGCTACCCAATATATTCATTACTTTGCCAGTCCATCCTCTGCCTCTATTGAAACGGAGTCCCAGCCATATGTTCCTCAGATACCAACCAATCTGTCAGAATGGAATCTGAAATACTGTTATCTTGTGTTGGGTGCAATATCTCCTGGGCTAGAAAATGATCACACATCATTTGAGGAACTTCAAAGAGATTTATTTCTGGTTATATGAGACTTCCAGCATATATCTTTATGATTGAAATCTCCCATTACCTGGTATTTCTTTCCATTTATTATGGATAAAAGCTCTGGGAGCAGCTCACCTCTTAATGTGAACCCATGGTCTGTAATCGCCTTTACAAGCAGCACACACTCACCTCTCACTACATTCCCCCAACTTTGATAGTTACAGCTTTAATATCTCTGCATTTAACAACTGAACGGGTCACAGTCTCATTTCCTTTCTCTTTCCACCTTTTCTCTTGGGCACACACTGCTGTTCACACAGAGGTTGTAGTCAGCAGTTTTAATGCTCCAGTCATACAAATCAGCCTCCTCTTACTCCATTTTGCCAATTATATCCAATTTCTTTTAATTAACAAACATTGTCAATTCCTGTCATTGTCGGAAAGACATGAAGAATGAAGGAGCAAAGTGTTCCTACAGCCACCGGAAATTAGACAATTTGCTTGGGCATGTGAATTGTCTCAATGGATAAAACAAATCTGCCAGTGGCGTTTTGGAAGTTGCTTTCAGGCAAACCACTGCCTCTGCCCTGCTGCACCAGGCAGCATGATTGAGGAGTGCTATTAAACATTGTCAGTCAGACATCTGGGGAGTAATAAATAAAATTCATAGAAGAAATAGGATAAAAGTAGAGAGCTGCAGGGGACTCCACAGCATCTGCAGAAGACATTCAGAGCCAACCTTCCGAGCATCCTGCTTGGAGGAAAACCCTTTGCCTTTGTTTGAGCCTCAGCAGGAAAGGATGTTTATAGGTTGTGTCTTTTAAAGTACACCATGACTGAGTCAGAGCTTGTGTTTACATTTGGTTGTTGGGTGTTTTAAATATCAGCACAAAGTCCAAAGAATAAATTACTACAATGGGAAAATAAGGAAATGCAACTTTGTGCTGATGTGACAAATTTTAGTGCTGCAAAGCTGATGGGCAGCAGAACAAGTCTGTGCTTGGTGATGCACCTGGTGCAGTGCATCTGCAGTGGTTTTGCTCACATAGCTGAGCCCTGGCAGGTCCATGGGATTTAGGGGCAGAAAAACACACATGGTGGTACCAAACACCACCTTGTCAATGGCAGCTTTTTGGTCCAGGTAAATGTAAACCAGACAGAGAAGAGGTGTAGCAGTAATTGCTCTAGGAGTAGCAGGCAGGCATTACTGAAATAACCAAAACTTCCTCAAAGTCTCTGAAAACACTCTTCATAAGCACAGCAAGAAGGGAACAGTTCAAAGCAGCACTACACCAGATACTGGTATCCCTCTCCCTGGGGAGGGCTGGGGAGTCGTTCTCTCTTGTCACAGCAAAGCATCTTTGAAATCCTCAACCAGACCAGGAAGAGTTAAAATCTTACTGCAATTCATGGAATCATAAAACAGTCTGGGTTGGAAGGGACTTTTAAAGTTCATCCAGTCCAACCCCCCAGCAACGAGCAGGGACATCAACTAGACCAGGTTGCTCAGAGCCCTGTCCAACCTGGCCTTGAATGTTTTCATGGATGAAGGATCCACCACCTCTCTGGGAAACATTTCTATGTGTTTCATCTCCCTCTGAGTAAAGAATTTCTTCCTAATATCTAATATCTATCTAGTATCCCAATTTTTTCCAACCAGCTTTCAAGAGCCTGGGCCCATCTCAAGAGAAATTGGCCTCAACTTACTGTAGAGGTTTGGACATTGTGAAACTCAAATGAATGGGGAGCAGAAACAGATAAGAGGGCTGCAGGTGAGATCTTTAAATAAGCTGGCCCTGTTTTCATCAGGATAGCCTTGTGTGCTGTTCAAAATTACTTCCTTCTGTTAAGTTTGTTTTATTCTGCATTTTTATGCAGCATTGATACAGTGGAGCCCTGCCAAAAATGGATGTTAAAATGCCAAGTGGAGGAGAGGTTCTGCTGGAACCTTTCTAAATCAGTAGGAGCCAGGAAGCAGGGGAGCCACAGGCACTCCTCTTCATGCACAAGTCCCAGCCCCAAAGTGCTGGCTCTGGAAGCTGCATTTTAGCTAATCATGGAATTAAACCCATAATGGTTCATCACAGCTTTAAGCAGGTGCACTTTTAGCAAGGCTACAACTGCCCTGAGAGAGCTGAAGCCCAAAAAACTAAGAGAGTCCAACCTCTGCGAGGCACTAATTTTGCACAGTTCTCAGTACTAATTTCACACAGAAGACCTTTTTTGGTTTGTTTTTAACATGAATACTGTCCTTGGCATCCTATAAGACATGCTACATTCCCATGAGGATAAATGGAGGTTTGTTGCAGCTTTGACTGGTCTCTTGTCAGACACACAACATCTAATTCACTGCAGTATTTCTACTTGTCCTGCTCTGGCTCGATGTACATACACCCACTACTCCTTCTAGCTGGGAGGGTTCAGATCTTCTTTGATTGCTTTATCTCCTGTAAAGCAAATGAAAAGGGAATGGAGCTGGGGATTGGTGTGTGGCTCAGCCCCAAGGCTGAGGCAACATATCTTGAGGAACCTTTCTGTTTATACAGAATGGTATTGTGGGGTTTGCCCACAGGGAGCACCCAGTCTCTCTCCCTGAGTGCTCCTCTCATCCCAGCCTGCAACTCTCCTATAAGTTTATTTAATTTATGATTTAATCAGGGAAGAGAAGCAGGTTCAGGAGTTTGGTGCCTAAACCTGCTTGGGTGAACTGCCCCTGGGATGACTCTTTGTCATCATCAATGAAAAGGGGAGTCCAGCTGCTCAGATGGGGCTGTTCTCATTGTAGACCTCACTGTTAGGTTAGGTCTGAGAAAAAATGTAGAGACCTGGCCTCTGATTGTCTTTGCTGAGCTGGGAAAGAAAGACTCTCAGACACAGTGCATAAAACACTTCCCTTCCCACAGCCTTTTCCTCTCTTGTCAGTGAGAAGATGACATTTATATTCACACAGCATTCAGCACAAGGCACCCCCACCCCATTTCATCCTCGGGCACCGCTCTAGTAAAAATAATAATCAGCTGAATGTGGCAGTGGGGTTTGGAAATTATTCCAGCTCACAGTTAAAGGACAGACCCGGTTATTCCTTGATGAATAACAGCATTTACAGAAGGCCTTTCACCCTGAGGTGCTTCACAAATTATAAACATACATTGCCACATCACAGAAAGGGCGAAACAGCCAACTTCAAAATGTCAGCTGGGAAAATCCCACAGCCAACCCAGTGCAGGGAGACACCCACCTGCCAGATAGCAAAAGGCAAGGCAGTCCTACACACACAGAGCAGCTGCTGCTAGACTGGAGGCATGTTCAAGCTGCAAAGTAGACCACAGCATCACCTTTCTCATTTCTGGAAATTATCTGTATGGTCTTTTAATGCCTGTGTTTAAACAACGTCACTCCCTCAGTGCCAAAGTTGAAACCATCTGTGTTTTATTGTGTTTCAACATGTCTGTGAGGTCCATGTGATTGTTCACCTTTATTTCCTCTCCAAACAAATGTTCCTCTCCATTTCCCTCACACATGCTTGTGCCAGCCACAAACGACTGCTGATTGCTGCAACTTTACACCAGTGCAAAGACCCAAAGGAGAAACTAAAAACATGCATAAAAGATGTATAAAAATGACAGCTACAGGAACTGTCAAAAAGGTGGCTCAGGAGTTTTAGCTGAGCATGTGTTAGGAAAATTCAGCTTCCACAACTCACTGTTACACCTCTGAAAATCTCAGAGAGCGAGAGAGCCTGAACCTGAACATGGAAGTGAAGAGTGCACCCTGAGGATGGGTAGGGAAGGACTTCAAAACCACCTGTCCTGAGGATCCAGCACCTTCCCTCTGACAGCAAACATGGGACTGAAATGTGGACATTTCTCAGCATCACTGACCATCACTGACCACCCACATGTTTGTCCATCTGTCTTGCAGAGCCTGGAGAGAGATCAACAAATGAAACCTCGTGTTCCAATTAAGTGACATTTTTACAGAGGAATCACAGGACAGAAAGTTTGTAAAAAGCCAGTGATGCAGAAAGAAACTCCAGCATCCAACTGGATCCTTTAGTTTGCATCCACCCATTTACACTGGGACTTTCTGCTTTCTAAACAGCTCCCTGCCTGTCCCAGTGAAGATCAAGAGGCTTCAGAGCTGGTGGTGAGCACAGAGCTCTGGGATTTTTTTCCCTGTTTTAGGTAGCACAACACAAGTTCATTCATTCTCAACTGGAGCAGAATGAATCAGAAGACAGATGAGAGAGTAGCAGGATGCCATTATTATTTCTTTATTATTCTTCACTCAGGAGTGAATGGGGAATAATAAATTTAAATATTTGGATGTAACTGTCCAAAGAAAAATGCAGGTCATGAAAAAATATATGCTTCTCATGAGTGTAATTTATGAGACTAAAAAATAATCACAGAAATGAAATATGGGAACCCCCAAATTTGAGACATCTAGAAACCATCTAACCACTTTCTTCCCCCTCCTAGTTTTCCCAGTGTTCTGACTGCACAGTTAGTTCTGCAAGGCCAGGTTTTGTCTCAGAGTGATTAATGATTACCAGCAGTAACAATTTTTTTCAATCCCTTCTGGAGATCACGGAAGGAGAAAAAAATGCAGCTCTGCCCATGATTCCTGCTCTCAGTAGAGTTGGACTCCGGGAGCTACAGGTGTAGCAAGAAGATCACCAGGAGAGGATTTGCTCCATCTCCCAAATGACCCACCAGCTCATCCCTTCAGAGATGATCTTCCTTTTCTTTTCTGTTATTTTCATGTCATTCTGTTATGAATGAACTCCTCCCCAAAGAGTTTGCTGAGTGATAAGAGCTCAGATCATCCATAATCCACCTTGTGTTGGGTGGCTGCTTTAGCTGGCATGAGATTTGCATATGGCCCCATACATGGTCCTGCAATCACAGCATCCCCTAATTGCATATTAGCATGAACTAAAGCCTGGCTGCAGAGCTGTTGCCTTCCTATTTTGTCCCTGTGTTTTTGGGCCTCACTACAAATGAGTCAGTTCTAGGCAGCGGATCCAGTTCCCAGTGGAACAGCCTTACCCTTGCTGAGTTAAGCTCCCTGTGCCAGTGTTTCCTGTTTTCTTATGGACTTTGGAACTTTAATTTATATACAAGCATTAAATCAGAATTTAGGTACACTAAGAAACATAGAAATTATAATTAATCTCATCCTAATAAATGTATAGAAATAAATAGGTATGGAATATTGAAAAGGTATCTCTAGAGTCTGTCCTCAGTGTAGTACAGACAGTATAGAAGACATGATTATGCATTCTTGTGCCAAGAAGTGAGACCATGTCATGCCTAGACATTATCTCATTAGCATCCTGTTCATTCTCGAATCTAAATCCAGATAACAACTGCTTAATTTTCATTTTGTGTGTATATATAATTTGTTCATTGTCTACCTTTAGGTGAAGTCAAGACATCCAAGGCTGCTGCAAATGTATTAATTTCATTCCTGCAGCAGACAAGCAAATTCTACAGGTCCTTTCTCTGAGCTCAAAAGGTGTCTTTGAAAAGAACAATTTTTTAAATTACTCTCTTTGCACCTGAGAAAATGACTGAGTTTGTGCTGACCATACCACTTACAGGTCACTAAAATATGTACCATGACCTAAACCCTATTCCTTCCTTCTCCAGGGCAAATACATTAGGAGCATATCATGCATGTGAGATGCTGCTATAGTTGGAGAAAGGAAAGACAATCTGATTAATCTAATTCCCTGATAAAAATCACATCAAACACCCTGGGGGAAGAGGATAAACATCCTGTCTCCAAGTTTCATTCCACCCATGTTGCCCTCCAAGTGCTGGAGCAGTCACTGAGGTGCTGCACTTTGTGATGCCTGAACGGAAGGCTGAGGTTACTTCCAACCTGACAGAATTTTTTTTAAACACCTTCAGCTTACAAATCCTTTATGGAATTACAAACAACAGTTTCTCTGGTTACAAAGGGGTGACATTAGTCCTGGAAAATGAGGATCTCCTCCAGGACATTTCTCAGTGGATCATGTGGACCAGCTTCTGAAGAGAGAGCCTGAAACACCAGCACCGTCTGCAGCAACTTTTCACCTTGCCAAGAGCAAGGCTGTGGGAGTAAAGATAACTTTTGTAACACTGTGCTGGTGTGCCCACCTTGCTGCTGATAGCTAAATGTGGCAGTTTAACTCTGTATCTCCATTACCCCAGTTTTAATGCAGCTCAGGGGAGTTTTGTGTTAGATTTCAAGTCTGACTGATGAGGGAATTGATGTTGGGCTTCTGTAAGAAATTTATCTTGTAACAGTACAAAATGTTGATGAAGTAACTAAAATAATACAAAACCACTGTGAAACACATTAAATGGATTAAGAATTGGCTAACTTCAGGTCTTAAATATTATTATAACCAGAGAACTTTTCTTTGAGTGGGTGTGTGTTTGGACAGATCCCATAGGGACTACTTCTTGGCTCTACACTATTGTATTTTATCATCAACTTAGGAAAAACCCCTTTAAATCATTATCAACAAATTTTTCAGATGAAAAAGGCTGGGAAAATGGTCAAAAGAAGGAACCCAGGTCACTGATGCCAATGGGTAGTTGGCAATCTGAAGGTAAGCAAGTACAACCAAGTTAAGTCACAACATTGGAGAAAGAAGATATTTGCCTGGTGGGTCTGTGTTAGTTCTACACTGGAAAGCCATGACCAAAAAAGGGTTGCAAGTCATGGTGAGCAATCATGTCTCCATGAACTGACCTAATCTTTGTATGTATAAGCAGAGGAAATCCAGGGAGAAGAGGGTGATAATGTCGTCTGGGCATTCCCCGTCTCCTGAAACTGCTGCCAACCCATTGTGCCCTGCTCTTGCATCTGCAAAGCAAGTGGGAGGCTGAAAAGCTGGAGACAATTCAAGAAAGAGGCACACAAGTGTACACAGGCTTGAGAAAGATGACTTGCAGGGAGAGATTTAAGGAGCTTGGTCCATTACCTCATCAAAAGAAAGCTAAGGGGTGGCTGGACACTGATCCGAGAACTTCCAGGGAGAAATTCAGTATCAGTTGTCTTTAGTGTTGCTAACAGGAATGTCCCATGCCACCAGCCTTGGTCTGAGTTCCCACACCAGGTGCACACCTTGGTCATGTCCTGTCACCTTAGCAGGGGGACACGCTGACCTTTCTCTCGAAGACGAGTCCAGGTGCCTGGTCCAACCAGAGCTACAGCACACTCTGACAGGTCCTCCCAGATGGTTCAGCCAGGGACCAGGAGTCTGTTGCACACCAGATTTTCAGCATGAATGTGGCCAAAGAATTTGGAGCCAGGATCCTCCAGCTCTGTTTTCATTCTGTGGTTTTTGTCTCTGTTCTGATCCTGGTGCCAAAGAAATGTTGCACTGTTTGAGAGATGTGAATCTGGTGGCATAGTCTGTCCTAGGACAAGCACTCCCAAAGCTCTTGTCTGATCTCTCAAGAGAGAAGCTAAACCAGGAGAATGGAGATCACAGGCTCAGGCAGAGAACTGCTGTGCCTTTTCCCCAAAATCCAGGAATGATTATGCACTGACCATCTCGAGGAAGAGAAAAAAGTAAAGGCTGGAGAGCAGCAACATTTTGGAACGTTGTACATGAGAAAGACATTAAACATAAGTTATTTACTGGGCTCATATCTCAGCAGCATTTATTTCCCTCGTCCTACCTGCCCCTTTTGGAGACCTCTTATCCCATCACTTCAAAGGCCAGTAGCCAAACACGACAGTCACACAAAGGTCAGACGGGTGGTTCACATCAGGATGACTCCATCTGGCTGCAGATCCTGCCTGGAGTGCAGTCCCTCCCTTTGTGTGGGGATTTTCTTCTCAACTCTGCCGGGAGATGGCTGGAAGCACAAAGAGGAGAAAAAACCAAAAACAGTGAATACGTAACAGGAACAATTTGTTCTTGGATTTAGGGCTGTCTTCGGACAATATGTAATGCAGTGTTTGAGCGAAATATTTGACTAATGATCCCTACAAGGATTGAAGTAATTAATTCATGCCTGGAAGTGATATACAGGGACATGAGAAGTTGGAAGTGGGTGTAACAGAGTGGGATTACGACAGTAGCTGAGAAAAGCCCACACCGTTGGAGGTAGCTTTTCATAGGAGAACAAACTGTGAAGAAAGTATGTGCTGAAGAACAAGCTGGATGCTTTAGCACACTTCAAAAGTGTCTTTAACACATTATAAGAGTGTGCTAAAAACAATATTCCTGTATTTTGCAAGCTGCATATTTTTAATTGCAGCAAATTACTGACTTGCACAAGCTTTAGGCAGCTCTGCTGAAACTCAGGCTGTTATACTTAAGAGTTGCATCAACTAATTAAATATTCAAACACTTGTGAATAAACAAGTATTGTTCTTAGTAACTTCTCAAGAAATTCTTGCTTCTTCTGGTTGAACCTTGTGCTGACTGTAAAGACAACTTTCTTATGGCACTGCTAAAATCTTCTGTGCAAGTGCAAGAGATAATTTGAGGACTTCTTCCTTCATTGCCCACTCAGCTGAATCCTACAAAACTGCTACATTCCAAAAGGGCAAAATCGGAGCTGTTTGTTTATTTTCTCTTCAGAGGGAAAACGAAGCTTTCCAGGGAGGAGCGACTGCAGCTGAAATGAATTCAGCATCACAACTGCAAAACAAGCAGAGCATTCATGTAGCAGCAGGTTCGAGTGCGTGTGCGCTCGAGCCCCTCCGCAGAGTGGTTGCTATGGCGCCTGTGGGTGGTGGTGGAGATGACAGGAGATTCTCAGCAGAAATGCCAAACCACGCTCTAATATATCTCATACTGACCTGCTATTAATTCAGTGGCTGCTCTTTTATCATAAAAGGAAAGAAAAAAAAGATCAGCTCAACTTTCACTTCCAGAATGTATGTGAAATTCAAACCAGCAGTGGCTGCAGGGGTGTAAATCACATGACAGAAACTTTAAAGGTTGGGTTTTTGTTGCTGGGGCTTTCTGAAACCATAGAAGGATTTTAAGGAAATGGGAATAAGATGACAGTCACATTAAAAAGTGTGACTGTGCACTTTCCCATGGATTTAGCCATGAAATGTAATGATTGCCAGAACTGTACATTAACTGAAATACGAGGTTTTAATTCCTGTGAGTTTTTTCTAGGTGGATATCAAACCTGTAGCAGAGATGGGTATTTCTTTGGTCCCATTCTCTTTATATACAAAAACTTAGGAGGTTTCTTTTCCTTGATCTGGAGAAGAATCAGTAAAAAAAATCTTAATTCTTGGTCCTTTTCCTTGGGACTGTGCTTACCATCTTTGTGGCAGAGGCTGGGACTTCTTTTTCAGCTCCATGGAAGCTGTTTTCCATCCATGTGTCCTGCACATGCCTTTGTTTGAGCAGGGACAGACATAGTTTTGTGTAATTTCAATTATCTGTGTCTTTAACAAAGATGACTGGCTACTTACAGTTATATTAAATCTAACACAGCTCCATACCAGTCTGGCATATTGAAACACAATTATGTAGGAAGCAGAAGGTAGGGATTTGTGTTATCTACTCCAGGTTAGCCCCCCATGAGCATCCCGTTTGGACAATTCTAGTGGCTGATGGCTTTGTGCTCACAGGGAGGTGACACTTCCTGCAGGCACACATTTTGGAACGGCTCTGGAGTCTGGTATCAATGGGAATTCAGGCTCTGCTGGCACTGGGATCTTCCCAGGAGAGCAGCCTGCCCTAAACCTGGGCTTCTCTGATGGTTGCAAGAGGACGATATGTGGTGAAACATGGGAGTAGGACATTGGTGCTGCTTGCACTGGGGAGTAAAACCACATCACAAACCAGCTCAGCAGAGGATGTGAAACTGGCTCAGAGGTGC
This sequence comes from Erpornis zantholeuca, assembly GCA_013400515.1. Lineage (NCBI taxonomy): Eukaryota > Metazoa > Chordata > Aves > Passeriformes > Timaliidae > Erpornis > Erpornis zantholeuca. Next base: position 98,553 of record VZTN01026010.1, read on the forward strand.
CAAGGCTTGTCCTGTCTTTCCCTGCATTGTTTCCTGCCCTGTCCAGACCAAGGTCACAGCCAGAGATTTGCCCATTTCCATCAGTCCCCAACCCTGGAGCAAGCCTGAGCAGGGAATACCGGGACCATTCACAGAGAGCACACAGGCTCACTGCACAGAGGCAGCCAGGGATTCTCTTGTTCTGTACAAGCATTTCAGTTCATCTGCCTTTTTCATTCAGGAGCATTAACCTACAGTCTAATACAATTATGTACTATATGCTCTTAAATTTTTAATTAGTTACATGCACTTGAGAGCAAATGGTCCCTTTTTCCCCTGATACACACACAGAACTCCTCTCAGCCTTAATAGGGATTACATGGGTTTATCAAGTGATGATAAAAGCCTAAACATTGGCTCTGCTGACATTTACTGGGTAATTCCTGCTCTCAGCACACAGGGAGTGTAACTGGGCACTATTAAGGGCAACATAACAAGGAGAAAAAACATTTAAGGTTAATGCTCAGCTTTACCCATGTAACATATGTGGTTCTTTTGGAAGTGTTATGACAAACCCCGCAGAAGGAAGCAAATCAAAGAAAAAACTGATTTAAAAGTCACAGGTGGGTGTTTGCTCCCCTGCAAGGGCACATCTGTACCTTGAAACATCTGGGTGAGTATCTGTAGGAGGCTCTGTGTTGGGGGCTGCAGGAGCAGAGCAGAAGGCTCTGTGCAGCACCTTGCTCTTGCTTTGGGGGGAATCTTGGAGGAGATAACAGCAGCTGGGCTGCTTTGGGCTGCTTTTCATGTGCCTCCAGTCTCTCGTCCGGCAGGCATGAAGCAACAAGTCCTTCAGTGCTACCTCAGCATTCCCTGGGGCTGGAAACCGGGCTTATTCCCAAAGAGTGGGATTACCTCTCCCAGCTCCAGCTCTCTGCAGCACAGGTGCCTCCCATGTCCCTAAAGCCTTCTTGTCCTTAAAGCATCTAAAGTCTTTGCCCCAGTACTAATAAATAAAACTAAATGCACCTAAAATTCAGTGACAGCAATTCCACCTGAACTGTGCACAAGTGTCCCTGGCTTCTCTAGGATTTCTAGCTACAAAGCCATGGCCTGTTTTTCCCCCTGGAAGCACCCTGGTATTTAATGGTGAGAAGAAACTGCTACAAATGGGTGTGCACAAGAACTCCTGTTCTGTCCAGGTCACTTTGGGACAGAAAAGGCCATATCATAAACCAGATTATTGAGAAACAGCCATTGCCACAGTTGTTCAAAACAAACAATTTAAATTTTCATAATACCAACATTTTTTTAATGCTTTGAGGTCTGGATTTTTCATTAAGAACTCACTTTTTGTGAGGGTTTCTCATGAAACACATGGAAACAGTGCCTGGATATATTTTCTATGCAGGTTGAATGCAGAGTCTCAATATTGTTCTCCCAGACATTTCTGATGTGCCACATCACAGTCACAGCAGAGCTGACTTATTAAATCACAGAATGGTCTGAGTTGGAAGGGACCTTCAAGATCATCCAGTTCCAACCCCCTGCCATGGACAGGGACACCCTCCACTAGACCAGGACTTTTAAAGAGGAAGTAGGATGGGAAGGGAGCATGGAAACACAAGCACATTTATTAACTGTTCATACAGATTCTAGCCACTGCTCAACCACCTCCCAGAGAAAATCAGATTGGTGTTAGCAACACCCTGCAGATCTGTTTATTGGAAAAATCGAACAGGAAAACCTCTGCAGTGCATGACTGCTCCAGGCTGAACTGCTGTTGGACGAATGCTGAAAACTGATCTCCCCAAGCACCCCACAGCTAGGAGGGACACACATTTATTGTGCCACCATAACACAGCTCCATGGAATAGCCATGTGATCTGCTGCCTTTTATCCAGTGGCTGAAATAAAACAGGAGAGGATTGGGGTTTTTTTAAACTTTCATATTGGAAAACTTGCCTGTTCCAAGGGGAATGTGGTGCAGGCTCAGCTGCAGGCAAATACAGCCAGAGGCATCCCACACACATACCAGCACATACACGGGGAGCCATACACAATATGCAAACACCCTGAAATCTCTAACAAATATCTCAAAAATCACTTGCACTCTAGAAGGAACAAGGGGCCTGCCCACACACAGAATTAACAAGTTAATTAGTGTTTAAATATTTCCTTGCAAGCTCTGGAACTATCACTGCTTCAGTGAGGGTAAAACTAGCAGGAGCAAGTGACTGGTGGAAGAAGAATGGTTTTCAATATGTTCTGATAAATGATAAAAATCATGCAGGTAAATCGTGCATAGTTTTTATTACAGCTTTACTGTGGCATGATTTGGAACTGAGGGAAATGCTTCTTTTTAAAAGCATATTCATTTTGATCTAGCAGTGACCTTTTAATATGTTCAGGTCCCTGCAGGGGAGACAAAGGTACTTGTGGCCTTGTGTAAGAAAGGATGAGGAAAAAAAGGCACTTCGAGATGACATAAAAGCAAGGATCAGCCAAGGGGAAATAAATTTTCACCCTCTGAAGTATTTCACCAGTCTTGATGGTTTATTCATTTTGATACATTCCCCTGTGTGACCTCATGGTGGGATGGGGTTTGTTGGCTCTGCCAAGAAGACTCACCTGGAGCTACAGGAGATTGAGATATCTCTGTTCTAGCTGTGGGCAGTGAATTACTGCTCACCCCTTCACGTACTTGTTTTAATATTTATCCACCTGGGACAGAGGATGTGATTTGTTTTGTTACCTCCCTTGAGTGCCACCAGCTGAGGTAGTGCTGGGAGAATCAGAGATGTGCACTCCCAGAGGTTTTTACTCTCCCTTTACTGCTACTGAACAACTCCAATGAGAATAGATGGATGGTGGAAAAAAGTATGGATTTATACCATATTCTCCGCACTTGGGCTTTTGGGTTTATTTTTTTGTTTTTTGGGTTTTTTTTTCTTTTTTCTTTTTTTGTTGTTCTTTGGTTTTTTGGTTGTTTGTTTGTTTGTTTTAGTTTGGTTTTGGGTTTTTTTGTTTGGTTTTTTTTTTTTTTAAATAGAATAGAATACCATATTTCAGTTGAAGGGGACCTACAATGAATATCTAGTCCAACCACCTGACCAATACAGGGTTGTCCAAATGTTAAAGCATACCTTAAGAACACTGTCTGAAGTTTTTAAACTCATTTGTTTTTAATTTCCCCTTAGTTTGCCAAGTTTGTAGGTTGCCTCTGAAGCAACCTTTAGCCTCACTTGTGCTGCAGGTTTTGAAGCTGTGTATTTATTTTCAGGCCTCTGGGGACTGAGTTATAATTTAGGTGCTTCTACTTCCAGAAACATGACTAGCAAGTCAAAATGCAAAGTCCTTGAATACTGCATTTTAAAAAAGCATGAGCAGTGAACAGTTTGCAGGCTGAAATACTCTCTAACCAGAATATGTGCTCATCGAGCTAGGAGTCTGGCAAATAGTTTTTCAACAGGACCAAGGCTTTATGGAAACATGCATCAAGGAGGGAGAGGGAAAACATGACCACTTTAGTGCCTAGCAATTGCTGCCTGCATTACAGTGGTGACAGCCCAACACTTCACAGTTTGCTTCTCTCGGGGGCTGATTAATGGTTTGATTTTATATGAGATCCTTTGTCTAGAGAAGTTCCCTCGTATCCACAAGAAACAGATCAATGTTCCGAGCACAGCTGCAGCAAGGCAGCTGGCTGCCATCAGGACATATTAATTCACCTCTAAGTGTTCTCCTTCAGCTTTGCCACCAACTCTTTTTCTGACCTTGAGCAAGGCATTTTATCCATTCAGGTACCTCCTGATGTGCCTGCAGATGGGAATCCTTCCTTCTTTCAGTGACTGCTATCCATTAGCTAAACCTGAACCTACAACGTGCTTTGAGCTCTTCAGATGACACATCACAGTAGTGCAGGTGTTACTGAAACATGCAGAAGGTAGAAGCATTGGATGAAAAAGTCTTTCTGGAAATGACTCTCATGGCCTTGATTGCCTGCGTGCAGGATTTGTCCTCAGTGGATTCTAGACACAGAGATCTGAGTGTGTTTTTTTTTCTTTTAGGCAAGAAGAAGGGGATCAGCAGTAAGAATATGGCCCAGAAAGCAAATTGTGTCCTGAGCTGCATCAAAAGCAGCATGGCCTGAGCGAGGGAGTTGATTCTGCCCCTCTGCTCTGCTCTGGTGAGACCCCCACCTGCAGAGCTGCATCCAGCCCTGGGGTCCAGCATAGAAACGACATGGAGCTGTTGGAGAAAGTCCAGAGGAGGCCACCAGGATGATCAGAGGGATGGAGCAGCTCTGCTGTGAGGAAAGGCTGAGAGAATTGGGATTGTTTGGCCTGGAGAAGAGAAGGCTTTGGGGTGGCCTTATTCTGGCCTTCCAGTATTTGAAGGAGCCTACAGGAAAGATGGGGAGAGACTGAAAGGGCCTGGAGAGACAGGACAAGGACAAATGGCTTCAGACTGAAAGAGGGCAGGTTTAGGTTGGATATTAGGAAAAAATTCTTTACTGTGAGAATGTTGAGACACCAGAACAGGTTACTCAGAGAAGCTGTGGCTGCCCCATCCCTGGAAGTGTTCAAGGCCAGGCTGAGATTCTGAGGAACCTGGTTTAATGCAAGCTGTCCCTGCCCCTGGCAGGGGGATTTGGATTTGGGTAAGTTTGAATGTCCCTTCCGAACCAAACCATACTGTGAATCTATGTTTCGGTGCATAATCCTTAATTTTATTAGAAAACAGTTCTTCCATATAACTGTAAGATAAAAGTAAATAAATGGAAATAAATCTCTAGGGTTTTCTCCTCCCTTCTGGTTTACACAACTGATAGGCACACTTGTGGGCATTTATCTTACAACTTTTAATTATATTAGTTTGAGAAACCAAATATAGGTTTTTTTTGCCAGACAGGCTCCACAGCATAGTTCCCAACCCAGTCCCTCAAGTATCTTTACTGACAGTGTTACAGTGCACAGGGCTGGAGTGAAAAGCCAGGAATGAAAATACTTTAACTGAGTATTACTTTTGAGGACCTAACATTTCCAAACCCCGTCCCAAAGGACTGTCTCATCAGGAAACTGCAGGCCTGAGAGCACTAAGGGTGCAAAATGTATCTGCCACAGCGAATGATCCCTGGCCCTACACAAAGACGGCAGGAACAGGAGAAAAGAAGGGAAGGGAAAGAAAAGAACTGTTTAACCTGTACAACCTGGGGGAAAAGGCAAATGCAACATCACAGACAGGCTGTTTAGCATTTGCAGTCCAGTTCAGGATCAGGCTTATGGCATGAGGTGGTTGGTAGCAGCAGGATACTGCACTGATGATTTTTGAGCTTCCTTTCAGTGCCAACATTCAGGACGGTCCCAATCTATGTGCTGCCAAACTTTTATCAGGATACATCCCCAATCCTGAGTATTTCCTTGCACAAAAATAAAAATGGGTGCTAAATAGTAGCATTTATTGTAAAATAAATAATAAATATGAAGAAAAGCAGAAGATAAAAGATTTGCTCCTCAGTTGGGATGAACAGGGGCATCTCTACTCACTTCTCTGTCCACACTATGGCAACGAAGGATTTGGTTCAGATAAAATTAAGCACCAAAAAAGGACTTGATCTCCTTTCCCTCTAGGAGTGTCATTAGCTCCTTCCTTAGTCCTTTCTTCCAAAATTCTGCTGAAGAAGAGAGGAAAATGGATGAGTCATTGCAAAGCTGCAAATATTTGGCCAGTCTAACAGAGTAAAAGCCGTTCTCCTATAGAATCTCTTCCTCTGTGGGCTCACTGCAGTTTATTTTAGCTCATGAATGAATGTATCAAGTTGTCTCTTGAAATTCAAGACAAATACTTTAATTCAAAGTGAAAAGGCAAAATAATGAAGAATTGTTGCTCTATGTACTTAAAAATAAACCTCATCAAGCCTGCATTTAAGCTTGTCAGATATTCCACAGGTGACTTTCCGGTAATTCTAATACTGCACACTACAGCTGCAGCACGAGAAAGACAACAGAAGCCTAAATTCCTCATTTACTGTGGTTAATAGTCATGCCATTTTTCTGAGGGGACATTGTTCAGCACAGTTGCTTAAAAATAACACTCCTATCACTATTGAATTTGTTTTTTTCATTTTTGTTTCCTGTGAAGTAGTTCTCAGGCAGAGACTGACTGAAGTGGGGCAGGGACTGGATCTATCCACAGAAGAACAAGTGCTGAGGACTTCCTCCTAATTTCTACTAGACATCAATGAAACTGCTTCAGTTCTTCACCAGCCCTAGAGAAAGGGTGTAGTCTGCACTGCAGGGAAATTACAGATAAATGTGAAATTCCAAAAGCTCCACTGCCAAACGTGATGTTTCTAAAATTCACTTTTCTGCCTTTCCACAACCACACTGCTTTCAAATAGCTCAGTGGTTAAATCCCTCAGGTGCTGCATTAAAGCAACTTGTGTAAGAGAGCAACCCTGTGCACAAAATATTGGAAGTCAGACTTATTTCAGGATACAACTACTTCAGAAAAACACAAATAACTGCTTTGAAACTTTTCAACTCACAAAGAGAAATCCAATTGTAAGAGTGAAGACATGCATTTGCAATCAAAATAGCAACAACAGAAGAATTAATAACTATTTTTATTGATAATTTTTTGTAGAAGATGAGTACTAATTTATACCATGAGTAGCTTTAAATTGAAAGAGAGCAGCTTTAGATTGGACATTAAGAAGAAATTCTTTACACAGAGAGGAGTGAGACCCTGGCAGAGGTTGCCTGTGGATGCCTCATCCCCGGAAGTATTCAAAGCCAGGTTGGATGGGTCTTTGAGCAACCTGGGACACCTGGGAAGGTGTTCCTGCCCACGGCAGAAGATTTGGAACTGGATGATCCTGAAGGTCCCTTCCAACCCAAACCATTCCATGATTCCATGATTCTATGAATGTGTACCTCTACAGACAGGAATTTGCATTTTAAGCATTAAATCTGCCAAATGTATAACAGGCTTTTTAAAGACATATTTACACATATTTTGTAACATATTTATTTCTTCTTTTTATTATGTTTTGCTACCATTAATCTGATTTAAAACATAGTGCAAGACAACACTTAACAGGAGCCTGAAAAATCTCTACACTTGCTGCACCTGCTTGGTAAATAAGCAAAGCAGCTCAGCCTGTAACTAACTCAACATGAACAGGTTTTTTAAAAAGTCTAATGCAGGAGCTGATCTAGCAACATCAAAACAAAACAGTAAGGGAATCTTTGCTTCTCTGTTGCACAGAGCTCCAGTACCTCACTGAAACTGTAGGAGGGTTTTTATTAAGATACACATAAGAGGGTTAGGAAAACAACAACTGTAGGAAGAAAGAGAAAAAAATCTGACTTGTACACTTTGTTTTCAGCATTCAGCACTTTCAACCTCTTTTCTGAACGTCTCCTAATTGTAACCCCTGGTATCTTCCCATAGGATCACATTGCTATGCCATTTTTATGGACTAGAACCAGAGGCATCAAAACCCTAAATGACATTAAAAACCACATGAAGTTCAGAGCAGATAAAAAGACCTAACACTGCACTGCAGGTTCTAACTTTTAAACAATGTGACAGTTAAAATCCTGTGTATCTGCTTGCTGAGAAGCAATACCCTTACAAAGTTAATATTGTGGTGTGTAAAAAACATGTTTCTAAATAAACAGGATAACACTTCAAGAACAGAGGGAGAGAAACATTTCAAGAACAAATTCTGATTAAAAGCTGTATTATAGAAGATACACCTGCTACCAATTCACTTTTCTATGGCTAATGGTGATGATGATACACGAATGTTAGATTGCCACAAAGAGCAAACCTTCAGTGCCAACTGAAATGCACCTGACAAGGTGAGATGATCTTTCAAGTCCCTTCCAGTCCTTAGCATTCTATGATTCTGTGATTTTAAGTCAAACCACAGGTCTTCTCTCACACCTTGTTTTGATGTGCAATATTCCTTCAACAGAGTAAATAAATTCAGGTGAGGTACTGAGGCAGTCAGACACAAAGGCACTTCACAGAACACCTCGGAAATTGTCGTGCCTGTCCTGAGAGAACCAGGGCAGAACTGTGTGCTCCGTGGAAACGAAAACTATGTCTAAACATACCTGCTATGGTTTTTAGCTCCATACTTTATCTGTTCCAGAGGATCTCTTCAAAAACTTTGTTTTACTGCAAGAGCAGTATCCTTTTTCTGCAGAATCCTAAATGAGAATAAATTACCAATTTTTAATTAGGCAACTGAAGAGCTCAAGAAAATGACAATGCACTTTTAATCCATTTTGATTCCAGCTGTCAAAGCAGCACAGGATGAACACATTAGAGGAATGAGAGAAATCTTTCTACCTCCTGGCTGACTTAAATTTATGAGGTCGCTGATTCAGTGGTTCCCAAGTAATGATTTCATGTGGACAGCAGGGACTCTACACAGCCATTGTAAAACGGACTCATACAGGTCACAGCATCTTGCCCATAACTTGGAGTAACTCTTTTTATCAAGAGGGAAGTGTAATGCAGGAGGATTTTCTCTGAAACAGGATAGAGGATAGACCTCCTGAGAGCTGGAGAGGGGCTTTTTCCAAGGGCAGGTACTGATAAGAACAAGGGGCAATGGCTCCAAACTGAGAGAAAAAACTAATTTGTAGGTAGTACAGATGAACAGACAGACTGGAAAATAAAGAAAATATTGGAAAGATCAATATTCATTTGTATTCAAAATCATTCACTAAGTGTGAGATTGATCAGCAATGACCCCTAATTCCCACAGAAAACAGTCTCCCTACTTAATGTATTTGGGTCTGTGTTTGAAAATAAATCTTCAGAAAGTGATTCTCTGGTATCTAAAATGTCATTTGAAGTGTCCAAAAGAATTGCAGAAAGGGGATCTTTCTTTTTGCTGTTGCTCAGGTGAAAGAAAAAAAAACAAGTTTTCTCAGATGTGGTCATTGTAACCTTTTAGCTGATGGGCATTCAGAAGAACAGTTAAAATTATTATATATGGAGAAAGCTTAACACAGTCTTAAAAATAAAGAAGCAGAAGTGTTCTGCACCAGTCATCCCTTCCCTCCTTGCTCGCGGGATTGATGTCCCGGGGGCCCAGTGGAGATGGAAGGATTGGATCCACACACTCACATCTGACTGCTGTACGTGTGCTGAGATTTGCATTAAGTACAAGAACTCCTTTGATCAAAACATCGCACACATTTTACACATCAAGGGGCTCTAGGAAAAGTGTAAGCTTCCTGAGCAGCTGGAGGGATTTGGGGAGGGATTTGACAGAGAGCAGAGTATGATGCAACTGTCACAGTTCCTGCAATAACCTGACTTGATGTTTTAATGACAAAGGACTGGGACTGCATAAGGACAAAATACATTAAAAAAATTAGATTTATTGATAGCAGTTTGAATAAATAAAAATAAAATAATCTGGTGTTGACTCAGAACTGAATGAGCTGAAAGTTTATGTCTTTACTGGGAAAGCCAACAAGTGCAACCCTGGAATGTAAGCCCTGGGGCTCCATTGCTGGCAGTTCCAGGAGTGGGCTCCACTGACTGGGCACAGTCCTGAACACCCTCCTTCCCTCCTGAGCCTTCCTGGGAACAGTGGGCACCACAGCTCAAGGGAGAAAAATGACAGAAAACAGCAGAATGTAAGTCAAAGAATTCACATGTTTCTAAATGCCCTTAAGACCTTTGTGCTGCTGGGTCTCCAGAGAATGCAGTTTTAAAATACATGGCTTGATATGGCTCAGCAACAAGTTTGCCTCAGGTTTGGTTGGGAAGAAAAAAAAAAACCCAGAAGCTGACTTCAGTCTTGGAAGCCAAAATAAAACATGAAGACAAGACTCTGTGATGGGAAGTTCAGCCCTTCAGGGTAGATCATGGATTTTACTTCCCTTGCCATCTCACCAGGGCTCTACTTGACTTCATTCCTTCCTTGGAACCAGTCTCACTAAGCCAATGTGGGATCTTTCCTTTCTTTCTAGGAATCAAAGCTACCAGTCAGGAGAGGGAATTTGTTTGATTTTCTGAAAGGATAAATAAACTCCTGGGTCCCATGATTGCACCTGGTCAGCTGCAGGGTCAGGTAAGTGTTGTATCACTGGGACAGTGATGCTGCAAACCCACATCAGAAAATGCAGACTCAGTACTGGGAGGGTTCCCTTCCTGCCATGTTTGGTTTCAGCCAGTTAAATCCAGGACAGAAATTGTCTTGTTTTTGTTTTGTTTTGTTTCCCACTGGGAAATCTAGGTTATTACCCTGCTTCTAATTAACATATTAACATTTGCTTTGGAGGTCTTAGTTAATAACAGCAACTCATCAAGTGGATCCCCCAGCTGCTGATTTGTTTTTTTCACACCAAATTTTCTACCTGAAATTTCCTTCCTGATCCTGTGTGGGTTTGCTAGTTTCCCTTGAAGCTTAAGAATTTCTTTGTGTTTTGTTTTGTTTAATAAATTAGAAAAACCTCCATTGGCAACTTTCCATTCAGCTCCTATTCCAGGCACTGCCCAGAAATGCTATATAATAAAGCATATAATGCTTTATCTTTTTTTTTTTTTAAATCCAAAAAGAAGCATACCTGTATAAACATTCACATTTTGGTGCCTTTAATCATATTTACTGTGTACTTTTCCTTCACCAGTGCCAGAGTACTATGTAGACTCCTTACATATGCAGTTGATTTCTTCATCTGAAGTTGATTCAGGTGATTTAAAAAAAAAAATCCTCTTACAATGAAGGATGTTACTGTGTATTATGTGAAATATTTAGCATCCTGCCATTTTCTCCTTTTCTTTTTTCCCCCAATCCCCCTGTATTTCATCAGCACAGCTTGAAATAGCCCTGCAGTTCAGAGCTACCTGCTCGTTCTGGTTCCTTTAATGAATATTTACCATCCTGCAGAAAAGTGGAGGATGCCTGGCTGCAGCTGTGCTCCCAAACACCGGAAAGAACTTGTTCTCTTCAGAGCCATTACCCCCAGCTCAGTCACTTAATAGAAGGAAAGACAATACATGCTACATCATAATGAAATTTCCTACCTTTTTGTTTATACCAGGTTTAATAAGCCCTGTAAATTAAATGAGGTAATGGCATGGACTGCTCAAATAATACCACTAGTATTAAACTAAATGTCTTCCTTCCATATTAGTCATTTCATAATTAATTATAGGGGATTGTTGTTCTTTCCACCTACCGACAACCTCTGTGTAGACAGAGCAGGCAAGAAAATAATTTTACATTTCTACACAAGTTCTCAAGAATCAGAAGAAAACGACGAACTTAGAAGACAAAGGAGCAAGTCACAACTTATAAAAGTTTAGCTGAGTCAAGATTTGGGCTAATTTCCAGGGCTCTCCCTCAGTTAATTGAGAAAAATAGGGATAATCAGACAGCGATTCATTGGATTCTCAATCGGCAGAATGGATAGATGGATGGAAGGAGGGAGGGATGGATGGATGGATGGATGGATGGATGGATGGATGGATGGATGGATGGATGGATGGATGGATGGATGGGTAAGCTACTGGAAGTGCCTTTCTCATAGACAATTCATTTGGATCAGGCCCTAAAGTTGGAGGGGGAGAAAAGGCAGAGATTTGTATGTGGCTGTCTTGTAGCGCTGGCAGAATCCCCAACTATCACCCTGCTCGTGCCTCATGAGTTTCTGCTGAGATTATCAGTTTGGATAATGAAGTAACTTTTCACTGGACATTACCACAGCTCCCCTCTCCCACCTGAGAGCTCAGATCATCAGCTTTTATGGAGCTTTCTCAACATTTGACAACAACCTGCATTTTGTAACACAAGGAAGATTCCCTCACATTTTTTTAGCAAAGTCAATATGTTTCTGAAGTCTTCTGCTTTTACAAGCAATTTTCTGATGAAGGAAAGCAACAAGAAACCAACAAAAAACCTGTCACGAGGACCTGAAATAGAGACTTTTCAGGATTTACTGCAAACCATCAATTTGATAGATTATTTTGGGCTTGTCTTCATCCCGTTAGAACCAGTGGGAAATCTCCCAGGGACTTCAGACAACACCCTTTTTTTCCATATGAGAAAGTGAAACTATTAAAAGATAGAACAGAATGTAAGAATCAGATTCACAGCTCTACCACTGCTCAGGATTTATTCTCTCTCCTTCATAAATCACCTAAATAACTCTTTAATAGTTTTTCCACCTGTAAATTTGAGAGAGTTGGTACACTGATGTTGTCCAGAGAATCTGCAGAGCATAAAGTTCTAATAATAACTATTAAAGCAAGGACATTTGAAAAAATGCCTAAATGAAGAATGTTTATTTAGCCTTTTTATGAAATCAATAGGACATACAATGCATGACAGAAAGTAGGTATTCCTGATGTCCCGAATGTACAGGATATAGTCCTAGAGAGGAGTTGTTTGCTTTTAGGCCTGTTCATCCAGGGAATTATGTGTGGTTTTGGCAACTCAAATACTGTATCAGCTTTCCAGCATGAAAAATGGGGATAACTATCTTCTTCACAAGTTTCCTCAAAGGCTACAGCACTTTGACACATTTGGATGAAGGCAGAAACAGAGGCGAAATGATCAGTAATTGGGATTGAATGCTGGGAAGGGTCATTTAGTGCAATTCCCTGCTGTTGGTAACAACTGTATCATAAAAATTTATGAAGCTCCATTTTCCCTTTCATTTTCTGTTTCTAGTATTTATACTACCTCTTCCCTGTATATTAATCAGAACACATGATCCTATTTCACTCAGTCATTTCCTTCCATTTTTACCATTCCGGTCCTTAGGAGCATTTGATTTTTCCTGTGTGTCACCATGAATATCATCTTTATTGGTGTCTCCCAACTTTCTGTCATCAGTAATTTTAATTAGCACATTTCTACCTTTTCTGGCAAGAGCACCAACAGTGATCCCAAGACCAATAACTGTAAAATAACTGAAATAATTTTTCCCTTCTTCCTTCCTTCATTTCTGCATAGTGGTCCAGCTTCAGGAGAAAGGATAGAGTGTGTTTGGTATCCTACAGCTTATCCAATAGCCTGCTGGTTATGTCCCAGCATTTCTGTAAAAGATGAATGGGGATTACAGTACTGCTGTTTAAAAGAGAGTTTCTAGGAATCATTTTTATATGATGTTCAATGCATTTGTATCATGCTCAGAGCTTAACTAATGGATTGGGTCCTAGAGAGCCTCGGACATTTCAGGTGGGATTCACCTTAAAAACTGCATTTACAATCTAGGTCCTTATTCATTCCATGTCTCCCTTGAGCTTCCTTTTGGTGCCTGGTCAATGAAATGTAGGTAAATAAAAAAATGTAGGTAAGTTTAAGAGTGAGACTTGTCTTATCCTGAAGTAACTGCCCAGGTTTGATCTGTGAAATTCACCTTCCAAACACTATTCATTATATTGAGTAGTTCTCCATCAACCCTTGTGAGATGCAGTCCAGAAGCTGACTTGATGGTCCTTGTGAGTCCCATCCAGCTCAGGATATTCTATGATTCTGTGCCTCTGCCTCCAGTTTCCAGACACACTGTAACTTCCAGAGGAGGAAGTCTGGGATCTGCTCAAGCTCCAGCTGCCTGGGGCAGGCAGGAGAGCAAAAGCTGAGTTCAACTGCCATTAGAGATAAGGGAAAGATTAATGGAGACATTTAAAATGGCTCTTTCCCAGAATCACTAAATCATTTGGAAAAAACCTCCAAGATCATTGAGTCCAACCTTTGACCACCATGTCAACTAAAACCATTGCACTAAGTGCCACGTTCAGTCATTTCTTGAACACCTCCAGGGATGGTGATTCCACCACCTCCCTGGGCAGCCTCTTCCAGTGCTTGACAACCCTTTCTATGAAAAAATTCTTCCTGATATCTAACATGAACCTCCCTTGGTGCAGTTTGAGGCCATTTCCTCTTGCCCTGTCACTAGTTGCCTGGGAGAAGAGGCCAACTCCCATATTTCATCTGCAATGTCCTGCTCTGGGCTCCTCAATATGAGACGTGGAGCTCCTGGAACAGGTTCAGCAGAGATGATGAAGGGACTGGAGAACCCCTCTTATGAGGAAAGGCTGAGGGAGCTGCAGCTGTTCAGCCTCGAGAAGAAACAACTGAGAGGGGACCTCATCCCTGTCTGTCAGTGTCTGCAGGGAGGGCTCAGAGCATGGCCCAGGCTCTGCTCAGTGTGCTCAGCAATGGGACAAGAGGAATAGGCAGGAACTGATGCCCAGGAAGTTCCACCATTGCCCAGAGAGCGCGTGGAGTCTTTCACTGGAGATATTCCAGAACTGTCTGGACACAATCCTGTGCCTGTGCTCTGGGATGGCCCTGCTTGACCAGGGAGGTTGGAGCAGATGAACCACAGTGGTCCCTTCTAACCTTTCCCGTTCCATGATCCTGTCATTTCAGACTTGTTATTAAATATACACAATGACTGATGGGCACTCAAATGCTGTAGTCATTTTTAAGCAAATTCCAAATATTTCCTTGAAAAAGGACTATTGCAGAATCACATAACCACAGCCTGGGTAAGGTTGGATGGGATCACAGTGGGTCACAGAACACAGAATATTCTTAGTTGGAAGGAACAAGGATCATCGAGTCCAGCTTGTAGTGGCCCATACAGGGATCGACCCCACAACCTTTGCGTTATCAGCACCAGGCTCTGACCAGGGTCATCTGGTCCGACCCCTGCTCAAGCAGGGTCATCCCAGAGCACACGGCACAGGATCGCATCCAGGCGGCTCTGGGATACCTCCAGGGAGGGAAACTCCACAACTGGAATATCCCAGTGTTAGAACAAGAGAACAACTGTGCCAGCTGGTGCCACTGAGCGAGGACAAGGCGTTAAACTTCGCCTCTTCCCGAGCAAATTCGGCAGAATCCGTCGGGATCTAGGCTGCCTCGAGGAAGGAGAGAAGGAAGGAGGAAGGGAGGGGAGAGCCCTTGAGGCGGGCACGGGGACGGGACGCGCC
>VZTN01026010.1:113585-129555 GCA_013400515.1 Erpornis zantholeuca
TGCCCCCCCCCCCGCAGGCATGGTGGGGGGGACAGCGGCACATCCCATGGTGCAGCGCGCCGGGAGGCGGGGAGAGAGGGACGGAGGGAGGAGGGAGCAGGGAGGGAGGCGGCACTCCCCGCGCAGACCCTCCGGAGCCTTCTCCTGCTCTTCGTCCTCCTCCTCCTCCACAGCGGCTTCTCCTCTTCGCCGCGGCCCCGGAGGCGGCCGTGCCCGCAGCCCGGTGAGTGCCGGCGGCGAGCGTTGCCCGGGGAGGGGGCGGGCGGAGCGGCCCCGCTTTACATCACGGGGAGGGGTAAAGGGGGCAGCGGTGTCTCCTTTCGTGTCCCCCGCCCCAGCCCCCGGCTCAGGGAGCGGCGGCGGCTCCGCAGGGAAGGGAACATCCTCCCTGGTGCCTCCCGTTCCTGTGTCCCCGGGGAGGGGCTGCCGCGGACACCGGGGCGCAGGAGGAACCGCGCGGTGGGCTGGGGGTCTCTCCGGGCACAGCCGCTTCCCTCCCCGGGAAGGCAGAATGGGAAGGGGATGGGAGAGGAGGAGGCTGCGGGGAGAGGTCATCTGGTGCCCCGCCTGCCCCGTCCCCCTTCCCGGGGGATCCGGCCGCCCCCTGCGCCCTGCCCGCCCCGCAGCCCCGGCCGGTCCCACCGGATGTGTCGGGAGGCAGCGAGGTGGAGCGGGACGGTCCGTAAAGTAAACAAAGGGAAAGGGAAGGGAGGAGGAGGAGATGATGTCCCCTCGGTGCCGGAGCCGGACCGACTGGCTTTGCCCCTTCCCCTCCTCAGGCGAGCGTGTATATCTGTGCCTGCCTCTTAGAGCCGCAGCGCAGGGGAAGTGGTTGAGGTTTCTTCTCTTTAGGTTTTGGGGTTTTTTTTAGGTGTGTGGGTTTTGGGGGTTTATTTTTGGTTTGTTCTGGTACTGCCCTCGCTGGGACCGTGTGATCCAAAGAGAATCGGGACAGCGTTCTGGTCCCTTAACCCGGGGACAGCCCCCGGCGTCTGCAGCGGGGAAGGGGAGTGAGTGTCGTCTCAGCGCGGCTCATGGTCGGCCCGGTGGTGCCACAGAAGTTGGATCACACAGAGGAGCCTTTTCACTTCTTGGAGAAATCTGATATTTTTTCGTTTTCCGGTTGTAAATCTGATTTTGGAGTACAGTGGGAATTGCAGCTGTAACGGAGAATCGTTCTCCTCAAATCCCCGCGACTAATTCTGAAGCATATGCTCTACATTGCTAGTTCTCACATCCATTCTCTTCGCAGACCTCCTGTGCTGTGGTGATGCTTTTCTGGGGACAAGGGGTAGACTTTTCTCTTTGATTTCTCTTTTTTTTTTTGTTTTCTGGCTGAAACAGTGTTGGCTATGTTGTTTCTGTGTTAGCTGCTTCTCAGTCCTATTCCTGTGCTCTGGGAGCAGAGTATCCTGCAGGCCCTGGCCCTGGAGCAGCGTCAGCCTGGAGCCCAGTTTTTGGCAGTTTCACTGGGATAAGAGCAGTGCTGTAGTAAAGGCATTAAACAAAAAGTTCACTTGAAGAGATGAACATTTGGGAATTCATATTGAGGTATTTAATTCAAATGTTAGTGTAAGAGTGAAGTGATATTGCAGTGTCCCTTTAAAATTCACACTCCTTTGGCATTAGGTGTGATTTTTTTTTTTCTCCTCCTGGATTAATTGGAAAAGTCCTGCATTCCTTGAAGCGGATCTGCCTTTATTGTCTCTGGTTCTGTTAAACCTGGGTAAGGTCAGGAGCACAACTGGATTTGGGCCAGAAAATATTAAATGTTACACAGTTATTTGGAACAGTTTGTTATCTCACTGATGTTGTCCATGTCTGAAATTCCACCACCTCCTTTCTCCACCTGGCCCTTTTTGTTACCCCTGAAATCAAGCTGTTACCCTACCTGCTTTGTGGGAACACCTTTGCCTGTGTGGTGTGATTTGTGGATGGGGAACACAGCCCTTGGGTTTCTTAATGCAGGGTTTGTGGCTGAGATTCTGTACAGAATGTGTGTGTATGTGTGTATTCTTCGAGATGGATCCGTGCAGGAAATGTAATGGTCCTAAAATCTGGGATCCTGTTAACAGAACAAAAAGGGAAGAGACACTGGTTGCTGGAAAAATTGCCTCTCACAGGACTGTAAAACTCTACAGGCAACTCAACGAGAGAAAAACAGTTCTGAAATTAATTTGTCTGTTGTGTTATTATGTCTTAAATGCAGTTTTCGTGGAACATGGCTGGGATTGATGTTTGTGTTGGTTGACCTTTTATTTTGCAGGAAGGTTAAAATGTATACATGAAAGGAAAACGACACAGTGCTTATTTGTCAAAAGCTGTAAGCTTTTTTTGGCATCACTCTTGGGTATTATTAAAGGTACTGAGCATGTGTAGTGACACAGCAATCAACTAGTAGCCTATTGGAATACTTGATTCAGAAAGGGATATTCTTAGAATAGCACTCATGTCTTGAATGTGTAATTTGCTGAAATAGCTTTAAAAATTCTTTCAAGATATCTAGTGATGTGACTTTGCTTCAGAGTATGGTACCTGTTGTGGAAAGGGCTTTTTTTTTTTTGTTTTTTTAAATATAATGGTTTACCACATGAGTAAAAGTTCAGTGGGGGATCTCAGTATTATGAACTCCACCAAGCTAATAGATATTTTTGGGAGGATGATAGGAGGAGGCAAAAGCAGGAGTGCGCTCTAGAGATTAAGTAGTACAAGAGGTGGCTTTGATGGTTTAGGAAATTGTCTTCCATTTTTTTAATGCATCTATGAGTGTGGTGGTTTGGGTTTTTTTTTTCTTCAATAGGAGGGTAACTCAAGAATCGATAATTTATTTCTTTCCATTTGTATAACAAAATGATCTTTTTTTTTTTTTTTCCCCTGGCAGGCACTGTAGTATGTAGTAGAATGGTCTTTAGTTTGATATAATATTCGTAATAAAAATACAGGCTTTTCCCATTCATTTTACATCTTCTGGGATTTATGGAAAAGTCCTTTTCCCTATGAAGAAGAACCTTCTGTCATCTCAGAGTTTTGAAGAATATTGGTTACTATAAATAGGTTGTAATTTTGCTATTAAATCTCTATAAAAGCATACAAGATTTGAATAGTCTCATGTGGTTTTATTTGTCTTAAATTGGACCTTTGCACCTTCACATTTTATGTAGATTATTGTCTACAGTGTATTTTCACATTCTGGATAAATGTCAGTAAATGGGCAGAAGGCACTTAAAAAGGACACTCTCGTACTGGAATTCGTGTTCCAGATCTATTTCCTGGTGTGGCTGATCTTTAGCTCCATCAGCTGTGGTTTTCAGACTAAATGTGTGTTTCCTCTTGTCTCGTATTGGTGTAATTCTAAAGTTTTAAATACCACTGAAAACATGGACATACTGGCTCATTTTCTTGAAAAGGTTTTAATTAGAGGTCAGAATTTTTAAAACTGCAACAAAGAAATCCTTCCTGCCTCGCTTTGAGTTCTTGTATGTAATAGGACCAGAAATTATGGAGAAACACTCTAAAAGTCAATTTAGAATGCATTTATTTAGCACCTGAAGTACAGTGATCCTTGTCTCCCTGAATGGAAGCTTTCACAGGATACTTATGTGCTGAAAGCTGTCTTTTTAATTCTAAGTGTTTGGGGGAAAAGACCCAAACCTAGACCCTGATGCAGATGGTTAATGTAAGAGCAGAGGTTGTGGATTGTTAGCAATTTCAGGTGAATCTCTTGGTGTGTATATGATGCTGCTTAAGAACCTTGAAAGTTGTGTATTCAACCAGTGTTCAATGAATGTGGCTTATTGTGTTTGTTACAAAGATATGAAGCTGAAAGAATGGGAAATTAAGTGGAAAATGTGGTATCCAGATAGATACCTGGTTTTATATAGGGTTTTTTTGGGTATGGGAGAGGAAGAACTTCTATGGAGATGATCAAGCAGATCTTTCTGAAAGCTTTCGTTCCTCATGTCCTGCTCTGCATATTCAGGCAGTGCTTGATGGCTAATATGAAAAACTGTTGCAGAAAGTGGTTATTTAGGGGCTGAGCAGTTTAAAAACATGCAAGTTTGGGTTTGTAGGTTTAAACTTTTATGTTCCCTATCCCTTTCCTGTATAACTTCTGTGTTCTTTCCACCATGTAAGCTTCCTAAATTGGAATTTGTTGCTTGTTCAGCATTGTGTTCCTGGTGCTGGGATACAAATCTTGTATTTGGGCAGACTTCTGAGTGTTAGGTCTTTTATTTAAAGAAAACCCACAAAAATATAATCAAACAACCAAAAGCACAAAAAACTACGTGTGGCTTGATCTGTTTTTCTGGATTTGTATTAAAGCAGACACAAGAGAGACAGCTGTGATTACCCAGGTGTGTGGTAGCTTTCCAAGCATCTCCATGCAAATTTTAGCAGTTTGTGCACCTTTCAGCACATCAGAGGGATGTGTTATTGGAGGGAGTTGACTCGGGGAGTTGTGTGTGGAAGAAAAGTTTCAGAGGTGCCAGGAGAACCACAGAAACTGGTTCTCTCTGGCTCTGACGGTGCTTGAAACGTGGCGATGCAGCTCCATGGTGGTGTCAGTGGTTCATGAATTGAGAAGAAAATGGAGAATAGTTTCTGAAGTCTGGTTTACAGGGTTTGAATGCAACTTCTGTCAAGTGAAAATCAGAATGGAAGAGGTAACTAAGAAATGCCGAAGGCTACAAACTTTGTTAAAGAATGTCTGATTCACTTGTGTTAGTATGAACTCTGGGTGCATTTAAATATTCTTCAGCTTTGCAACAGTCCATGGCTGAACTGGCAAAACTCTTCCGGATTAAATTTCTTTCTTTTGCCTATGACTTCAAGACTTTTTTTCACGTCCTTTGATTTTCTGCATCATTCCTCTGCCCCTTTTTATCATGTTCAGTGCAGAAGGGGCATATGGAAGAAGTTTGAAGTAGTTTTGTTTAGCTTCCTGTTGCATGGAAGCATTACTTTTTGTTTTACTTCTGGGAAGGTGACCTGACAAGCACTCAACTCTGTTTCATTTTGCTGCAGGGTTCCAACTTCATAAGAGTGTAATATAGGTCAGTTTAGAGTTAATCCCTCTAATGCTCACCCTTTCCCTGCCCATGGAACTGTAATTTAACTCATTTCAAGACCCCAGACTAATTTCCTTCCCTTTGCCCAGAAGTGTTTAAACGAAACCTGTGCAGCAGTGCCCTGCAGCCACTGCTGTTGTTCCACGTATGTTGAACGATAAATTGGGAAACATTTAGCCCCGTTTATGTGTCAAGAGTCCTTAAATGAGGCACTTGTTGCCTCTGCAGAGATAGAAGTGACTGATCTGAAGCTGTTCCAGTGCTTGGGACGGTGAGAAAGGGGTCAGAGGGCTCTGCTGACTCTGATCTGCTCCTGCTTCCTACTGCCATGCTCGGGCTTTGCATTGTTTACCCACACATGAAAATGTGTGATTCCTGCTTTTGTTTTATTTTGGTTTGGAGGAGGGGAGAGGGAGCAGACTATCTGAGCCTCTAAAGTGTCTTTGGAAGGCAGAGATAATTTTTCCTGTAGTCCCGCTGAAGTTTGTAGGAAGGATTTGAAGCAGCAGATGATTTCTTTTTTTGTTGTTTCCTATTTTTTTTCTTTTTTCCCATTTTCTTGCTGCAGGTTTCAAGGGGATACCAGAAGTTTAGTTTAGCAGAGGCTCAGGAGAAGTTAAACTATGTATTTTGCAGCTGTGAATGCACCTCTTTAACCAGGTATCCACTTCTTTTCCCAGGCCTTAAACACTGCCTGGAATATTTACTGATATAATCCATGGCATGTACAGTAGCCAGTAAGGTCTCAGCTCCATCAGCATTTAATAGGTAATTTTCTAGCAGTGGATCCAAGATTACAGCTATTGAAGGTACTAGTGAGAGACTTAGAAATCCCAATGCCTGAGTTACACCCAGTGGTGGAGATTTACATCAATCAATACCTGTTTCATCCTGTCTGTTGTAGGTTTTATATTCAGCATGAATGCTGAGGCAAGTTTGCTCTCAGTAATACTCTGCAGCTTTGAGATTCAGAAATTCTGTGATCTTCAAAAGAGAATTTCCTCTTACTGATTTCATGCAATCTTTTAAGTTCTTTTTCTATGAAAGATAGTGTGAAAACCTGAAATCTGACACCATTTTCTTAACTTGTCCATAGGTATTCGCTCTTGATTTCTTATTTTTGAACTGGGCAATTCCAATCTTTCTGTCCTCAGAGGGGAAAATACTCTGTGTTCTGGGTTAGCGTGTTGGACTTTTTGTTGCCCACTTTTTTCAAGTAAAGGTTAATACAGAAAGAAGGAAAATAAAGTTAGTGTTTAAAAGAGTACAGTTCCTTTTTATTTTTGGTTAACCAACCAAGTTGTTTACCAGTTTTTCCCCTGCTGTTTCTAATAGAGTTTTCAAGCAGAAATTCCTTTTGCTGGTGGCTGAATGCTCTTGTGGTTCTTTTATGCCTGGGTGTACCTCAGGTTTTAGCAGTCTCCTCCTCCATCCCCTTTGCTGCTTTACTGATGCTCTTGTAGTGGAAGCTGTTTACAAGGCAGAGGTAATTGTTCATAATGGATTTCACAGTCTAGGCACAAAAGGGATGTATAACAGGGACCATTGTGGTTCAGTTGTTGGAACTAACTTTTTGTGAAGAGGTGAACTTCATACTTCAGTTTTGTATAAGTCCTTACCTTTCTTTCTTCACCCTTTTCCCCCACCAAGTTCCAGAACTTGGTGGAGGTGTTCTTTTATTTTTGCCACTGTCTAGGACCCTTCATGCCTGACTGCTTTTGTCCACCAGTGGTTCAGAGAGGTGGGAACCACTGACACAGCCACCATATCAGAAGTTGAGATGAATTTTATTTCTCCTCCTGTGGCTTCTTTTCCTTTCAATGGCAGAACTAATTCAGCTGTTGTGCTGTTGTTTGTTTCCCTTTAATATAAGGACAGTGAATCCTGGCACAAAACCACCTCAGCTCTGAGGTGCATCCTGTGGAGGGTTTGAAGTGCCAGTCACAAGGAGTAGCAGAACCAACCATGATGTTGGATCCAATTTTTAATTTAAGGTGCCATCTTACATCTTGGAATGAACCTTGGCATGGCCGTTGCAGTTAATTCATGTTTGTCAGTGTGCTTGTTACCCTCATGCCTGACTGAGAACTGCATTTGCTAAATAAAATACATTTTGTTTTACAGGTATGGCAGAAAAAGAGCTGATTGATAAAATGTGTATAGAATTGTACCTCCCAAGTTATGAATCACAATTGGAGAGTTTTAATCTCTTGAGTTCCATTTTTAATGGTATCAAAAAATATTTAATATTGTTACATTTTTAACTTGTTTTCCATTGCCAGCTTTCACCCAGGAAACCTTCACAGACTGCTGACATGTGTTGGTCTCTCGCTCTCAGTGAAGCTCTTTGCAAATGTTACAAATTACAGTTTCAGTTCTTACTCTGGTGCTAACAGCTCCATTATGGGAACACTGTTAATTAATGGCTAAAGAAGTAATTCTGAATTTTTATCAGCTCTCATTTTCTATTTCAGGCTTAAGCACTATATCCTAGAGGCTTCTAGATTTCAGTTAGTTTATTAATTATCTTGTCATTTCCACTTCAGTTTGTATAAATCACAAAGCTGGCTCTTTTCTGCACTTGTTCAGCTCTACAGCCTCTGCTCCTACTCTGTGTTTAGTGCATTTTGAATTTTGTTGTTCAAATGTTCTGCTCAAAATATGCTTTTAAAATGCTAGAAGAGCTGGGTGAACTGGGGAGTGCAGGTTATTGATTGATTGATGGGTGCCCAGTGTGTGATTAACCTTGTTCTGCTGCTGCAGATAGAGAAATGCTCTGCTGTGGTGTAGTTGGGGGAGGGTAAATAATTTTTCTGCTGGATTCAGCCCTGGTAGGATTTAATTAGATTTTTGTGTTCAGTTTTGGGAATCAGACATCAAGAAAGGGTTTTCCTCTTTTGGATGCTTTTAGTAGGAGATGCCTGAGAATACGACATCCAAGAACTGAACAAATTAAGATGTTAAGACTAGAGAGAGATAAGAAATTAAGTTATTCCCATGTGTTAGGCTACTATGAGGATGAAGATGATAAAGGATTACAGGGACTAAAATGAGAATTAGTTGACTTAAATAATAGGACCAAAGACTTGGGCTGCTACTTGGGGAGGAAGACTTTTAATTCCAAGAATAACAAACCATTGGAATAGATTAGGGAAGGGATTCATCCCTGAGAGTCTGTAAGAACAAATTAGATGTCAGTCAGAAAGGGAATGCTGTTCATTCCTACCTCAGGAGTGGCAACGTGACAAGGTGACCTCTTGAATCCTGTCCAGCACTGGTTTTAGTGATGAGAACAGGTAAAGAATGTGGGGTTGTTATTTGCAGGATTATGGTGACAATCAAAAGGTAGCTGAGAGTTCTCCCTGAGCTTGTGTGCTATTATCTCTGCAATTGCCTGAGACTGGGCAGCTTTGGTGTGAATCTGTTGCAGGCAAAGCAGGTTGTGTTTCCTTTGTGGAAGGCTAGAAAGGTAATGGGGAGAAGAACTTTCCTGTAAATGAAACTGTCATGTTCTTCTACAGATGTTACCTAGATGCAGCTTGGAAAACAGAATTATAAAGTGGTTACAGTTTCTAAACAGTTATAAACTGTTGATATTACAACAATTAGTTTAGTTGCTGTTTTATCCATTTTCAGGGCATAAAACAGGTGAGACTTTTAAATTGTACAAACAAGTTGATAGAATGGCCTTAGGATGACTTTTCTTATTTATTTTAGTGTTGTCCTTTAATTACAATATATTATTATATATTAATAAGATGAGCTTTGTTTTCAGAAGAATAGGAAGCTCTCTTTTCTTTGTTTTTCTGTCAGTCTCTCACTCTTCAGTATGACAATTTGCATTTGATGTTTTATCACTAGGCTTTGTGTTAATCATAACTTCCATGAATCTGTTTTAAAGCAAGTCAGAATGTTTCTCAGCATTTTGCCATGGAAGGAACAAGTTGCTACTGACACTGGGAAGCAGAATTAAGTAATCTCTAGGGGAAATGTCTATGAAGACAAAATGTGGTAATCATGGCTGGCTGTACCTGGTACAGCTGCTGCTGAAAGCTGGGATTAATGGAGCAGCCTACATTTGAGAAGATCCTTAGGATAAAGTAAATGCATGGATCTGGTAGCTTTTTAATCACTAGGTTAAAAATTAGAGGCAGAAGCTGTTGGAGGATTGAAGTTTATAAGAGAAACAGTGGAAAAGAGTGTATGGGACGTGGTTCTCTGGGGAAATGTTCTCACTCGGTCTCTTGAACACTTTGTGAATATTAGATTGAGTTTAATACCACTGGATTTTGGGTTGTGGATGGAAAAAAAATACCAGTCAGAACCTCTGTAAAACTTAGTCAAAGAATGGAGTCAAAAGGAGGAGTGGGATGAAAGACTGAATTCACTTCTGTTCCATTTCCTGCCTGGAGTTCCTGAGAGTATTTCATTTGTATAAGAAACTGAGCTTTGGTACTCTGAAAATTTTCTACCTACATGAATTAATTAAAAAACCAACTGATTTTTTTGCAAGATTAGGGCCCTTTAGAAGAAGCTGGTGTGCAGCACACATGATTAACCCTCAGACTGGGATTTAAATGAAGCGAAAGTTCAGTTGTGTCATAGGCTCCAAGCCCCTGCTCATTCAGCTCAGTGAAGGGGGGGTTTCTTTGTGTGACGGCAGCACTGCTCGTCTCACGCTGTTCCAGGGCTTCCAGCAGCCAGTGTTGGGCCTTGCTCTCCTTTCATCAGGAGAGGAGAGGGAATTCTTCAAGACAGGAGTGTGTAATGTTGGCTTCATTTTACAACGAATCAGCTTTTTCTTAAAGGCAAACAAAACCTTTAAACTGTTTCACAATCTGTAGAATTGAACAGCGCTTCCCTTCCTAGGAAACAGATTTTGGAGTTCTATAATGTATTTTTCTGTGTGGCTTTTTGGTGTTAAATGGGGATTTCACTGAAGTTCTCTCTTTCAAAAGCTTTTGTTACCTCTGTTGAAATAGATACTGAGCCCCAGTATTCTCAAGTGGAAGTAGAAACATTGGTCATGTTATGCCGAGGAAGAGATCATAAAGTGAAAGTACAAGAAGGGTGAGGACTGCACAAGTTGTGAAAATAAATGTACATAAAACACATTTCCTTAAATACCTTACTCTTAAAGTTGACAGAAGTAGAAAAACAAGGCAAGACCTTGTGAGTAGCTGGGTTGAGATCAGTTTTGGAAAGGCAAGATGAAAGTGGTGAGTTAGAGAAAGGCTTTGGAGCACAGTCAAGATGAAGTGGGGAGGGGGAGAGTGGTGCCCATGTGCATATAATGTGAGTACTTAATGCACAGCTGTCGCTTGAAATGTGATAGTTTTTTGGACTGAGTCTGTTTTACAGCAGCTTGAAGTGTTCTGTTGAACTTGTGTTCTGTGTTGTTAAAGCTTTGTCTTTTTGGCTCATTTTATCTGATGGCTCACATGAATAGGGAGTGGTAGTAAGTATGGACTCTTTTTTTTTGCTTGTGTTTTTAGTATGATATGGAATTGAGATCTTACTGAAGTTTGCACTTCTTTCTGCAATTTAGCTATAGCAATGTAGTTAACAGTTTCTGCAGAAGTACTGGTGATGCCACTGACAGTGGCCATAGGGGGCTGTCTTTTGGGGTGATGTGCTTAGGCTCTATATTTGGGTCCAGTGAGGTGTCCAGGTTCTGCTTTATGGACTATATTCTTCTGATAGCCAAGCCACTAAGCAATGGCAAGATGAAATGAGTGCTTGTGTGCCAATTATCCTGAAACAAGACTATCAAATCCTCACAGCATTGTCTGTGCAAACACTGCTTTTGAGTCGGCCTAGAATTCAGTAACTGCGCTGGTTGTTCTGGGGCTTCTCCTGAAGGCCAGTGGTTATTTGTTAATAGATTGTATTCAGGGCTGTGGTGTAAGTATTCTTTTGCATGGGTGTGTTTTTGGTGCTGCTGCTGAAAGTGCTCCAGGCAGGTCTGCTGCCCTCATTGCTTAAGGTGCCAAGCAGTGGTGAGATAATCTATGGTTCTGTGTATGTACAAGTTGGAAGGGACCCAGAAGGATCACTGAGTCCAGCTAAGGCTTGGTGCCATGACTGCTTCCACTGGAACAGGGGAACGTGTTCCAGTGAGTGAGCACCCTCCCAGTGAAGAACCTTTTCCTGATGTCCAGTCTGAATTGTCCTAAATATATATGTTCATCCAGACTATATGTTTTCAAAACACCTATGGAATGCTTCACTTCTATCTTGTTAAAAAATTAAAGCTTAGATCCTTTCTGCTTCCTTAAAACAAGTGGCTGGAGAATAATTCCCTACGAACAGTGTACAATTCCTTGATGGAAATTTGTTTGTCGTTGCTCAGTGACTGCCAAAGTTCACTTGATTCAGTTGTTTGTGCAAGATACAGGAGAGTACAGCTACAGGAATAATAACATTGCCGATAACTTGCCTATAATTGTCTCATCTCTGCTAGAGAAGATATTTCTTGTGTCCAGCAGTTGCTCTTCCTGTTCTTTCCCTTCACTGACAGAGCTCAAGTCTTTCCTGTCTGCTGTGATCTTTGTAGAGTTTTCCTTTGCCTGACTGTAGAGCCAAATGGGCATCATCAGAGACCAGATTAAGTGCTTTGTAGGGATAAAAACGTTGTATTGCATAAACTTGTTTATTTGCTTTGTTGCTGTGGATCAGAGTTAGAAGAGGGAAGTGAAACAAATAATGTTGGTCTTTAGTGGTCTGTCTTTGGCTTTGTGGAGATTGAGGCCATTGCTGTGTTGAAATGGAGTGGAGAATCTGGGAAATCATTGAAGGAGAAGTATTTGTGTGTGAAAAGAGTGAATAGGACAAATTTTCTTGACGACTATGATAAAAGAGCTTTAAAGTTAGCGGGAAACATAAGGAAGCTGAGGAAGGAGCTCTGTGCCTAGAAGATAAATTAACATTTTTACTTGTGGATACTGGTAATTGTCTAAGGGCTCAGTGGTGTTCTTGGGGAAGGAGTCAAATTGGAAAGGGAATAGTGTGATCCTGGAGGACAAAACTTAAACTTTCAGACTTTGTATGTGGATGTTTAGATCTACAAGTAAGTTGTCTTTTAATTACAAATAGGTAGGATTCTGTGTTGCTTATAAGAGGAGAATAAGGTTTTACAGTGCTAGATAAAACAGAATTAAAAAAAAAAGGAAGCAAAACTGAACCAAGTGGGTGACTTGCAGCTGGTTAGGAAAAGTCTAAAAAGGAATAGTTTTTCAGCACAAAAAAGCATTAAATGTACCATTTCAGTATTGTCACTTTATTGAAAAACCTTTCCCATGTGGAAAAAGGTAGAGAAATTTCAAAAGATAAGAAAAATCCCCCTCCCCTCTAATTTTTTTTTCCTAAGCAGATGTACTTGTTTGGTTGGTTTTTTTTATTTGAAAGAAACCATTTTGTAAAATATGTACATTTTAAAATTTTTTTAACAAAAAGTTGAAGTAAAAGCTCAAATCTTCGACCCAAACAGTTTTTTACGTTTAATCTCCTTCTGACCACTTTAGAAGCTTTCAGCATTTTATCCCTATTAAAAGGAAACTAATTGGTGTTTTAGTAGTGTTACAATTGGTTGGACTTGAGTTTAGCATAGGAGAGTTCTTGTCACCACTTGCTTCCTAAGTAATTGATGAATGAAGTAAATCAGTAAGTAACCTGTGAAAACAAATACTGAGAAGGTGTGCCTGGAAAAGGCAGTTGGTGTAAGGGAGAAGAAATGATCAGTGTTTGGATTGTCCTGACGACATTAGTAGGAGCTAACGAGCAAACGAGAGGCCCTTTATCTGTCCTCTGGGATTGCCTTCCAACATCAAATCAAATCACAGTGCCATGCATTTGTACACTGAATTTTACACACATGGGTGGTTCTATTGAAAATCAGTGGGAGAACTTGTGTGGAAAATTTAACATGCCTGTAAGTGTTTGCATTATTGATGCCTCAGCAATTAAAATAATATTTTTCTAGTATTTGGTGCTTTTTTGATGCTGCATGTAAGTCCCATGGTATTACACACACAAGTATTTTAACAAATGTTTTAAGGGTGCTATTGATGTAACTAACCAGAGTAGGGAACGGTCATTACTACTGGCCTTGGAAAATAAAAGTAGTTTTTGCCTTATCAGAAAGCATCTTTATTTTAATCAACACGTGCATGGGTTTCTCAGTCTGAGAAACAGTCTAATGAGCAATTTGCCTTTTCATAAAGGACTTGATATAATTTCCATTGTGTTAATCATTGGTGTTTTTACAAATGGTCCCAAATTGTGACTAATTCCATAAAAATGTTCAGAGCAGGCATGATTCTGGGGAAAGCTGTCGTTTCCCACTCAGTCTGGCAGTGATGGTGGGACAGCCTGACTTAGCAGATTCTGTCTTAACCATAAAATCTGTATTTGGGGGCAGTGCCATTCATCTTATGTAACACCATAAAAGCAGTTCAAGTTCCTGCCGATTTTTTCCTCTGTTTCAGGTAAATGTCTGTGACTCTTTTTTCTGGTTTTCACGTTGAAATTAAAGTATTTTACTTTTCTTCCACCCCCAGTTTATTACAGCTTAGATGAAAACTTGAAAGAAACTGATTATTTTAACTTTTTATGTTACTTTATCTCATGAGATTCTTTTGTGGAAGTCTTTTGGTGGCCTTTGTCTGTGGAAAATAAGTATCTAAGATGAATAAAGTTTGGGAAACAGTTCTTAGAAATCTAATTTTAAGTGCATAATATATAACCTTGGGCTTTCTACTGGTACTGCCTTTGTCTCTATAGTATATATTTGTTTGAAAGGGAAAGGAAAAACACCTCGTGAAGTAGTAAACTCAACTCTCTAAGTTACTTGGCTCTGTATTTCTTTTAGATCAATTGTTTTCTTTAAGAAACAAACCCACTACTTTCTGTGTATTACATGTGCAGTGAGCAATATCTGTATATGTTTGTTACTTCAGCTGAGAACTGGCTCGGCTGCCCTGTGATGCACATACCCTGAGGAAATAAATGCTTTTCACTAGTTCCTCCCACATGCTTTTTATTTTCCAGGGAAGCGCTTTCTAATTCTAGATCTGGATGCTGCTAATGTTTTGAATCACTCATCAGGGTTTTCAGCACTCACTTGTTTTTGCTATTAAATGTATATTATCAGTAATAAAGGTTCATTTCAGAATCCTTTAACTCTCCTCCTCCTTCAAAATAACAAATCCATATAACTTGGGAAACTTTTAGTTTGCTTTCACGGGACCAGCAGGATTTCAGGCAACTCCCTTTGTAAGGTGTCTGTTTTGAGCTCAAATGTAAGTTCTTGGCTTCTACTCCTGCAAACTTCTTCTGTGATTTGTTTTAGGAAGGTTTCTTTTTTTTTTTTCTTAACGACTCCCAGCTAAATAATCTGCACTTGTAAAATAGGATAGGGACTGCACCTGGTTTCTTAGGGAGGTATCTTCATAACAAGAGTATCAGTTAATTTGCTCTTAAGTTTTTTGGATGTTTGACTACTTTGACATTAGTTAAGAAAATATCCTAATGAATTCTAAATGTTTGTTTCAGATTTCATGTTTCATCCTGTATTGAGCACCTGCTGCTGAGAGCTGGAAAGTCTACTTAGGGTATGTACAACATCTAATGATTTCAATTTCACACAGAGTTTTATTCTGGGTGAAGCAGGTCAAGGTGAGATTTTGTTGCTGTTGTTGTTCTGTCCTTGTAATTATTGTTGAAAATCCTGATTGTTAAACAGTGGGTGTTAAAACAGAATTTCTTTGTTTGTTTTTTTCCCTAAGTCTCCTGGAACTGGCTTTTCTCTGCTAGCTGTTCACGATCCTTCCATTCAGCCTGAGGGTACAGAGGTGGGCAGACCTGTGCAGCAGTTAATTTATGGTGCATGGGAGGAGTTTGTAAGGTGTTTTCTCAGCTATCAAAGTCCCTTGGCTGAAAATTGTCTGACCAGTCCCATGTGCTGCCTTTTGGAGTAGAATTCTCATTCTCTATTCTCATGTTCTGCTTTTCTGTAGTACAGAAAAAATGTGTCTTAATGAAGCAAAACCTTTGCTGTAGGGGCACTTGGCCTAATGTGAAGAAGTTTAGCTGAAAGCAGGAGTAGAGAAGTTACAGCCACAGTATTTTTGTATTATAGGAATTTATTTCTGCTCTGCATGTTTTTTGATTCCTTTTGACCCCCTCTCTCCCAGGGTGAATGTTTATATTTGCAACCTTCAGTTTTACTCCTCAGTGTAGTTGGTATTTCTGCCTTCTGCCTTCATTGCTGCTCATATATATGGATGTTTGGAATATTCTTGCTTTGGAGTGTGGTTAGAATAACTTGTTGGATCCTTAGTTTTTCTTTGTGGTTTGGTTTTCCCCCCTTTCCAAAACCTTCCCTGTGGTTGATGGTTTGCGAACCTGTATTAAATTACTTTTTTTTTTTTTTCATCTATTGCTTAGGCTTTGGCAGGTGACAAAATTCATCTCCTGCTACTTCAAGAGCACTTTTTAATCTAATTTGTGGATGTGGTTACCCTTATCTAAAACTTTGATATCGCCTGGTTTAGAGTCATTAACGTTCTTGCCTGGACTGTGATACACTTGAGAACAAAGGAGATGTGGCTGCTTGCATTTCACATGGAGCAGGCCTCTAATAGGACTTCAGGCTGTGATCTTGTATCCATATTTTCATCTTCAGGAATCAGTAGAGGGTCACTTAATGTCTCCTGACCCTCTAAATTTGCAGGGGTAGGAATCTTTATTCTTCAGCAGCTTACTTTTGGATGTTGTCAGCCTTTTTTAAACTTCAGTTTTCAAGTTTATGGTGAATACTTGCTTTTCCTCTCTAGTTTCTCTCTTCCCTTTTCTGGTATGGGATAATGTTTGTTTATATTACGCAGTTTTTTCCAAGGAAT
>VZTN01026011.1:1238-24262 GCA_013400515.1 Erpornis zantholeuca
AGCAATTCTAAACAGTAGTTTGTTGTTTTGACGTGTTTTTTTTACAGTGGTGTGGGGTTTAAAGAATAACTGTATTTTAATAAAGAACTATTTTCCTCTAGTGGAATTGTGTGAAGCAACATTTTCTTTTCCAATAGGAATTCTAATTGCATCTGAAATACATTCTGTACTTACTAATCTGCAGCCTTGTAAGAAAATTGATAGCTGATTCCTATTAGAACTGGAAGCTCGTGTCACTAAGATGGTGTGCTAGCTGTCAGCCTTGAATTACTGGAGAATTTATTGTCTCATAGAGGCATGGTGTGTAAAGAACTTTTAAAATTCTTTTGTGCCTCCAGTTGGAAGCAAGGTAGCTACTTAGTAGGAACCTGTTGGAAATGTGAAAGATGCTATATGGGGAGGGTAAGGAAGGTGGCTTATGTTGTTGTGGTCAAAATAAGTGTTTAATTTTATGGAAGGGTTCTCCTCAGGACAAGAGGATCCTTAGTGCTAGGGGTTCTTTTTTGTGGGTGGGAGGGTGGTGAGATTTTACTGTCCTGTTATCAGAAATGCTGGAAGTTACTGACTACCTTTTGGGTAGCAACTGATGGGTTTTCTGTTTCAGGTTCCATCAGTCCCTGAAGAGTTGTTTTTTACTACTGATGACAGGCAGGAGAGATTTGTGATGGATACTGTGACATCTGCTCAGGCTTTGGTGAGTTAGTGCAGCATCATGTCCTCTGAATCTGTGGGTGAAGATGGACCTACCACTTCCTCAGGAGTTGTAAGATTTTTATCAGGAACTTGGCTTCAGGGCAGCTGCGCTGAGCATACGGAGACCAGTGGATGTGATGCCCAGTTTGTCCAAGCGCCTCAATTGCATCGCATCTGTGTTATGGGTTGTGAACTCTGTGTTACAGCTCTGGGTTTTCCGTGAGGCAGGAGCCATCTCACCTGCTGCAATAATTTGCAGAACAGGTGCCAAGTTATGCTGGAGGATCAGATGCTGTTTTCCTGCAAGGTGAGCTGATAGAACTGTAGCTCTTCCCAGAAATAAGCAGAAGTAATGGTGAACAGAAATAGTAAGATTGGGACTGTAAGAGCGAGGTTGCTCTTTGTGAGGCTACCTGTTTTCCAGTGTCATGATAAAGGGTAGTGAACTGAAAATGGTGTGAGCAAGCAGGAAAGGAGATGAGCTTATGGCATGTGTGATGTTTCAGGTAACTCCCAGACATGCAAGGGGATATATAGTATTCCATGGAAAAGGGGTATGTATGCTGAGATACACTGCCTTGGTGGATGGGATCTGAAATTCCTGTTCCTCTCGTGGCCCTGCCTGTGCTGTGTTAATACTGGGGTGACATTTCTCCACAGCATGGTGTCCCAGTGAGTCTGGATGAAGGCACTTGCAGAGGTGCGATGCATAGCAGATGTGCCTCATGTATTTTCCTCCATGGAAAGGTTTCTCCCTTGTGGATAGAAGCTGTGGCAACAGTCCTGGTTCCCTTTGCTTTGTTAGTGATCAGGGGCAAAGGCTGAGCTACATTAATAAAATGAAGAGCAGCTCATTTTGTGTTACAGGGCTGGACTGAGCCCTTGGGCTGCAAAGTTCATAATTGTACTGGGTATTTGGAATCCAGCTATTGTTTTTGTGTAAAGGTAACCCTGAAACCTGCCTGTGGCTGCATGTATGGGATTTCTGACTTGAAGACTCTTCCTTTCCTGCTGCATCCTTTCAGCATTTCCTTCATTTTCTCACCAGGACTTTGTACCCTTAGTGGATCAGCAGTTACTTTATACTTGCTGTCCCTATCTTGGTGAGTATTTTACTTCTTTTTACTATATACATAAAATATATTAGTATGTATTTACTTTTATTTCGTTTGTTGTTTATATTTGTTGTTTGGTACTGTGAGTCCTTGGATCACCTTTCTTATCCCTCCTCACAACTTCAGGCCTCAGTTGTCTATGCAAGAATCTTCATAAAAAGCTGTATTGCTTTTTATCACAGAAGCTCCTGCAGCTGTGGATAGTATGTGGTGAAGCTGGGGGAGGGAGGCTACATAGTCAGGACAATTGATCCACAGAGCTTGAATATGGAGAAGCCACCCCCCACAAACTGGAAGGAAGCATTATTTATAAGGATTCCGTGCACAACTTTTCCATTCTAGGTATAGGAAGAGGTGTTTTTACTGTGAGGAATGTCTTGTTCCTTGAGCATGTTTCTGCTGCCAGGCAGAGGGGAAGAATGCTTTTGTGCCCTGGTGTTTCGTCAGGTTGTTGTTTGAGTTAGCTTTTTCATAGGATCTGTCTGCCAATGGTAAAATTCCTCTCTGTAGACAATAGAGTCCCAGATGGGGAGATGGTGCTCTTCTTCTTGGGACTTAGTAGGAAAACTGTATGCTAACCCTGCATCATGAAAGCTTCTAGAGGTGAATAGGTTGTCCAGCTTTTCCCCCAGTATTTTCTCCTGACTGGTGGAATTTAGTGTAACTCTGCTTGCCTTGTCCTTGTAGACTTTATAGTTCTTGCTTGCCACACTAAAAAGGAATGTATAAAAGTGACTACTCCCTCATCCTTCTGAACTAGTCCCATGTGCTAGGGAGATTTTTGGAAGCTTCCTCTTTTCAGAGCATTGCCTGCCTTGCTATGCCCTGTCATTTAAGTGTGTGGGATGCTCCCTCTGCTTTTCTGAAGCTTCTGTTTTCATAGAAGCTGAGAGAATCTGCTCTGGGAACAGGACTGGAAAAATGAAAGTCTCTTTTTTGAGTTTTGGTGGGTTTTTTTTTGTCCTTGCTTATGAGGTTGATGATTACTTTTGCATGTTTTCCTGTACAGGTGAGCTGCGTAAACTTCTTGCCTCTTTTGTGGCTGGCAGTGGAGGAAAAAATGGTGGTTTTATAAGGAAAATCACTCCCACAGCTGCAGAGTCCTTGGCACCTAAGGCTTCTGTCACACAGCGGAAACTGCAGGTAATGAAATTAGGGAGTGAAATGAAAGGGGAAAAGGGGCAGGAGAAATTTGCTTGTGTGGGTGTAGGGTTATACAGCAGTCTATCAATGCCAGGGAAAGAAAGAATGGCCCTAGGCAGCAGGGGAACATTGTGTTTAACAGTCAGGTATCTTTACTCCCTGCTTTTCTGTTACAGTCATGTGGCTGGGATACAGTGTGGGTGCTGAAATCCAGATAACCTCAGTAAACACTCCTGCAGTTGGAACAACTAGTCTTATTTGTCTGTTTCCTTCTTCTTTAACAGAAAATGTTGATATGTTTCTCATACTTAGTTTTGGTTAGATTGTAGCCTTGCTTTCCACTGAAAGGATGACCTGCGTAGGAGCCTAAAGATTACCAGCCTGTGATTAAAAGGACTTGTTCTTTCCAAAACAAGCCCTGTGTGGTGACTCACTACTGGTAGACACTGTCAGAACTCTCCCATTCTTCCCTTCGCAAGTCTTTTGTAGCTTTGGAAACCCTGATAATGATCTTTGGGTTAAATGGTTACAAGGTAAATAGGGAGTAAGTAATGTACTGGGATGATGAATGCTACAGGAGCAAAAAGTTCTAGTGTAGGCAAATTGCATTTTAGTACATCTCCATTCCTATGTTGGTAAGAAGAGGCTCTGGGTGGAGTGCTCTAATCAATTGTAGTGCTTTCTCTTGAACAGGTAGAGTTGGAACAGGCCTTTTTCCACAACCAGCCTCCTTCCCTACGGAGAACAGTGGAATTTGTGGCAGAGCGGGTGGGATCCAACTGTGTTAAGCACATCAAGTAAGTGCTCATCACCTGTTCTGTGACTTAAGAAGTAACTTTACATTATGATTAGGCAAAGAGTTGATCCTTTAAACTTGCATGTAGGGGGGAAAGAAGCTTCCCAAGCATGTCCTGTGTAGCAGAACACCAAGGCTGTGTAAGACTGACAAGCAGTATCTGCTGTTAGAGAGGGGAATTTGTGAAGGGATATAGAGAGGAGGGTGGTACAACTGTGGGACACTTTGTATGTGAATGCAGTGCAGCATTGAGACTTTATAGCCTTTTCAGAACATTCTTGCTAATGATAGGAAAATCTATCAGGAATGACCTTTGGAGGTCACTTGAACCAAACTCCTGCTTAAAGTAGGGCCAACTTTCAGGTTAGATCAGGTTTATTGGCACCTTTTCCAGATGGAAAAGTTTCCATTTCTTAAAGATGAGGATTCAGCCAACCTCTTTGTACCATGTTCCAATGCTTAATTTTCCCAGGCTTTGTGACAAATTCTTCCTTATAATCTATCAGAATATCTGTTGTTCCAGCTTGTGCGTATTCCTGTCAACCTTTAGCAGTGCTCTTCCTGGAAGTCTTGTTCTGTCTTCTCTGTAACTTTTCCTTCTCCCTTCAGCTTTCTCTTGTCTCCAGGCTCCCTTGTATAGGTGTGTGCTCCAGCATCCCAGCTATTTTATTAATTTTTTTCTTTTCTCCTGCAGTTACTCAAATTGTCAATAGCTTTGTTGTCCTGAGATCCCAAAGCTGAACACACTACTCCAGATGCAGCCTCACAGTGGTGAGGGAAACAGTAACTTCCCTTGACTTGCTGGCTGCACTGTTGCTATTGTCAGCCCAGTATAAGATTGGCTTTCTATGGACACTCCTAACTCACTCACCTTGTGTTCTGGGAACACCAGGTCCTTTCTGCAGAGCTGTAGCTAGTAGACCCCAGCCTGTACAGGTGCACAGTCAGCCCATTTCTCCTTCTTTTCACAGGTCTCCTGTGTGGCAGCCCTGCCCTCCAGCTCATGAGCTTGCTCAGAGTTTGCACTGTTCTGTTGTCCAGCTTGCTGAAGCCATTAAATGTTATCAGCCCCTAAGGAATGGTGGTTGTAGTGGGCTGCTGCTGACATCTTTGAACTTCTGAGCATTATCAATTGAGCATACAAGGGTATTGCTGCCAGACAGGAGACCTGTAACCAAATATGTTTCTAGCAAAATCTAAAGGCTTTTGATTCTTGAGTCTTAGTACTGTTTTGGTGTCTTCATTGCTGTTTTCTTCCATACATACAGAACAAGGATATGATACAGTGCTAATTAGTTTCTAGCAGAGTGTCTTATGCATTTGAGATGGGTATCTCCCTAAATTGGGGAGAAGAGCTGGGTACAGTTAGTGTGCACTGTTTTTCATATTGATTTCAGTCTGTCTGATTGTTCTTGGTTTTGTTGCAGGGCAACACTGGTAGCAGAGCTGGTTCAAAGGGCTGAAACCATGCTGCAAGATAAAGTGAAGGAAGAGGATGTTAATCATGACCAGCTGCTTGAAGAGGTGTGCACTCATCTGTATGAGGAAGGGGCCCAGGCACTCATCAAAGGCAAAGAGTAAGGAGGAAAAGTTATTTAAACTTGTGCCTTCCCATCTCTTCTTACTGCAGAATCTGTAAGCCTAATTTAGCTTGGCCTGTCATGCTCAGGTCCTGGTAATTATAAACCATGGCCTCTGCTCTTCTTAGGGTGAGTGTCTGCTGTGCCTGCAGCCAGTTAATACTCTGTTTGTAAGAAGGAGTAAAGGTGCTGTGTGTCCCTCTGCATCCAGCTCCAAAGAGACATTCACTGCAGCTGTTTTATTTCCTCTCTTTGGAAAATTGATATTGCAGCTTGGTTGCTTGTAATTACCCTTCCCTTGTCTGGTTCTTTTAGTCTGAGTTATTGCATTGCTGCATAACAGACCTCTGAGTGTTGTCCAAGAACTTCGACTAATCCTGTGGCACGCTTTCTTTCTTTTCTTGCAGATTTTGCAAAAAAAAAGGTCCTGAGGCAGTAAGGGTGTTGTTGCCAGAAGAGACATCTGCAGCAGTATGTATTTTCACTAAAACTTATTAAAAGCCTTGACTTTAAGTCTGGATCATTACCATTTTTCCATTGCCTCTTCACTTATCCTTTAATAGCTCAGGTCAAATGAATCTATTGATGCACTTATGGGAAGACTGATAGATAGCTAAGGAGAGTCACTTCTACTGGTCTGCCTTGCATATTCTGGGTAAAGTGATACTCCAGCCTATAGCTGACTGTTGAGGCTAGAATGTTAGATAAATTGCATTCATCTTGCAATGATAATGCTTTAGCATCGACTTCCACAAGAGTTGATGAGATCTGAAAAACCGAAATGGGTCGGTCGTATTGCTCAAACCAGCAGTTTCCATAGAGGGGGTGGTGCTCAGTTTAATTGTTGTATGCCAAAATTAAGCTTTTTTTCCTCTAGACTTCCTTCTGAATTTTCATTGATTACAGTGATGTGGCTGATAGTAAATTTATCATTTGTTGTCGTCCCTGTAAAGGTTTTAAGTAGTGCAGAAAACATCGCAGTGGAACTGGCTACTGAGAGAGCCTGTGGCTGGCTCTCTGCCAACATTTCAGGTGAGTCTTTTTACCTGGAGCTGGGCTTCTGCCCTGGGCATTGTACTCTTTTTTTCTGAGATCAAGGGACAGACCAAGAGCTGTTACAAACCACTTGGTCCTACTAGTTCTTCTTTTAGTGGAAAGTATGCGGTTGCTCTGTCCCTCCTTGTTTAGGAATAACAGGAACGATTTCTAGCTCTAAGAACCTTCTTTGGTGATCTTTTGAGCTTGGCCCATGGTAGTGATTTTTAGTTATGGAGTCTTGTAGGATGGTGAGAGTAAATGCTGTGGAAAGCTCTTTCTGGAAATGTCATCTAGGCTGAAGTTGTCTTAGCACTTCCAGTGTGCTCTCTCGAGTCACCTTATGGCTCACATGTACAGGGTGCTTCTGAAATCTCCTGTAAAACAAACACTTCTTGGACTTGGGTGTATTTTCTGCAGGCTGAAGGCAAGTGTTGTCCTTTTACTCTGTAGTACTGCTCTGGCAGCTCTTCAGAATCTCTGAAAACCCACTTTTTCAAGAGGTTGTGCCAAAAGTCTGGGGAGGAATGTCCAAGAACCGTTTGCAGGCGCAGGAGTTCAGTGTTTTGGATGCTGATCAAAACTTATTTTGGTAGAAGACATATGGCTTTTATGGGCACAGTGGATGAACTGGTATGATCACACTGAATCAGCTTTGTGCTCTGGCATTGCCTCCTGGTTTAGCTGCTGTGTTTGTTAATCCCACCGAAATATTTTGATAGGAACTGAGATGAGTTTCCAGTGGTACCTGGCAGTGATGGGTGGCTGCCTTCTGCATCTGTGGGTTAGCACACCCTCTCCACATGTACCTCTGCACATTAAATATAGTGGGAGGTCAGAGAGAGGCATTTGAAAATGTAAGCTTTTTCCCTTATTCGCTGTTGTCCTTGGAATGAGAGGCT
Organism: Erpornis zantholeuca; assembly: GCA_013400515.1. Taxonomy (NCBI): domain Eukaryota; kingdom Metazoa; phylum Chordata; class Aves; order Passeriformes; family Timaliidae; genus Erpornis; species Erpornis zantholeuca. Next base: position 8,503 of record VZTN01026011.1, read on the forward strand.
AAGAGTGTTTGGAAATTATTCTCTGCTTCAGTGGAGAGAAAAACTGAAGCAGACAGGATTTGTTCTCTGTTCTCTGTAGCACTCATCAAAAGGGAAGTGAAGGCAACCATCAACCGAATGCTGAAAGTCCCAGGATTTCCCTTGCCAGGAGAGGATGCTCTGGAGTTGAGAAGGGACTGTCCTCCAGGGTGCCAGCACTGTGCTCCATTTCCCTCCCAGATCATCAACGAGATTAAGGTACACAGTGTTCACTTCCTGGCTTGCCCCAACTCCCTGTTTTTCACATTGGTGTTTTTGTGGTTTGTTTTTATTGTTGTTTTGTGGGGGGCTAGTTTGTTTGTTATTTAAGAGAATGGTCTGGTTGTGAGGAACTGGCTGTGGGAAGTGCTTAGGAAGCACAATGGAAAGTTCTCAGGTTTTTTCAACCCCTGCTTGCTGTGTCTAGATCAGAGTTCCCTGTTAAGAGTGCTATCTCAAGTACAGATTTCTGGTAGCATGCCAGTCTGCCCTTTTTGATATGAGTAGAATGGAAACCACAATGTGGACACCATAGTATTGTGTACGATTTTGCAATCATTTAATCTATGTATCCCATAAAGAAGGGTTCTGAACACCTCACTTTTTTATCATTATATATTCTGCCTATATTTTTTGTCTGCTTGCATGACCAGTGCTGGTTCTCACTGTCATTGCTTTCCCAGCAGATGTGTGAAAATGAGTTCACATCCTTTAATGCTTTCTTGCTTGTGCTAAAATAAAAAGAGGAGGGTAAGTTGTGTGAGGAAAACTTTTGAGTTAACACTGAAGCTTCTCTGACAATATCAGAGGGCTCTGGATTTCTGTAGCATTTCTACCCTGAACTTGCTTGCTGTGCTGTCAGATTTATCTGGAGCTTTCAGTGCTAGTACTTTTATGGAAGATGAACTTGTTGCCATCATTGAATTTTACTTCATAACATTAGTGAAAACTGTGCTAGAAAATCAGATCTTGATAAGATTGTGAAAAATCAGCTTTAATCTGTTTTATGAAATGTATATACTAGCTAAGGTTTTGGTTTTAATGAGGGCCCAAGAACTATTTCTTGAACTGCTCCGTCACAGGTCCAAAGATCTGTTTGTGGAAGAGCAGAATACTAATGTGTGGGTTACTGTTTTCTTTCTCATCAAGGATGTGCTCTGTGTTGCTGTGGGCCCACGGGATGAGGGTGAAGTGGTTGACTATGTGGGGCTGGAGTGCTTGCTGGGAAGGTTGAGTCAGACACTTCGATGCAGAAAGGTAAAATATGTAAAAAAGCTACAAAAACCCCCTTTGAATCACTTTGAGCTGTCTTGATACTTGTAAACTTGTTAGTTGGCCTTGCCTCATGGTTGAGTTCAGTTGAGGGGGTTTTTTGGAGCTCAAATGTAGCAATGTTGCACTGCATTTTCTTTATACTGTGTAGATCTGCTTGTTAATTCAGTTTGCCTTTGTGAATCCCCTTTTCATATACGAAATTTTTTTTGTCCTTTAGTCTTTAGTGGTCTCCTCATTACAGCTCTGCGCTGTAAATTGCCTGCTCTTCTCAGATATTTTTATCCCCTGTGAAACCCTGTTTTTTTCAGTCTGCAGTATGGGGACAAAAATACAACTTTTTTTGTGTTTTCCAGTTCATGTGTCCCACATCAGAACAGCAGCTGGCCAAGTGCACGGTTGAATTGGCATCTTTGCTGGGTAAGTCTGTTATAATAAGCTGTTTAAGACTGAAATCTGTTACTACAGTTCTCTTAGATCTTTGAGATCAGAGATTTAAGTGTTTAGAGCTCATGGATATTTGATTCTCTTCAGTGACACTGAGTCTGCAGATCTTTTCCTGTCAGTTTGTGTGGTTGTTCTTATCCCCTCTTACATTCTGCAAAACAGAATTGTACAGTGACTAACCATCCTTCTGATCTGTTTTACATCTCCGTTGTTTTTTATTTATTGATACTTTCATTTAAATATGGGATATGTTTTCCAGTATCTCTGCCTCTGAAAAAATGTGGTTGAGTTTGGGCTTTTTTACATAAGAGTAAAGGCCTTTTCCATTGCAACATTAAATTATGTTTTTATGGCTTTTTTATGGAAAGAATGGAAATAACTTGTTTTCTGTGTATTATGACTCCTGTGAATATTTTTTTCTCTTGCTCTGAGGTGTAAATATAATTTTTGTCTGAGCAGGAGCTCATGATCTCAATGTAGGTGTTTTCTTCATTCTAATTCCCTGGTTTTAGAACCAGCTTTAGAAGTTTTATGCATAATTTGTTTTTTCAGAAGGCAGTTCACATCTGAATATTGTGAAATTTATTTTGGGGGAAGCAGTGTCAATCTGTCCCATTCCATTAGACAGTACCAAGGAAGAAGTGGTATCTTCCTTCTGTTTATGTTCATCTGCAGTTAAACACTGTTCAGCTTTACTTTCACTTGCGTGAAGTCACTTAACTCTGCCTATAGGCTAAACTATGAACAACTGTTTAGTCTTTCTATAGATTTAAATGTTTAACTGTGTTACTCTTCTCTCCTTTGCAAGTAACACCTAGGTTCTCTGACTAAATGTTAGGCAGAGTTTGAAGACTCGGGGCTATATTCCAACCAATTGGTGTTCTTTGTCTGAGGAATATAAATCTCTTCCTATGTATAATGTCTGTATTGTTTCAAAGCTCATAACTTTGCGTATTTCAAAACTCCAGTCCTCTTAGGCTGACTGGTTTGTACTCGCTAAGCATGCTGCTGAACCAAGATGATGGCTATAAAAGGAAATAATGCAGCTATAGGAGTTCATTTTTCATCCTTTTCTTAGTTGCAGATTGTGTTCCTCTGAGCCTTGGGATCAAATCCCCCGAGAAGAGCCCTGAGTGGCTGTGTGTAAAGAACAATCCCACCTATGGCCTCCTAAAACTGCTGTTCTCCATCTGGAAGGAGGACTTTGGGACGTCTGTGCCTGTGCAGCTGATCTTCAGCAAGAAGAACATCGGTTATCTTGCAGAAGTTAAGCAGCGAGAGGTAAAGCTTATTCCGATGTGTGGAGCAGGCTGGCACTGGTGTAGGAATTCTGCCAGCCCGCGGTGCTCACTGGTGCCTCGTGTGACCGAGGTTTGGTCGCTGCTGGCTGGCATTGTTCCTGCAGGACAGTGAAAGAGAGGGATGTGTACAGCTTGTCAGGGGTTCATACCTGCCTGGGGACTCTTGGGAAGGCACGTTTTGTTCAGGAGCCAATGGCAAAATGGCCCATTTGCAAGGACTGGGCACACGTGACTGTCATTGGTTGCATTCTAGTGTCTTTTATCAGCTTGCATTTCTGCATGCATGTTGGTGTTTTAAGCACCCCAACTAAAGCTGAAAATCACCCTATTTAGTTGCAGGATAAACCCAACTTATTTCAGAAGTCAAAGAAATAATCTTGATCAGGCAGGAATTAAATTCTTGGTGTGTTTATAAACTGAGCATTTTGAGACTTTATGGTAGGATACGATCAATGTATGAACGAAATAAATTTTGTTCACTCATTTTGAAAATTGCTCTTGTTCTCATTGTCACATGCAGATAGATAATGTGCTTGCTCCTTTTCCCCACTGATCCAAAAAGAGAAGTGTGAATTGTATATGGATAAATAAACAAGCACACAATCAATTTCTTTTTGAGTTCTTGATATTTTCTTCTCTTGTGCAGTGGGATTTGTTCCTTTTCTTGCTTCATGGTCTTATAGAACATGAACTAATGAGAACTAGTGAAATCCAGAGTTGCCTGCATAGCCTTGAAGAGCTCCCTTGGCCCCCAGTAAGTAATTGTATGTGTGTGAACAATAAGTGAAATAAAAAGTAAAAGCTATACAAAAGCCAATCCTTGTATTTCTATTTCATGTAGATAAGGCAGGTTTATCTTATAACATTCCATAACATAACATTCCCTTCTGTTGTTCCTGCTTAATGCAAAGGAAGAACTGGCTTCCAACAAGCTCGTTACTGTTGCTAGTGTTTGGCTGGAAGCTGTACCTGTGTGACTCCCAACATTGCCCATGCAGTGGAAACATTTCCAAGAAAATTGTTAACCAGTTTGTAGACCAGCTGTCTCAGTTACCAGCTCTCAGGTCTGAGTGTGCTTGCTGCATTCCAGTTGAGAATGACATGTTGGGAAGGGTCTTAACTGACCAGTCTTGCACTTAAACCCCTGTGCCTCCTACCACCAGAGTGTGAGAGCAGTTGGAATGTTCTAGAGGAGTCTCACTATTCTGGCTGCAGTCAAAGTGTAGGAATCCACCCAAATGCCGAGCTAAAAATGGACAGTATTCCAAGACTGGTGAGCACTTGCATGTTGGAGCTCCTTAACCATTTAAATTGTGGCAGTGATCTTGTCTGAGAAGGGTGTGGGGATTAGAGGGGAGACTGAGCATATCTGCAGGGATTCATCAATTCTGTAGCTTGTCCAGGTTTTCGTGCTGGAAAATCATCGCCATGTTTAACCTTGTAAAGTACTTACAGAAAAATTAAGTAAGCTTCTTTGTTAACATTTGTTAATAAGGGTTCTCTGGTTTGTATCTGTTTGTTACAGGATTTCATAAAAGACTTGAAAAGGCTGTCCCAAGTATTTGTGTCACAACATCAGATAGAGGAGCCCAGGACTAACCCCTGTGAGCTGACCAGACAATCTCTAGGTACTGTGACCACACAAAGTTAGCAGAGGTGGACTCTGGACAAAAAGTACTAATGAAGATGCAAATGGAATTTTCAGTGTTTCTGAGAGGATTGGGAGCTCTTTGCTGGGAGCACACTGAAGATAAGTCACTTTGTGTGAAACCTGCACTGGGCTTTCTGTCATGGACATTTTGCCGTGGTGACTCTGCTGAAGGATTTACATCAGCAAATGGATCTCCAAGTCGAAAGGCTTTTAAGCACCTTGATTGTGTCTCAGAGCAGCTGTTAGACTCAGAGACACTTTTTGTATTAGTGCAGCAACAGGCTGTGACCAAACCCAGGAATCAACTCAAGTTACTTTGTGATCAGAGAGATGGTTTCTTGGTGGCTGTCTCTTAACTCAGTGTGACTTCTCATGTTGTCTTTTAACAAAGCCTCTACAGTCAGGGGAAGGAAGAGGTGAACCTGTATGACACAGAGATGTGCCTATATTTATTTTTCATTTCATAAGCTCAGTGTTGAAGGTTTGATTTTAATTTTTTTAAGACTAACTTTAAAAGTTAAACCATATTAAAGAAATCCACTAGACCATTGTTGGCATTATTCTGAAAGGATGTAGATGCTTAAGTGTTTTTCCATCTCTTGTTGGAAACAGAACTTGTAATTTCCCAGGGCTTTTAATAGAAATAAGGGATAAAATGTCTGTTTATATTTTTTACTGAAGACAGTATTTTTAAGACACTTTTATAGTTGTGAACATAAATGGCATCTGGCTGCTATTTACTGTTTTTTTATAATTTTTCTTGCCTTGAGTTTGGGTTTTATCAGTCAGGAAGTGCTGCAGCAAGAAAACTACAGCCTGGAAGAGCAGACAAAGTAGTGAAGAAGCACCGTGATGTTCCCTGGGGGGTTTCTGATGTTCCTAGAGTGGGTTTTGAAAAGGGCCTGTTTCTTGAAGGACAGTGGGTATTTTCTTTCCTTGCAGACAGATTGTCATCAAGAGTGTGACCTCCTGTTCACCCCCCTTCTCCCCAAGTATTTCCTTGAACTGGGGTGTGGGGCAGGGACTACTGGTGAGTAGCAGAATATGTTTAAGTGCTCATGAGCTGTCTCATGGGATTCCCTCCCCCTGCCCAATAGCAGTGAGGACATTATTTCCTTCTGTCTAGGAGTGTCCTATCAGGGTAGGTTTTTCCAAAAGGCATGTTCTGTGTTATTTAAGAACAGCCTCTGGACAAGGTGAAGCCCAGAGCTGTTTAGCTTGCTTATTAACTGACCTCTTCCCTGTATAAGGTGAGAAAAGGTAACATCTTGGAGTCAGTGGTTTGAGAAAAACTACAGACAGGACTCATTAGGTAGAATTTTGGTTTCTATTAAAATATATGATACAGAAAGAGAAATCATAGAGGCACATCAGGGTCTGAACTGTATTGTGATTTTTCTTGGCTTGTTTACTAAGCACTGTATTGAAAAATTTGGCAGGTTCCATCTGCATTCCTCTTTTTAGGGGTTTTCTGATGTGAATGAAAGAGTCCCCAAAAGTAGGCATGTTGCAGTACAAATACAAATGGAACAATTCAATTCAAATTGAACAGCAAGTACACCATATCATGCCATACTTGCTCCCTGAGGCTGAGTATTATGTGATGTTTTGCTGCAGATCTCATTTGAAATTTTTGTCATAATAAACATTATTAAATGTCTTGTGTTCAAGCTGTCAATATAGAACCTCTTGGTACTGAAGAACAAAACAGGTTCCTTGCCACAAAGCATGGAGCAGAGAATGTGCAGTATAAACCTCCTGTCTGGCATGTTGTACTTCTACTGAAATAGAACTCTGCTTTGTTATATAAGGGAGGGCAGAGTGGTGGAAGGGGGAAGAAGCTGTAATCCATATTAGTTTAAAAAAAAGGTGTTCTTGGTTCTGGCACAGGTTTTATTTGGGTATCATAAAACTGTTTGCATAGATATCATGGCCACAGCCATTTTCATGAACTCAGCATACCTGAATTGTCCTTCTCTAATACAACATGTTTGAAAGGTTTTATTTAAAAGGTGGCCAAGCCCCAGGAGCAGTTTCCAGCAACCAGAGAACACAGTTGTGCTCTATGGGGCAGAAGCCAGTTCTGCAGTGGGACCCAGCAGGTAAGAAACACCTCTGTTTCTGTGGTTTTATGACTTAATGCAGTGACGCTGGTTCTTGGGCATCCCACAGCCCCCAGGCATGTTTGTTCTGTAAAGCCAGAGCCCCCACTTGGTATCCAAGGCTTGGGAGCAGTGGTGGAGCACAGGTTTTTTTGCCTGTGGCCGTGAGACCGCATTTGAGGACATGACCCTGCAGGCCCTGGGCTGGTGGCCTCCTCTCAACATGAGTGCCTCAGGCCCTCTGTCCCAGGCACTGCCTCTGGTGCCAGAGGTGCTGCAGGCAGGAGAGCAGGAGCTCACTGAAAGCCAAGGCTGAGCGTGTGGCCTTTCTTCTATCAGTCCTATTCCTATTGCAAACTCACAGCTCTCAAAAGAAAAACAGGAAAAGCGGTGTTAATATGAACTTCCTTCTGAATGTGCAGGTCTGGGGAGCTGTGTAACAGGACTTGGGAAGAAGCTCCAGCCACTCTTTTTTTTTTTTTTTTAAATAACCAAATAACCCCCTTTGCTTGGACAAAACACTGTCACAGAACCCAAAGTTAAGCAGTGACTGGCTTCTTGATTCTTGTACCTGAAGTTCATATTCCATGCCTATTCCTCAGCAGGTAAGTAGGAGACCTACATCTGTTACCACAAAGTTGCTTTTGTGGTGTTTTTCTATCCAGCAGAGTTACATAGATGGGTATTTTAGCTGGAGCAAAATAAGGTGGGGCACATTTTCTTGTGTAGAAAATACCATTTATTGTGGATACGAAAATAGCAACCTTGATTTAGGAGCAGAGATGCAACCCTCGGTGGTACAATACAATTGGTTTGATCATCTGCTGCTCAGCAGTAACTTACAGGAAGTTGTTTTTGCCTGTTGTAGATTACCAAATTTGATATCTGCTGGGCTTTTGTGTCTTCCTTCCAAACAAACCAATGCCATACATTAGCAAGTACCATAAAATGTTGTATTTGCAAAAGAAAACATTCATATAAATAGGCTTTTTAGTATCAATTGAAGATTGTATTAAAAAAAAGTTACATTAATTCAATACTGATAAAAATAAAACTTAGCTTTTATAGCATATAAAAACGCTTCAAACCAAGCATATATAAATAACTTAATTTGTAAACGTAGAAAAAAAATATTAAGTATATATAAAAATAAACATCTGATGCACTGTACAATAAGACACTATCCTTCATAGGCACTGGCATCATTGATCAATAGGAATCCCCCAAGATGTTTTTCCTACAAAAACTGCTTTATCACTAGTGCCATGTCCAAAATAAAAGGGAAAAAAAGCAAAGCTCTGAGCAAATCTTTAGTGGGTTGCATGAAGACCTCCCCTACTTCCTCTGGAAAGCTATGAAAGCAGCATTGGGGACAGAGCCAATATCCCGTGCTGCTCATTCTGCTCCTTTTTCCTGGGCCTTTAATGTACTGCCTTGTTTGCTCTTCCTTCTGGGTTTCCACTGAAGGGGGTATTTTGACAGGTTACAAATCTGGAACTCTCTCATTTGGTTCAGTTGCAGAAACCTTTGTGACAGTTACCCATTCTTCCTTGAGGGGCTGTGTAAGATGCATGATGCTCAAAGTGAACCATGTTGTGACTCGGGCTTTTAGCAAAGCTTTTGAGCCTCACCAAAAAAAGAACAGTAATATATTGGTCTTAAGATTGTAACCATGACTATCCAAAGATGAAACAAAGCAAATTTGTAAGTGAAAGGTTTTGTTATCCTACCTGATCTAGTCTGAGGAGGAAGCCTTGGGCTGGTACGTATCAAAACTGCTATTTTCTTAAGTATCACTTTAAAATAGCTATTGTCTTTTCATTTAAAACTCACTATATTAGTAACAGGAAGTAACATAGAAGCAGAGAGCCAAAATTACACCTGTGCAAAGATATAGTAAAAGTAGATCTTGGCTCTTGAACTCAAGGGTGGGAAGTGCAGCTAACTTCACCATATGCTGGGAAAACTCACCTTGTACTGACAGTAACTGCGTTAAAGTAACAGGCACCGACTGCAGTAGGGTGGATGCTTGAGTACACATTTCTCACTTGACAAATTCAAAGTGCAAGAGCTTCTTGAACAATGGGGGCTTCTTTGAGCTAATGAAAGCATAACATAGCAGCTTTTATTGCTTAGATATATCTAAAGTGATTCTGTACTGTTGTGCTGACAAATTAAATGAAGTTATTTGGATATTTGAGGTGGCTGTGGTTTTGTTTCAGTTTAGGAATATGTGGACCAGCTAGGGATTGTGTTGAACAGACATGTAAAGCCTGACAGCAGGATTGTTGGACTAAGTGCCACAGAAGTTACCATGAGGTAATTGAAGGGGAAGAGTCTGTACTTGCTGCAGTGAGACAGCTGGTCACATTATGAACAAAGAAATGTGGTAAAACTATGACCAGGCTATATTTGCAGCTCTTAATGTGTTTGGGTGAAAGCGTAGAAGGGCTGATGGAAAAAGCCATTGTGGAAAAATGTCAGAGATACTCTTACTTGCAGGATTTAAATTCTACAAACAAGCTGATTACTGAGTACTAACCTATCAATGACAGTGTCAGTGTGTAGAACTGTTTGGTTTCTTTATTTCAAAGCACCTGATTCTGCAGTACATAAAACTGTGTCCTGAGGTATGGTGGTGTCCACTGATGCTGTATAGTGTAGTGGCAATCTGAAACACCTAACCCTGGCTGCAAGCACTCAGGCAAATACATGAAAAAAATCTATCCAGGGTGTAGGATGACTAGTGAATATTGCACTGCTTTAACTTCCTTCTTCAAGGGGAAGGAAGGATAGTCAGCCAGCTAAGATAATTGATTTATCTACACAGTCAGGAGTTCTGCATTTGGTACTTATCTCATCATTAGAAAGTGGGTTTGCAGTTCTGTTGAAGCACTTGTAAAAGGTCTCAAGCCATAAGATACTGCTTCCAGCCTAAACTTACTTAAAGAAAGAGCTTGATTTCTGAAGCTGCTTGGAAACAGGAGTTAAGTAATACACTCTAAAATTCTGGCTATTGTAATACAAAATCTCTTCCTCTGCTCTTTGTAGAGCAGCATACCTTTCTTCTTTTCCATGGAGGTTTTCCTCTGCTGTCTCCAGGACAGGTTCCCCACTAAACTTGCTGCATTTCATCTAAGCAGTGTTAGAAGAAACAAATGATCCTTTTCTCTAACTGTACTTCCATGTAGTCCAGAAGCTCCTGAAGTGAGGCTTGGTGGTGGCTGCCTTAGGAGGCAGCATTTTCTGTGACCCTTTTGGACACTTGTGTGTCCCTGTGAGCTGTCAGCTGCTCGTCAGTGGCGGTGGTGTTGCAGCACTAAGCAGTGAGCAGGTGAGCCAGCCGAGCGATCACCAGGGGCTGCCGCTTCGCCAGGGAACTCAGGAGCCTGGTGGGGATGGCTGGGGCACCGAGGTCCACCTGCAGGAATTAGAAGAAAGGCTGCATGTTGGGGTTTGTACCTGCTTTTAAACAGAATCCTTCTCCAGTCTGCAATAGCTCTGATGTGTAACAAGTATGTGTTAGGCACAAAAGTAGTTTACAGCCAAATGCTGTCATTACTGTGTGGTTTGTATATTTTCCTTCCTGATACTCCAAAGACTTTCAAACCTTTGCTATTTGATGTTGCTTCTAGCAGGTATGACCCACATTGCTTTTGAGTTTGAGCTTGGATTAAAGTTTATTAGTTTGAGACACACAGTGTTACTGAAAATGTATATGCGTACACTAAAGGGCAATATAAAATGCATATAAAAATTTTAAATGCATATATACATTTCATCTATGCATTGTAAAGTGCATGTGCTAATTAATGATATTTTTAAAAATGTATCCCCAAGTTTTAAATAGTTTAAAGGACTAATGTAATTTATCTCTACATAAGCATTTAAATAAATTTAACCATTAAGGCATTCTCTTTTGGACATTTTTAAATACTTAGTGCTACTGTCTCAAAGAGAGCCTACTCTTCAAATGAGTCTAAAAAGTAGATGACAAGATTTTCATTTTCTTATTAAATGGAATCCTAATCTTGATTTCTCTTTTGTATCTATTAAGTGTGAAGAATTAATGGCTTTTCTGGCATTTTGAAAATAATTTAACCCAAGCTGGACTTCCTGTGTCCAAAGCAAGACAAAAATGCGAACAAGACTCTGCATATTGGCTCACCACATGAGAACACAACATATGCTGAAGTTGCTAATAAACCTTATAAGTAAAGAAGAGCTTGGTACCAAGGAAGGAGCTTTAGATGCTGTAAAAACTTGGGAACATGTGCTTAAACAATCCTAGTAAGATTCTCTGCATTGCTGGAGAAGTGTGGAAGAGGCAACTTTGTGGTCACTTCATAAAGTTAATGGAGCATAGCATAAGGATTGTATTTTTTGTTGCTTACAGCTCTTAAGTGTTCTGCTGTGTAACACCTTTTTGCATTCACAGTTGGACATACCAAAAAATCTTACCTGTGCCATGTAAATAACTCTGGTAATTTCTCTTCCATTCACTATGTCAGGTTCCAGTATCCAAGCACTTGGTAAAATCTCCCCTCTCACTGCTTCTTTACAAGGGTGAGGCATGGATGCATCATAGACAGACTGAATAGCCAGGACCGACAAGTTCTCCTGCACATGACAAGGTGTAAAGATAACAATTTGAAAAATCTTATGCATATAGCAATGTTTTCTTTGTTTGCCATGAGGCACATTTCTCACATTACTTAACTAAATGAGTAATATTTTTTCATGTTATCTATTAAATATGTTTTTGTCAAAATCCTGTGTGTTTGCAACCATAATATACTGTGTAACACTTGTGTTACTGTCTAATGGGTCTTGTTTGGCAATTGTCATTCACAAGAGGGTTTTACACATCATTCACTTGTGTGATACTGGCATGGCTTTCCTTTCTGTTTCCTTTCTTCAATGAAGATTGACTTCTTTCTCTCCTTTATCCTTGAACCTGGATATCAGAACAACTCCTCCTCTGTGCTGCAAGAGAGAATGTTCACTTTACCTCTTTGGCTTCTACAGTAATGCAGCAGAAATCCCGGGGTTGCTTTAGGTAACATAGGGAGGTATCAGTCACTAAATATACTAGGAAAAAAATTAAGAAAGGGGAATTAGACTTCGACAACTTCAACTTGTCACGATTTTCCCCTACCCTTTACACGTAGATACCTGTTTTATTTTGACTTGTTGCCTGGGAGCAGACCTCTAGTTCCTATGCTGTAATATATAATTTAAAATTCTTTTTCAAGCCACTTAAGGTTTATCTTTATTTTCAAACCACTGACTCTAGCTGCACTTCTCAACAAAATGTGTTTAATATCATCCTTATTTTGGAAAAGCCTTGCAAAGCTGAAGTTCCCATATTAAATAATGAAATGGTTTCTTTACAGCTGAAGAAATGAAATAAGATGCCTTTAACTTTCTTCCTGGCTGCCTACATTCTAATGCTGATAGTGATTGTCATCTCCTGTGTGTGAGGATACTCACCCAGGTGAATGTGGCTGGTTACCTTCTTGTGTATTCGGGCTGTATTGATAGAGCTGTCATATAGATGCCTTTTGCCAGGATCTCTCACTAGTCCCCACACACAGGGAAGAGGTCTTTCTATCACTCCTGCTCCCAGAAATCCATGCCTTGTTGCTGAAGGGAAGACTTTGTAGTACACCTGCACCTCTTTTTCTGTACACTGATACCTGTCAAAGGCAAATGAAAGGTATTTGCTCACAAGAAGGCCAGGTACAGAGAAAGGCCTCCCTTTATACAGACCTGCCATAAACTTACTTCCACCCAGCTGCTGCTTGGCATGTGTAGAGGTTCCTCAGGTTGTGAGAGCATGCTGCCATTACCTTGGAAAACAATGAGAAATGACACCAGCTTCACTCAAATCTTCCAGCTAGCACCCCACACCCTCTTGTGCACCCCATGGCTGCAGCCTGGCTTGCTTTTACTCATTCTTTAAAATTGTGTGTGTGTGTGTGTCTGTACCTGACACATAGGTAACTGTTTGGGATGTAGAACAAAATTTGTCCCACCCATTTTTGCTACAGCTTCCAGAAGGAATAAGTGAAAACTCTGCTTTTACTTACCTCAGTGGTAGCATTAGCCAGGATATGTTTGGATAAATCTTGGTATCCTTTTGTTGAAGAGGAGTTGACGGAAATAGTTAATCCATGAGTGAACCTACAGCTGGTTCCACTTGAAGGAAGAGGTGGCTGAATTCTGCTGGCTTCTGCAGGAAATGAAAAAGCCGTAGGGGGAATAAAGAAAATTATAAAGGAACTTTGCCACTGTTCTTAAACGGTAGGGACTTAAACTCTCCACTGGAGCCCCCAATCCATCTGATCCTAATGAAGGCATGATGACATCCCTTGCCTAGACATTCTGTGTGTTGGCAATTACAATGCAGTTACATCTTGCAGTACTGAAGTTTTAGTGGTTATTGCCTCATGTAAGAAAATAAAATAAGGAAGAATAGATGGATTAACTCTTGAGGCTAAAAAGAAGAATTTGCTTGTACAATTCTATACTCATTGCAGCTTTAGGCCTCACACGCCGTGCTTCTTTCCTTCATTCAAAATATTATCCTCATATCTCAAAACACTGGACTTTGATGTTACCACATCAAAAGAACAACTTCAGAGGAAGCAAATCACCATTTAATTTTCTAAGAAATTCTAAGCAAGCTCTGGCTACTGGTTGGTGGTGTTTTTCTGAAGTCATGCAATGTTAGGGACATCCTTGCAATACCTAGATTCAAATTAGGTTTTGATTTGCATAAATGACAAATCTCATTAGGCTTTGGGATACAAATCAAAATAAGCAAATGTATGTTTTACTTACCAAATGTAGAATCCTTATGCAATGGCTCTAATGTATAAAGCTGACTATTTCTAACAGCTGAACGACCTCGTGTATCTCTTGAAACCAAAGTATCTCCAGAAGAAACCTGATTTAAGAAAGTGCAGAAGTGGGAGCATTTGTTTGAACTGGGAAGAATAAATCGTGTTATGTAGGGAGTGGAATATTAGTAGCAAGTCTGCCTTACAAGGTTGGAAGCTTCTTTTTATCATGAGGTAACACTTTTGCCTTTCTCCTAGTTAGGAAATGATACTTTGACTTGGGAAATTTAGCAGACCAAGTGTAAGGAACTAGCATGGGTGCATACTTCAAAAGTGACTTCAAGAAAGTCCATGATGACATGGAAACTCTTAAGTCAATGTATGTATCATTGAGGGAGGCACTGAGTATATCAGATGCAAACAGGTTTATCACAAGAAAAGGCCTCTTGTCTGTAAAACATTTGCCAGATCACTGATAGTAGTAATTACGTGATTTTTAATCTACGAATTACAGAAAACCCCCCAAAAGTAAGTGTCACTGTCTTTTGCAATTACATGGCAAAATGCTCCCTCACCCCATGTCACCCATCTGTGTACTGGTGATGCAAACTTGTCCTGCTTGATAGCTGTGATAGAATACAAATCATCTCAAAAACCACCTCTCTTCCTACATGATGTCTCTGTGGTTGAAGCATCAGGAGACATCAGTCTTACCCACCAGTGTTTCCTCACCTGCCCTTCCTGGCTTCTGAAGTTACTTGCAGTGTATGTAGCAGTATTACTGCTGTTGTAACCAGATGTTGGGCCAGAGGAGAGGCTGAGGCTGGAGTCTGTGCATAAAGTGCTTGTACTTGCAAGAGTCTTCAGTCTTGCTTCTTCCTGTAATAGGCATCACAGTATTACAAACAAAAAAAAAAAAACCACACCAGCACTGAAAGGTAAAAGAGGAATCATCTAAAGAAATCCAGCTTCTTTCAAGGGATGTTGACAAAAACGTGCCATACAGAAAGCATTAAATTAATAGGTTTGTTTGAAAGCCTAAGATTATATAAACCATAGAGTGAATGACCCTGTAAAACTTGAGAGTCTGGGAAAATGCAGCTTTTGCTGTTTTCTACATGTATAAGAATTCAGACTATCAAGCTAATGCTAGGATGCTTTAAAGTTTTATAAAAAGATATATTTTCAATCCCATTTTTTGCTCTTTGTCTACTTCTCATGCCCCTGACTTAACTTGCTGGGCAAATACAGTTGCTAAAGACTGAAGATTTTACTTTACCAATGCAACTACTGAATGTTAGAAGACCAATAAAAAATTACATAAAAAGAAAATACTGAGAACTTGAAGATTATTTTTACTTTCAATATAATGCTCACCTTCTGTAAGTGAGAAAATATTTGTTCTCGTATGCGCCTTTTTTCTTGCTCTGCTCTCTCCCGAAGTTTGTCCCTAGCTCGTGCAATTTCAGTTTTGGTTTCCTCTCGTGCCCTCTGATAGTCTCGGAGCAACAGTTCAATGTCTGAAGGGAGCTGAACGCTTCTTCTTTTTGGTTCTTGAACTCTGTAAGGATGGAAAAGTAAGGGGAAACACACGTAACTAATTGAAATATCATGAGAAAATAATATTTCAATAACAGGAAAACCTGCCAGAAAAGCAATTAAAACCCACCACATCAGCCTCCAAAAAGCTTCTCTTTGCTCACTAAAGTCTAAGTAGACATTAGCCTTGGAAAATTACTCAGATTGCAAGTCCAGTTTACTGCTGAGATTACCACTGTGGTTTCCAAATCAGGTCTCCAAATGATACAAGATTATGGCTTTGGCATATCACATACAAGTTTATTGTGTTGGGAAAATAACTGTCTCCTGACCACAAAGGAAGCAAAAGTCATTTAGGGAATATAGTGGGGAACGAGAAACTGAAATTCTAAATGATGAAGTGTTGCAGAGATTTTCTGATATTTAAAATGAAACTGAACTCTGTGGCTTTTAAGTGGCTTTTAAGTAAGTGAAGGAGTGTCCTGATTCCTCCCAGGACAGGGTTAATTTTAGGGGAGCTGGGAGGGGGCATGGCCAGAACACAGAGGTTATTCTGTACCACCTTGCATCATTGCTGGGGGATGG
>VZTN01026016.1:1008-29493 GCA_013400515.1 Erpornis zantholeuca
TCCTTATCTGTCTCTAGGGCCACCCTCCTGTCCTCCAAACACCCATAGCAGTTTCCATATGTTGTTTACCTGAGCAAAGGAAATGAAACATAGACCTCATCAATGTCTGCCTGGTTGCTCTGTCCCTAATTACAAATATGTTGCTTTTAAAGACAGCAGCTGAAGAACCTTTGCTCCTCTCAGGCATGGCTGAATGGCCAAGAACTTAAGTTTAGGGGCAGACAGAAAACAGCAAGGGGAAAGGTTTAGTATACTGTGTGCTCAGCAATTCTCTGATCCCTGACACTTTTTCTGCTCACTGCTCTTCACTGCTGCCAGAGCATCACAAATGCATCAAGCTCA
Organism: Erpornis zantholeuca; assembly: GCA_013400515.1. Classification (NCBI taxonomy): domain Eukaryota; kingdom Metazoa; phylum Chordata; class Aves; order Passeriformes; family Timaliidae; genus Erpornis; species Erpornis zantholeuca. The sequence continues at coordinate 1,351 of VZTN01026016.1, forward strand.
GCTACTGCTTGAAAGCTTTCTGCAGGGTACGGATTTTTAGTCACCCTGCATTAAACAGTGAAAGTGGAGCAGAACTGCCATGCGCAGAAGCAAAAGAAACTAATAATGGATTTTCCACCCTGCCAAACAATAACTGGTTGCTCAATTTACATCCACTCTCCAACTCAGGTTCTGCAAATGGTGGTCTGCTGGGTGGACTGTAGTGCAAGCAATAGTGGGGCTTTGAAAAAAAACACCATTATTGCTGTCAGATCCTGGTCTTTGATTTGGATTACACCAATTCTTTTGGTTTTTAAGGGAGATAAGAAAGTGAGAAGACATACAACATAGTTTATTTAATCTATTGCATCTATTATTGTTCATTGCATTGTGCACTGAATCTAGACAGTCTGTCCTTGATTCATTTGGACATAAACTAGGCCATAAACTACTGAAGTTGCCGACTTTCCAGTGCAACTGCCCGGTGTCGATGACCTCCTAATTTTAGCATGTTTACATCTTTCTCCAATATAGTGCTGATGCTGGATATAAGTGTTTGAAATGGCAAGAAAAAAAAGTTTCCTTTTTTTGCCTTTTACTCCTGTTCAGAATAACATAATAGTGGCTCCAGTGTGTCAGCAGATTTATTTTAACATTACAGAAATTAATCAGTGAATTTGGGTCACTTTTAACAGCTCCGCACTGCTGTCATATAATCATTCCAGTTTTGTAGCTCACATGAGATCATAGAATCACAGAAACACTGGCTGGAATTCCAAACTCCTGCTGAAAGCAAGATTATTGCCAACACTGTGCTTCTATCTTACTAAGTTTTGAATAAGATGGACACTTCACAGTGTCCCAGGACAAGTGCTGCAGTATCCTTCCCAATAAAAATGTTTTTCCTGATGTTCAGTCTGAAATTCCCTAGATGCAATTTGTCCCTTGTTATGGTATCCACCAATACTGAGGAGTTTGAACGTGTAATGTCTGTAAATCCCCCAAAGAAGTCGTAGGCTATTAGATCACCCGGAACTCCTTCTCCCTCAGGCTGCAGAAACCCCTTTCTTGTTACTAATTGACAGATATTGAACTTTTGTTATTAACATTGGAGTATGCTATTCCTTGCAGATGAAAATTTCATTGGAGACAGTGTCAGAAGTGTTACTAAAGGGTGGGAACCCCCCCCAGTAAGAAGGGACCCTCGGAAGCATTCCCCCAGGTACACAAGAGGCTTCTCTCTCTTGTCCTTCATGTATATGTCAACTTATTAAAAAACAACTTAGCATATAAACTATCCAAAAGAATTAAGAAAAGTCAACTTACATGAAATTAACTCAAAACTCATCCTGCCTTTACCTTAAGAATAATCAAGATGAAGTAGAGGTTATAGTGTTTTCTGACCAAAAGGAGAAAAGACTGCAAGTTAGGCCTCACAAGGATACATGGGGAAGGCTTTGTGTCCTCAAATTCACATAAATTAAATGGCAATGCAAATTATCAACAAATACACACTAAACAGTACTACTAGAGATCTTCTCCCTGGTTGACCTATGCTTATTCTTCAGTGTTTGACATTTAGGACTTCAGGAAATCAGATTAACTTGTGACAGGACATGTTAACCTAAATGATTCATTTTTCATGCTTTTTCTTCAGGCAGATAAACACAGAATTCCATTTGTTCTGGTGAGTGAGCAGAGTGGAATAGCAGGAGAATGAAGTATGGTTGTTTTGCCCAAATTGTGTTAACTAATGTGTAGGAATTAAAGGTTATTTTGTGCTGTAACTGTACACTAGCACATACTGATCAATTTCCACTATATGTTATAGATATGCACTGTAACTTTCGAATCTATTGACAAATATGAAGGGTGTTACCGTAAAATCAAACTACATTGCAGTGCAGTGTAGCTTTTCTTTTTGCTTCATCTTCTTCTTTTTGTTTCTTTTGTCTATCATCCATTCCCAGCATAATAACCTTGGTAGGTTTTCAATTATGATTTCAAAATTTGTTAGAACAAATACATAAATCCCAGAAATTTCTCAGATCCTGCATGAGTTTCTTAAAAAGACAAACATTAGTATCCCACCTATCAGAAAATATTCTATCAGAAACTTCCTCACTAATCTTCCAGACTTCAAGTACGGACAGAAGAATGTAATGAATGTATTTTATTAAATTTTTTTTCCATATTAAGATATCTGCTTTTAGCCTTGTACAGTGAACACTGAACACTGTAGAGTGTACAGTGTACAGTGCTGGGCTGAATTTGGTCCTTACTCTTGTTAATATCTTTTGGAGAAAAGAAAAATATACCATTAGAAACACTGGTGCCTTGTACATCCTTAGAAGCTGTATTTATTGCTATATCTACACCAAGACTATTTACAGAGGACTAAATGTGCTGAGGCTTGTACTCCCTGAATGATGAGCTGTGTGAATATGTTTCCTTCACAGTGGCAAGTGGAAGAAATTATGACTTCCTCTGGTCCTGTAAAAGGGCTGCCAGAGGAGATAAAATATGTTGTCAGGTCTTGAAAGACTGTCAGGTTTTCCTTCTTGCTGCAAGAGCAGCAGGCCTGAAGTGAAATGTTCATGCTGTGAAGCCTTGGTTTCTGCCTCAGTTAATTCCAGAGCCTACTTGAAGGTAAGGGACCCAAGCCATGAGTACCTGATGTCCGTGGCACTGAGTCCCCCGGCACTTCTGAACCCATCCAGATCAAATGCATGGCTGCACTTCTGTTGAATTAGACAAAGAAAGATATGGAGCTCATCAGGCAAAAAGGAGCCCACCTGCACAAAATTACCTTGTCAAAATGTTTTGACCAAATTTGAATCAGGTGGGTTTGTACCAGATCAGTGTTTTGTGTGAGGCAGCTAGCGGCTTCTTGATTTGGTATCAGGAGACCTAATAAGGGGTAATCCTGACAGAAGTACTTAATTCACAAGCATTTCTTCTCTTTGTTTTTGTATAAAGAGACAGCTCTTAGATTTAAGCTCTAATGCAGTTGTCCCATTAAACCCTGTGTAAAAATATTTTTGATTTCGTTATCTCAAGATCCATTAGTCTAAATTCAGAGAAGCAGAATATTGTGATTTTTTGTCTGGAAAACGAAGTTTGTTCACTCTTCTCCTTGCCTGACTTGCACCAGCAAATAGCTGGACATGTAAGTTTTTAATACTTTAAAAGTGACAGTCACTGTTTTCCAGTCTTTGCTTAAAGTGGTGGTTTCCAGGACCAGTAGGACACAGTCAGATGGAGATTTGCTGGGCATGGAAATGCTGGCCCAGTCCAGGTCAGCACACCAGGCAGACTTGGCAGGCATGAGGCTGTCTAAAGTGTGAGAAAAGGTGCCTCAATACAAGTGCTAACACACCAAGACTTCCTCCTCACAGAATTTTTGCTGTGAGGAGGCGTTCTCAGGGTTGTCAGACTCCAGTGGTTGCCAGCCTTTGTACAGACACAGGCTCACCAGCAGAGGAGATTGGTCTCATGCCACACACACGCACAGCAGGGACCCCAGGAAGGACAACACCCTGTGGGGCACTCTGCCCTACAGCCTCTCAGGGAGGCTACGTGGGAGAATACATCATTCTGCCTCAGAAATTCTCCTCAGAATACCTGTGCCAGCCGAAAACACCATCAACTTCCTCATTAATGGTGTTTCTGTTGCCATTAAGAGCACTAAGGATTAAGAGAACCACGATGCTATAGCACAGAGTAAGCTATGATGCTGCAGGTGAATTAATTTATCACTTTCTATTCCTAGTGTTTATAGCTTTTTCATACCCATCTTTTTTTCTCCAAAGAGCGCCAAAAATTTTTGAGTACAGCAGCCTTAAAAGTATTCTTTGGAAATATATCCCCTAACTTACAGAAAAATATGCATGTAAGAGCATTTTAGTATGCAGTTTAGTCATCTAAATTTTTATGGTCCTTTTTCTGTTTTCTTGTTGGTTTACTTTTCTCTTCCTAATCTGCATAAACTGTTTTTCATTTGTTATAGCTATCTTAGCCAACAGATGGTGCTATGTATAACATTTTTATGATATTGTATAAAATAAAAATAAATACTACAGTTAAACTGTACATGTAATTACTTTGCTAGGAAATAAACATGGAATTGAAGTTCACAATAATAAACACTTATCATAAAAATTAGATGCAAGGAACAATAAGTGTTGAGAGTCACTGATGAATGTTCATTTCAGCCTCCAGGTAGGGAAGGATGGAGTTGCATAGGTAAAGCTGGCTGTGGTATCAATGCTGCTGTGCTTGTACAAATGGATCTTTTGCAAAATCAGGACTTCAGGGTGGTAGATTTTAAGAACTCTTAAATTATCAATGTCTGTTCTGGTTTCTACTCTCTGGGATTAATACAATTTATCTAAACTGAAATAGAAAAGTGTGGTATGCCATGGGTACTCATACAATTGAGGTAGGACCATTCCAGTATAAACAAATTATGAAATGCAATGATAAGCACCAATGTTGAGTACCACCAGTGTTTCACAGTGTGCAAATATTTCATCATCCAAACAGTGCAGTTGAAGTTTGCTGGCATTACTCATGCCTATAAAATTAATCATGTACATGCCAAACAGATTCTGTTTTCTCTGGGCTTAGAATTTCTCTCTGTGAAAGGGATGAGAGCCTCACTGAAAAAGGCATGACCAAGTCTACCATGGTGGATATATTCTGGTAAAGCTGTTGTCAGTATCACCTTATGTTATCCTTTCTCTTTCCAATAATGATTTCTTTTCTGAATTCGCTGGATTTTTTTGAACTAGGCCATAGTTAATCCTATTTATCCAGTCTCATCCATCTCAATGAATTGAACAAACATTTCATCCCATTTATAAAAGACTTCCAGAAAAGGCGAGTATTCTTACAACATAAATAAAAATAGAGCAAGCCAAATACAAATACCGTATGTGGAAAAATCCTGTACTTTGTTCTTTGCTGGAATGAACAGATCATCATCAGTGATCTGATTAATCAGCGTGGAATCCCATTGTGTTAACAGCACTCATCATATGTTTCAGTGAATGATGAAATAAGATGCCTTCAGTCTTACCAAAGTTGACACTCATGTCCTTGTTCACATGGGTAGATGCATATTTTTTCTAGATTTTGAAAATACTTCATTTTTTTACAGGAATGTTTAAAGTTTGAGAAAGTGGTCTTCTTTTTACAGCTTTGTAACACTTAATTTCTAGAAGATGACAACTGCTAAAAGTACCTCACTTAGCTATTCCCCATCTAATCTTATCTCTTTTTGTTCACACAGTTAGGAACAAAGGCATGTACTATCAATAAAACAGTTGATCATTGCTTTTGAATGAAGGTTTAAAATTGTCAGGCACAATGTACTAAGTAGTACAATGATAATTTCACATACTCACCAAAAATATATTCTTTTAATAAAAAAGAAAGTTCATTTTTAGTCTGTCCCATAGATTTCATTAAATGCTATATTGACTAATGATCAGGAATCATAGAATACTGCAATAATTTGGCTGTATGTCAAGACAATTTTTAACTGAAATTTAATTGCTGGTGTTTGCTAGTTTGGAGGAGGAGAATATTTTTTTTCTTTTTTAAATGAACATTAATGTTCAGTGAAAATTATGTCAACTTCAAACCCCTTCCAGGATGGCCAGACAAAAAAACATTCAGAATTTTCTTCCAACTTTCTCACTATCTGCAATTTCCTCTTGTGAATGAGGTATCACTAGGTTAATACTTTTCAACACGGCATGAAGTTGTGTCAGGGGAGGTTTAGGTCAGATTTTAGGAAAAGGTTCTTCACCCAGAGGGTGGCTGGGGACTGGAACAGGCTCCCCAGGGAAGTCAAGAAGTGTTTGGACAAGGCTCTCAGACACATGGTGACTCTTGGGGTGTCCTGTTCAGGGGCAGGAGCAGGACTTCAGTGATCCTTGTGGATCCTTTCCAACTCAGAACATTCTGGAACTCTATGACTCTATTTTCAATAATTCTACTGCAGCCTCTAGTCCTGTTTCTGTAGAACAGGAACTCTTTCACAAGGAGTTCTTAAGGCCATGTTGCTGCCAGAATTTGGAAAGAAGGGAGGTATATTTGCTTCTAGTGCACGGCTTATAATCCATTTCAACTGAGATCACTGAAAAAAATGTATCTTTGGTACAACTGGCAGAGGAGTTCTGCAGCTGGACCACCTGACTATGCAACAAAGGCAAGGGAGATAGAGGTGGTGGGGCTGTAAATAGAAAGAAATTGGAAGAACTTGGTCCTCATCAGAATTGTACTGGGGAGGTGAATGCAGAAGCCTGGGAAGGATGCCCAGGGTAAAACTTATGGGAAGCTCATGGGTTTTTATAGGACAATGGCATCTAACTGGAATTATCTTTAATTTTTTCATCCTCAGTGGCACACTACAATCCATCACCTGAATTACACATTGCCCTGTGATAAAAGTGTGCACATTTTATCTCGTCCTCTCTGTCTCTCTCTTCAGCAGGAGGATCCTGTTGATGAAAAGACTTAAAGTCAATAATGGCAGTGTGGCAGCAGTGACCATGATGATTCTATTAGAGAACCATCTCCTTACATTCCTAGGATGAAAGTTTCAAATACAGTCATAAAATTTTGCTCATTATAAAGAAGCCTCCCTGAAGAGTGGGACTTTGAACTGAAAGTCAAACTGTTGATTAGATAAAGGGAAACCATTGTTCAGTCATCTCAGGTGGAGGGAGAGGTTTGCATCCACCAAAAGCCCAAAGCTCCCAGCTGCGCTGAGGATCATTCTCTGCTGAGTTTGGGGTGGGGGCAGAGCTCAGCTCACAGGAGCCAGGTTTGGGGTGGGGGTGAGCACAGCTCACAGAAGCCAGGTTTGGGGTGGGGACAGAGCACAGCTCACAGGAGCCAGGTTTGGGGTGAGGGCAAAGCACAGCCCACAGAAGCCAGGTTTGGGGTGAGGGCAGAGCACAGCTCACAGAAGCCAGGTTTGAGGTGGGGGCAGAGCTCACAGAAGCCAGGTTTGAGGTGGTAGGAGAGCACAGCTTACAGGAGCCAGGTTTGGGGTGGGGGCACCAAATCTCTCTATCGGTCCCCTTTCTCACCTGGACAGGACTGAGAAAACACTACAGAGAAAAACTCATAGGTTAAGATAAGGCAATTTTCTAAAGCAAAAGTAAAAGGTTAGGTGTAGAGAAGAAAAGGGAAAAAAAGCATTCTCTACTTCCCATCAGTAAGCAGTGTCTGGTCACTTCCCAGGAGCGAGGGCTTCAGCACAAGCAGCAGTAGTTCCAGAAGACAAACGTAAATAACAAAAGCCTTCACTTCCTTCCTCTTTATCTTACTTTTATACCTGATGTCATATGGTATGGAATGTCCCTCTGGCTAGTGTGAGTTAGCTGCCCTCAATATGTCCCCTCCCAAGACTTTGCCCACCTGAGCCTACTGATGGCAAGGCAGCACATTATAGGGGCAGCACTTATGCTGTGAGAGTGCTGCTCTGCAGTAGCTGAAACTCTGGTGTGTGATCAGCACTCTTCTAGCTACAAATGCACAGCACAGCACAGCACTGCAAGGGCTGCTCTGGGGAAAATTTAACTCTGTGCCAGCCATACTCAACACAGCTTCTCAGCACCTCTTTTGGACAGGCACTATGGCTTTGTGCCCTGCCCCTGCTACTCCCTGGGAGGAAGAACATCAACTCCAAGATCAGCTGCACTTGTCTGCTGGGACCAGCAGCACTAAACAAGGCAGTTAGAAACACCTTGACTTCTGTATACCTGGCTAGTGGAACCCTGGGGACTGGCTACTTACATTTGCTCTCACTTGCCAGCAGCTTTAGCTCTCTCTCTAGCCTGTTGAAGTGTAGAGGAAAGGTTATAACCTCTACCCTGGAGACAAAATCATCTCTCACACCTGAGAAGCCACAGAACAAGCTTCTTCAGTGATGGGGTCACGGAATTATGTCCCGATAGAGCTGTATCCAAGTGGCATAAGGAAACGCGTGCCATACAGGTACACATTCTGACAGATGGTGCAGCACTCTCAACCACACAATGTTAAACGTTGGGATGTCAAACTCATCTAATGTCTGAGAGTACATTTGAACTCTCAGAGTTCATATCACCATGAGAGCACTCAGTGTTCCTAGCTGAAGAGGCACCTGCTTGTTCCCATGCTCGGTAAGGGATCACTGCCAGAAACGGCACAGCTATTCTGTGCCCCTCTTCCCCTATTTGCTTTGTTCCAGCTCTTTTGACTTTATGTTCATACAGGTCCCAGATTCCTTCATCTGAGAAAACAGCTCCCACCAGCTTGGAATGTGCTGCTGAGTTACACAAAGGTTTGTTAGGAGCCTTTTAACTGAAATTGTGGGAAGTCAGCTTGGATGGATTTCTGTGTTTATTTGCAATTTAGCTGTTTTCTGAGAAATGTTGCATACTGCCAAGAGTTGTTCACTACCTGAATTGCTATAACTACCTATTTTTCTCTGGTATATGTTGAGGCCACTGTTATAAAAATATCTTGACTTTCATAAAAGAAGAAAGTTTTTGTCCCTGGAAAACATGAAGCAAGTTCTATTTTTATTATAGGATTTTCTTATTACATGAATATACAATCAATTGATCATAAAGAGGATTGTCTTAGTGAGGAAAGGTCTTAGTTATGATTGGCGCTCTTCATTGCATCATCATGTTGGATTTAACAGGGACACAGACAGGAAACTTCACAGAATATCTTGAATTCCCTGTAAGCTGGGTATGAATTATCAGCAGCATTAAATCACAACACCATTGCTTTGTCGAAGTTAGTTACACGTGCTATTGTTTTGAGAATATTTGACTGTTACTGCTGCCTCTATAATTAGGAGTCTGTCACATTTCAATTATATTTTCAAACCACTTTCCCAAAGACGTATAAATCAGATAAACTCCCTTCGGGCTGAAATGTGCCATGATTCGTGTGGGGACAGATTTGTTTGTGTGCTGTGGTCCAGTGCTTTGTTAGAGGATTATTATGCAAATAGGGTGTGTGTGTTGTCATACCTCTTAGACCTTCAAAAAAAAATAGGGTTGGTATTTTGAATTTTGGCTTAACCATTTTGTTATAGATGACAATGAGAGTTTTACTATTGGTTTATCACAGTATCCTAACAATCTTAAGTACTTACTAAAAGACCCTTGCAATATAAAAGTAATATATTTCATAACTAAATAATATTATCTCAATAACCTGTTGAATGAAGAAAAGGAGGATCAAATGTAAAATTGTCTTATTTGTGAACACCTTTCTCAGTAGCAGTCCTTGACAAGAGTGCATCATGTGAATGTACAATGTAAAAGAGTTGGATAAGCTGCAATTGTGTGTAATTAGAAATGCATCTTTGGAAATTATGGAGGAAGAACAATTAATGCCTTGAATTTGTTTTCTCTAGTAAGAGTTTTAGGAAAAAATCATGGTGTCCGAGAAAAGCCTTAAAACATGCCATGATGCACAGATGTGCTGTGAAATTCTTAAAATGTGAGCTAACTTTAAGATCCTCACTGAATATTAAACAACCTTGGAAACTGCTACCCAGAAATAGCATTTTTTTAATCTGTTCTTGGTGTAGGGGTGGAGTGCCGAGAACTCATTTTTTTTTCAGAAAAGTGGCAGCTGTCAATTTTTTCAGCCTAATCTAGCTTTGTATGTAAGTTAGGCTACTGGATTTGCATTTGTGGGTTGTTATTAGATGGGGACAGGTGCTTTTAAAGCTGTGTCATGCAGACTAAAGATTCTTTAAGTGTTTGCCCATATTTATCCATAAATATTGGAATAAATAAAGGGATCAGCTGGGTGGCATTTTCTTGTCCAATGCACTTGTCCATGCAGGCAATGCACTAGGGATGGCTCCTCCTGCATGCAGCCCAGCTGCTTTCAGTGACATCCCTTCTCCCTGGGGACAGCATTTTGCTGGTAATGCAGGGAGGCAGATATGGAAAAAAGATGTGCAGTTTAAAATACACAAACGTTCTGAAATTCTGTTTTCATGCTGGAAATCCAAACTGAAACTGTGGAAAAGTGTTGGCTTTTTTGTATCTCACATGAATACAAGCCGTATTTTCTATCAGCTTTTCTCTTCTAGCAGATTGTCGTTATTCTTAAGCATAGAAAATTTATTATTGTAGAGGAAACAGGAGCAGGCCAGCTGTGAGGTTGTTTAGCTTAACAGTGTTCATCTTCTAATGGTCACATGGATGAGATCTAGTACTGCCTCTGTCCTGGACAGAGAACAATATATTTTCAGAGAAACATAGAATTTTTTGGACTGGAAGGGACCTTCAAAGACCTTTTAATCCAACGCCCCTGCTATGAGCAGGGACTTCTTTCGCAGGATCAATTTGCTCAGAGCCCCATCCAACACAGCCTTGAACATTTACAGAGATGGGGCATTCACAGCTTCTCCAGACAAAACCCGTTACAGTGTCTCATCAAAAATTCTTCTTTATATTGAATATATTTCTATTCTATTTTACTTTAAAACCCTTTCCTTTTGTCCTGTATGTCCTTGCCAAAAGTCCCTGTCTGGCTTTATTGTGGGCCCTTTTCAGGTAGAGAAAGGCATCCAAAGCCTTCTCTTCTCCAGGCTGAACAACCTCAATTTCCTCAACCCATCTTAGCAGCAGAGGTGCTCCATCCCTTGGACCATCTTTGTGGCCTCCTCTGGATTTGCTCCAACAGGTCCATGTCTGTCTTATGCTGGGACCCCAGAGCTGGATGCAGTGTTCAGGTGGGGTCTCACCAGAGCAGAGCAGAGCAGAGGGGCAGAATCCCCTCCCCCTCCCTTGCTGCCCACACTGCTTTGGATGTAGCCCAGGACATGTTTGGATTTTTGGACTGTGGGCACACACTGTTGGCTCATGTCCAGCCCCTCATCCACCAGTACCCTCAGGACAATCCATTCTCTTCCCAGCCCTTTCTTGCGCCCGAGATTGCCCCAACAAGACTTTATAGTTGTTCTTGTTGCATTTCATGATGTTTGCATGGCCTAGGACTAAGGGATGGTTTTCAAACCCACCACATTTCCCTCTGTGAGGTTCTTCCAGCTGTCTAGTATCTTCTGAGCCTGGTGCATCTACACGGTTTGAGAGACAGCCTAGGGTATAGGGTGGTATCAACACCAGCCTTACTTTCTGGAAATAAAAACTATCTATGTATACAGAGATGAGGGATGCTAGACCCTCAGGTCCTATTTTGTCTGTGAATATAATTTAGAATGAACATAATTAACAATACTAAAACCATAGTGCTAAATAGCAGGCAGAATTAAGGAGAGAGAGAAGGAAAATCACTGTTCAGAAATCACCTCATTCAGGAGAGTGCAGAAGCATACATTCATGTTCTTCTGGAGATCAGGAGGTACTGAAGACCCACTTAAATTTAAGTACTTGCTTAAGCACACCATTTAAAATAAGATTTTTTTTTCAACTCATGCAATATTATAAAGACTAATAAAATTGCTGTTTCTATTTGCCTAATTATGGAAATCAGGATTTCTTATGCAAGTTTTGCATTTCTCCATCCATAAGTTCATATTCATCCTTTTAAACACAAAAAAACCCTTAAAAACAGAGAGGAAGAGATATATTGTTCTATTTATGAAATCATGCTAAAAAGTAGGAAGGAAAAAAATGTTAACTCTAATATTTCTTGGATTTGGTTCTACAGCTGAGAATTTCTTCAAACTTAATTAATATATGTATACTTTTGTTTGTATATAAATACAGTAAAATATTTGTTGCTAAAATTTCAAACATAACCATGAAAATTTAAAGTCTTAGTTGAATAATTACTTGGCTTGACCTTCACTGCTTGTTTTCTTCCTGCTAGCTTCCAAAAGTTGTCAGCGTGCTTGCTTTTTCATAACTGCTCTGGAAAATTACCAGCAGCACTACAAAATTTCCTTGCTAGATTTGAATGGCTTTTCTTCAATTCAGAAAAGTTGGAGTTTTGCACTTTTTTTTTTTTTTTTTTAATGAGACACTCACACACACATAACTACAGTGGACATATTTCCATAAATTGAGTGTTGTACTGGTGTTTATTTTAGAAGTTAAAATTTTTAGTGCTGGCATGTGCATGCATGTCTGTGTGTGTAACGCAGTTTATGATCTGTTCCCAAAAGTTAGCTGAAGCTTCACTTTCTCCCTCCAATAATAAATGAGCAGAACCTCAACAGCAGCCAGGGCCTGCCTGGTGAGAGTGCCAAGTAACTGAGCTATCATCTGCAAAGACAGGTGTCAGTTCTCAAACACCAAGGCGACTGAGCCCTCTGACATGTTTGAATGTACTCTAGCTCCCAGGGATCAACTTACAGGGATCAGTGTCTCAGTCACCCCTGCCAGAAGCAGTGCCTCTGCACAGACCAGGCCAAGGTCCTTGGCTTCCCACAGAGCTGTCCCTGTGAGATATTCCTCTCTTCCAGCTCCTCTCAGTTCCAGGGTTTGGGACAGGAAAGCCCTTCCATTCATCATGCTTCAGTCAAACAAACAGGGGACAGAAGACATCTTGATCATTCACTTATTACTTTGAGGTCTGAATTTGTTCTCCTAGATGATTAATTTCTGAATGTTAGGAAAACTCTACCAGCCTTTTAGGGAATCTGGGTTCAGAGCTTCCCCTGCAAAGGGTTTGTCCACAGCATAGTCTTTCACCCCATCATCTGTTGTAATGCTGCAGCTCTTACCCAGATGTGTGTCCTCTTGTAGGCAACATCTAATGTATTCCTGTGCTTTCCTTTCTGTCAGGTACAGCTCAAAATAGTGCAAAAGCCTCTGCTATTGAACTGTGCCATGCTAGGAGAGCCTTATTTTGGAAGGATCAATAGCATGAAATACTGATATGAAAAGCCTTTGGGTACAAACTTCAGTTGACTAGGGCTGGTGGTGCAAAGAGTTGTGGGTAACTCCTACTTTCCCTGCTTTCTTTTTCCTAGACCAGAACTAATATTTACAATGAATAAGAAGAATTTTGAATTAAAACTATCTGGGTTTCACATTTTAAATACTTTCACAAAAACATGATGGCTATAAGTATTTTTCAATTCTCTTTTCTAGTTTTATTTTCACTTATTAGATTATGTAAATCTAGTGTGGGGTTTTTTTGTGTCTATGTAAATTTTACTGTGTCTATTTAAAATTCTGTGAGGTGCCATTTAAGAGTTGTGTGCTCAGAACACATAAGTCACACCTCCAGAATGAGTCCTCTCAGCCTTTAATTTGCAGCACAATATTGGCTGTGTCCAGATTTGCTGGGCAATGACAATGAAGAATTTTGAATTCCACAGAATTTTTCCCGACATTTCATACGTGGATTTTTTTTGAGACATATGGACATCTCTAGGAAGAGATAATTTTTTTTTAATATTTGCTAAAATGGCTCACTTTTATAATAAAGTACATTATTGCAAACTTATCATTGGATAGATTCAATATAATACTATCAAATTGCCTTGAAGTGTGAAGAAACAAACTAGTTAATGAATATTTGTTTGATATCTTTTAGTCCTTCCTATGCCTGTACATACACTTCTCATTCATCTAAACTATCTAGTAATTTTTTAAGTGATGCAATTAGTTTGTCCTTGATATGCTAGTCATGGAGATGTTTCTGCTATTCACAAAGCACACTGTCCTAGATAGTGTAAAATATTGCAGAGCGTACGAGAGAAATCTGGGTCTTTGCAAGGAGATGTTTTAGAATATGGGAAAATGGGAATAAAAAAATTTTTATCAAATTTGACAGGACTCCACTTAACAGCTCAGTTTATGAATTATATGTGAGTTACAGAGCATACTGTGCTTTCTAATTCATTGTTCTAGTACTTTATGGTAGAGTACAAAGATTGGTACACTTCTGAGGGCTATCCCATTTTTCTATGAAGTGCATAGGTTTAAACCTTCCCAAGCCCATTTACAATAGTAAAATCACAGTGGTATGAGAGTGACTCTAATGCACTTGATAAATGTTGCAACAGGGTGCAGATGTAGATGGAAACACCTCCAGGAACAGTTCCAGCAGAGGGAGGGTGATGCAAGCCACAGCTGCTGGTTATACACCCACACAAACACAGGCTCCAGCTGTAACTTGTGTTCCTGGACAACACAAAGGGATGTTGTGAGTGCTATCTCTGATGAAATCATCCAGACAAATGATTGGAGGGCAAGAACACTTCTCCTGTGAGAAAATGACCCAAGAGGATTGTGGCTGTTCAGCCTGAAGATGAGAGGAGTTCAGGGAGACCTCACAGAAAGATTTTGGTACCTAAGGGAGCTAACAAGAAAGCTGGAGAGGGACTTCTGACCAGAGCAAGACCAGAGCAGAGAGTGTAGTGATAAAATAGGGCAGCTTTACCTTAGATACAAAGAATTGGGTTTTTTTTAGGATGAGGTTGCCTAGAGAAGGTGTGTGTGCCCTATCCCTGAAAGTGGTTAGGTCACGTTGAATGGGGCTTTTAGCAACCTTTTCTTGTTAATGAAGTCGTGGAAAACAGTGTTGGATTTAGTTCTTTCTAGGTTTCTTCCAACCCAAAAAAATCCTATGATTTTGTGATCTACTAAATGACCACTCATTATGCTCATTTACTCTTAATTTTTCTTGAGACCATTGCTCCTTAGCTGCTTTTTTCACCACCTGGGGACAACCAGCTCTTCTGATGGTGACATTCCTTTCTCATTTCCCTGGTCTAGAAGTGTTTCAGGTGGCATTGCCCAGAAACAGAAGATGAAAAAACAGGAGAGCAGCAGTTTTGACTGCCCTGACAGTGTGAGAGTAGAGGAAGTTTGTCCAGAGTTTTATCAGGGAGAGACTGTGTCTCCTGTCTGAGACATCTTCCAGAGTTTGTGTAGCAGCACTGATTGCACACCAGGTTTCCTTTAAGGGTAAAAATGTCTCAGGGCTCTCCAAGCTGTCACAGAAAGGAACTGCCAGGGTATAAAGGATTCCCAGCCTAATGGGAATATCTCTATTTAAATGCCTTCAGGATAGCTGACAAAACCATATCTCATGTGTGGAGGTTTCTGGCGTCTATTATCTCCTGTCACCTCAAGATAAGCTATGAGACCTGTGGCTCATATTTTGTAATCAAATGAGAGCGTATGAATTATCAAGTACCATAAGACTGTGCTGCCACTGTATGTGACACTGCAGTAGCACAAAATCTTTGGAAAGTTTATCATTACTCTGCCACCCACTGGAAAACAGACCAAGAAAAACAAATTAAAATTTAAAAAGGAAATTAAAGTTCTGGATGACATAATTTTTATCAGCTGGGATTAAAAATGAAAAATTATTAAGTAATCTTTATTTAATTGATGATCTGAAAAGACAGTAACTAAAAATTAATTTTCATTATTTTTTAAAATATAATATTATTTCCCCTCAATTACAATTTGAAAGATAGTATTGCAGTTCCAAAGCTTTCAAGCATCCCTTTAGTGCAGGAGGCACAAATGGAAAACAGGAGTGTGTCTAATAGAAAAGCACTTGAACAGAATATGTCTAGTCTCTGTTTTAGCAATATTAAAAAATAAACAAATGTCCTGTTGTTGCAGGGAAATAAAGTCGGTAATCTGACCATTTTAACTTATAGCTTTAGCTGCAGCTGTAATGATATTTTTAACAACCAAAGAACTCACTGTGAGCTGGTTAACTTTGAGGTAAATTACATATTTGAATTAAGTTAGGAAAGCACTTGAAGTGGTGTTGTCTTAACATAACAATGTCAGGTCATAAGTAGTCCCTGGAAATACTGAGAGAAGTACTTACTGTTATAGGCTCTCTTCAGAGTTTTCAGTAATGGAAATCACAGTGGTAAACAGTCTTCTTGGCACTTAAAGCTCCACACCTTCCTGTTAAGGATGAATTCATTGGGAGAGTGTTTGTACTACTTCAGTTTTATTTATGGAGAAAACTTTGTACTGGCTGTCATGAGTGGCTTTGCTGGAGGGTCCATGCACAATCTGTATGTCTGTCTTACACCTGGTCGACAAGGCAAGGTCTAAAGGGCAGAAGGACAACAGCATATCCTTCCTTAGAAATATCTCTTGATCAATATTTATTCAGATGTTTCTGGGAACAAGTCTCCTCTTGCTGTGATTTCATGCTGGAATTGATATACTCCATTCTGAGTAGATAAACTTACATATACTGGACTTAATTCAGAATCAGATTCAGACATAATTTTTCTGTCTGTGTTGTATGCTGCAGTCTGTATTAATGTTTATGAACCACATCTGCTATTTAGAAAAACTATCCAAACAGATGTACAGGATCACTTAATAACCAAAAACTTGCTCAGATTTCTCTCGTTCAACTGCTTTGGAAAAATTTTAAAAAAAATTTATTAAATTTTACTCCAGAAGTTGCAGACCCAGCTGTCTAGGATGACTTTGATTTTGTTTGTGTATTGTTTATCTTCCACTCTTCTAACACTTCAGGTACAATATCTGTATGACATTTTTACGCTGCTTTTATTATGGAGGGCAGGTGACATCCAAGATACTGAAGAGCAAGATTGTCATGAGGAAACCAACATTATGCTTTCATTATATTCTCTGCCTTAAATATTTACTTTGTTTTTTTCTGTAAAACCCACATCTAAGCACCTGTCATCGTCTTCTGTAATCTCGTTAGTCAATTCAAGGCATTTCTCATTTTTGTTGTATACAGTTGTTCTTCAGCAGTCGATACAAACAGTTAGGCACTTGTCCTGCATAAAGGATTTGGTCTCCATTATTATATTTGTTTTTCTCATATGGCTATAAGGTTTTACTTTTCAGTAAATGGATTTGCCCTTTTTATTTAACCTAAATATAGTTCAAGTAATTTAAATGTATGCAGCTTTCGCTCACATAATGGACTTCACATCCGAGCTACGAAAGTGGAGGACAAGTGCCAGTAAATTAAAAGAAATTCTCCTTCATCTGGCATTTAAGCTCTCTCCTAGAGTTTTTTAAAACATTAATTTTCTTACAGTTTTAAAAAAAGAAGAAATGTGAAGACTTATGTTTGCATATCATGCAAATTTAAAGGAAACACAATTCAATCAATCTCCTTAAACTGCTATTAACTACTGATTGCAAATCCCCTCACAGCCATAATATATTACTTAACTGAGATACTTGCTTATCAGAAGGTAAAAAAATATTTTAAAATTCTTCTCTTGTCCCTATTTCTCTGTTTTTCTCTCATTTCAAGTGAAAAGGAAACTGTACTCAAAAAAATTCATTAGTTAAGTGCTCTTCACCAAGCAGAAGTGTCTACCCTTAGTTTGCAATCAAAATGGGAAATATCCATTTCAGGTACAATGTTCACAGATTGGCTGCTAGCTGGCAGATTGTCCAAAATGGGGATTTCACACACATAAATGGGAAATCTAAAAGCAATTTATTCTGATATATACTTTAAAAGTTATGAAATACTGAGGGTTTTTTTTCAACCTAGGAATTTTAAGGTGATGAGCAATCATTGAGCAAAAATACAACTCACAGTATTTCTGCAGCAAAATGCATGACTTTGAAAGCTCTACCTCATAAACATCAAGTGCTTGGCTCATGTGAATTTCCTGATTAATTTCATAAGTCATACATATCATTTGCTGAATAAATTGCTGGGGTTTTTTCTACCAATTTTTTTTCTCGGAATTCTTGTCAGAAATAAGGGCCATTACCAAGGCTGAAAGATATTCATGTATAGCACTTCTGGTCCAGTAGCCTACCCAGAAGTGCCCTTCCACTTCAGCCAGAACTGTTTCTGGAGACTTCAGAATTTTGAAATTTGGAGTATGGAAACAGGAGATACTGCTCAAGATAAGATACTGTTCATGAAAAAGCTGAAAGTTTTAACTCAGATCCTTGACTACCAGTAAAAAAACAGTGAGCTTGCCTACAACAAACAATTACAAAATCATAGATATTTACAGTGAAGTTTCTCTCAGATTGTCTAGTGCTTCTATTTACTATATTATGTATGGGTTTTGCTGATTACTGATGTCTGTATTACCCTCTTAATGTTCATTAGCAGCATCTTTCACTGTATTCACATTCGCAAATACCCCCAGTTCGCTACACCAAAAGCTTATAAACACCTTACAAAAATATCCAGCACTTGAGTCAGCTTTTGGTGCTTAGCCAATTTTGACAGTTTAATAAATGGCTTGCATTAAGCCATGGCAACTGGACGTGCAGTGCTCCCCACAGTCTGGAAGCAGCCCAAACCATTCAGTGCATAACTAATCCTTGTAAGTAGACACACATAAAGACCTGGTGGAAAAAGACCAATATTTTATACAGACATATCTTTGGAAAACACATGGGATCCTGAACATACATGTTATAGAGTTGAGAATTACACTGGAAAAATGTGATATTTGGAAGGAGAATGCACCCCAGGATTCCCCAGTCCTTCTGCTGTCAGAGCCCCAGGGAAGGATGTGTAGAGATTTCCCCCTGCCAACAAATCCATTGAAATTTGGCAGTATTTGCCTTAAAATAGGATGGGTGTGGGGTCCTGCAGAGGAGGAGGCACTCTGTTATACATTGACCAAGCCTATTATCTTGTCATTGAAATTAACTCACCTCAGCTAAAGATTGGATAGAAGAGGGCATCTACAAAGATCTCAATATTTCAGATAAATATATTTAGCTAAATATGCAATCTGCACTCTATGCATTAATATGTCAGTCCTGGTTGGGGATAATAGGAACAGGTTGACATCATATTTTTCTGAGAAACAGATGAAATACAGATGCCTTGAGGTGGCCACCTAAAAACAGAGACTAGATAAGAATAAGAGAATAAAAGTAGGTATTTATTTGAAGAGCCTTCAGAAGGACACTCTGGGCAGTTAAAAGGCTAAACCCAAGATGGACTCTGGTCACAGGTTCTTCACACTTTTATAAGCTTGGTCTCTTTGCATATCAGGGTTGATTCTCCAATTATAAACTCAGATAATGATGTAATTATCCCAAGTTTCCTCCCCCCCTTTTGGGGCCTGGTGTCCTTGAAAAGCAAGCCTAGAGAGGCTCACTATGTCTAACCAGCATGAGAGAATAGCTAACAGGCTGCACAAAAATTCAGAGTTACCCACAAAGCAGTACAGGAGTTGAAAAATATAAAAGTTAAAACCTAAGGCATCATTCCTCCCGTTCAGAGGCATCAATACTGAGGAAGATCTGGTCTGGGTGGTTCACGTGTTCCCATGAAGGTGTTACTTCTTTGGCAGGAAGGTCTTGCTCTGTGACAGTGCCAAACCACAAGCACCACCTTCACTTATACCTGTTGACATACAGTTGCCAAAAATATAAAATATAAGAGAAAAAGGCGTAGAAAAGATAGCAACTCTAGGTGCTACCAACAGCAAGAAAGAAAGGTTGTATTGCAGCTGGTGAATGGAAAAGTCATTAAAACCTCTTTGAGTGCCACCAAATACAGTGTGTAACTTGAGAGTGCAGCCTGCCATCACTCCGTGTGTAGACAGGTGATCCACTGGCAAGACAGCCCAGGTGGCAGGAACTTGGCTGAGCTGCAGGCAGGGGTACAGCAGAGTCCAAGGCACACACTCTGTGCTTTCCCCAAGAAGATGTCAGCTGGTGGAGGTTGTACAGCCATGGATGGTAGGGATGCCGAAGCAGGACAAGGAAGATGAGAACTGGTCTGAATTTCACATTTCACATCTTGGGCAATGTTGTTGAGGTGGGGTGTGCATCTGCAAACAAAACCTAAGTCCAGAAAAGTTTGAATATATGATTTACAAGTACCAAATTATCCTAGTGGATACCCTAATAATAGTGGTAAAGTAAATTGGCTTATTTGAAGGAAAGGGCCTTGGTAAAACAATGGATAGATTCTTCTAAAGCAAGGATACATGTTTACAAAGGTGAATAGTCTGATGTCAAAATATATATGCAAAATTATGCAGTGGTAAAATACAATATTTCTACTAAAAAACAGTTTTCCCCCTAAAATAATCACTAGCAACCATCTATGAGAAATGTTAGAATTGGCCTTGCTTTGCTTCAGGGGAAAAAAGGTGTGGGGTTTATTTTTGAGAATGTGTTCTCTACTTTGAAAACCTCTTTCATTTTCTAGACGTTTTGGAAAAGTGACCGAACTGTAAAATACTTGTAAAATCAGTAACATCTTTTCTTCCTTACTGTTTTCACTGAGTATATGTCACAAATTTTACTTTTTAAATCTGTTTCTGTAAAACCACAAGCTTGTAACTTCTGTTGTTAACTAAATCATCCATTAGTTATAAACACAAGGCTTATCAGCCAAGTTTTTTTTTTCGGAGGAATAACTTGTATGAGAATAATAAGACCAGTCTCTCTTTCCATCAAATGGCATTTTCACACTTATTCTGTGGATCAAAGCTTCTCTTTAGGCTGCTGTTGTCTGAGGAATGGGACCTGGTACCCCTCAGATGCCTTGGGAATGTGCACAGGGGTTGGCTTCTGCAGGCAGTTTTCAGGGATGGGACTTGCATGGGGTCCTGAAGTCACACCACACTCTGTCAGCTTCTGAGGCCAACAATTGCTCAGATACTTAATAACAACTTTCAACTAGCTGGGTCAGAACCATCTTCCCTGGATCCAACCAGGATCTTCCTCCTCAGTCAGGAGATAAAAGTAGCCCTTTGGCTTGGGTGAGAGCAAATAATCACAAAACTGTTCCAGTACCTGGAGAACTGAAGATCTCTTTATAACGCCAATATTAAGTAATTCTCTTTAGCCACTAAGCATCCTTACAGTACACATGAACATGGTGTACTCTGGAACTGAAGTTTACGATCCATTTCTTCAAAAATTTGGCATAAAATAGGCCAAAGAAATAATGGTGTTCTTGACAAGTGATCTTTAAAAACATTTTCTGAGGCTGTTCTTTTTCCAGCAACCTTTTCACATTTGATTAATATTCCTTCCTGTTTTCTGGTTCAGAACGTTACTTCTTTGACCTGCGTTGGATCTGAAACTAAAACTCCACAAACTTTTTAATCCTAGGAAAACTGACTCTATTATTTCCAAATCTCAAGTTTATCTTGTATCTTGTCAAGGCACAAAAATATATGTAATTTTTGCATATGATGAAAGAAAAAAGAAAAATAAAAAGAAGCTGTAGTTTTTCAAGCTAAACTTGCTTTGCAGCTAAACATTTTTCAGATGTCCCAAACGCAGCAGGTCAAATATTCTAGGATTATATTCAGATCTCTCTGAGAACACAAGAGTTCATTCAAAATACTCCATAAAAGTAAACAAAAGGCAAATTCATTTAGTAGGGATCATAGAATTTCCCTTGGTTAAAAGCCATGTATTAATAACTGACAGAAAACATTGAATCTGTTTTACTGAAATAGCTGACACTTTCCCCCACTGGAGACATTAACAATACTACTCCAAATATTTGTGGATTAGGCTGATGTAATCTTTCAGTTACCCAGAAATGTCTTGGGCACAGGGGATTGTGTACATGTATTATTTAGCAGATAAAATGCTCTATGGCTACAAAAAGCTACTTGCTAGCACTAGGATGAGGTCTCACATGCTTCTGAGATGCAGTCTAAATAGGAAGGGGGTGTCTGGGAATGTGTGGAGTTTTCATAAGTAATGTCCTAACCTACTTGTTGTAATTAAATCAAAGTGCTCTAAGCTCTTTGCAACCCCAGCAGAGCTATAACCTCCAAATAACTGCACCTTACCAACACAAAAGAGAAAGCCTCTGTGCTTGTTTGTTTCCACATATAAGGGGATTTTGTTTTGTTTCTGTTTTTGTCTCCTTTTTTGGGATAAAAGTGTGAAGAATATGAGGCAGTTTTGGGTGCCATGATATAAGAAGTACACTAAACTATTAGAGAGTGTCCAAAGGAGGACAGTGAAGATGGGGAAGAACCTTGAGCTGCAGCTGAAGTCACTTGCTCATTTCAGCTCTGAATTACAGTTGGACTATCCCAGCTTTGCATTAAAGTTTCCATCTCCTCACAGCAACCATCATTAATCCCTAAGGTTTAAAAAACAAAACAAATATAAAAAGTAGAAACAAAAGAGTGCAAACAAAAAAAAAAACAAAAAACAAAAACACTGGAAGAACCAGCAAGGCTCGTACTGTGAGATTGTGACATTGAATTGGTTGTATTGGCTTGTTGGTTTAAAAACTAAAAGGAATAACTTCCTAGATTCTGTCACTCCTTGGCATAAGCTATCANCCATCATTAAACCCTAAGGTTTAAAAAACAAAACAAATAAAAAAAGTAGAAACAAAAGAGTGCAAACAAAAAAAAAAAACAAAAAACAAAAACACTGGAAGAACCAGCAAGGCTCGTACTGTGAGATTGTGACATTGAATTGGTTGTATTGGCTTGTTGGTTTAAAAACTAAAAGGAATAACTTCCTAGATTCTGTCACTCCTTGGCATAAGCTATCATTGACATTTCATTCTCTTCTTTTGCTTTTATGGATTTTTCACTTCCTGCCTTACCAGATTTGATCCAGAACTTAGCATTGCTCCTTCAGCTTCAATGGGCACTTGAAAATACTCAGGTTGATGCCACTTCTATGTTTTAAAGACTTTGTCTCTCACTTTTCAATACCATTATAATTCAGAAGCTTTTCCATTACATTTAGTGGAGCCTGAACCATGTATAAAAGATAAGATACCCACAGTAAAGATAATGCATCCAGGGAGAATTTGGTGAGAGTCCTGCTCTAAGGGTTTGAACTCAGTAGGCATCAGTTAAAGTTTGGCATTAATCAACAAGGACTAATATAGGTAAGGAGTATTAACATAGAAGTACATAGAACACCAGAATGAGTCTAGTCTTCAGTCCCTGGGCAGCTCCAAAGACCCCAGAATGATGGAGAGGAGGATGGTATAACAGCATCCAGACAAATGAGGAAAGCTGAAAGAGTCTTTTTTGGGATTATAAGCATAGAGAAAGGACATTTATATACTTCAAAATGACTTTGTTTTTAAGCATCCTGCGAAACACAGTTATTTATGCTTAATTGTTGACCTGGAAGTGCACTGATCGAGGAGGTCTCTGTGTTTTGTCAGATATCCACTGAAGAAATATCAGCCTGCATCAATCTAGGGGAAGAAACCAGCTGTTAACAAATTTGTTGGTATTGTTTGCTGTAATGGAAAACAAGTTATTACTTGTGCATTGTAAGGAATGAATGGCTGTCTTCTCAGTTGTTGTTGAAGCCATTCGTAATGCCCACACACAGTCCCATTGGAACAGTGAGATTAGGTCCCTACTCTGCCTCCATTATTAGGTGGATAGTGAAGATATGTGATGCAGCCTAATAGTTTCTCTATTTCAAGAGTGGTGCTGCAGCAAGACACTTGAAGAGCCTTGCCTGTAGATTTCCCTCTCATCAGATGTCTCTTGCTTTAAATTTACCCAATATATCTCAAATTAACCACCTGCTAGATGGAAGGAAAAGAAAAAGGATGTTTATACTAAAACCCAAATAAAGGCATAATACACTCACTTTGTTCTTGAGGGAAGGTAACAGGGAAGTAGCAGTACATAAGGGTTGGAAAAGGCCTTTTTCTGCTGAGAGAATTAATACGTCTTTTCTAAACAAGAGAACTTGTAAGGCCATATGAAACTGGTGAACAACTTTTTCTTACTTGAAAAAAGAAGAACTGCCACAGTCTTTTATCTTGAGCAGAAATTAATCTAGAGGTGTCTTGCCCTCCAGTGCTGGGCAGCAGGTTGCTGTAAGACTGTCTGTGAGGGGGATGCAGACTCTGTTCCCGCCTCAGGGTTCCTTCTCCAAGTGTCTGACAGGCTCCCAGCCCACCAAGCAACCTGCAAGTCCTGGGACTGCAAAGTGCAGATGTCTTTCTGTCTCCATGACTTTCCTTCCAGGAATGCCAAGTTCTGCACACAAGTGCAGTGCCATTGCCTGTTTGCTGGCCACTCAGCCACAAGCCACTGAGATTAAGAATCCTGGTTTACATTTATCTGAAAATATATGATTAAACTATCAGATTTAACAGGAATGTTAAACAGCATTCCTAGGAACTGCAATGTTGCCATAAACCTTTGTTGCCTTTCCCTAGTCTTAAAATTAGAAGCCAAACACAGTTATGGGGGAAAGGGATTTTTACTTCAGTATTTACTTAAGGATCCTTGGGTGCACCACATCGTCCAGGTGGAATGGGCCAAAATGTGCACCAAAATGCACACCTAAATGCACACCCATGAAAAATTGTGAATACAACTTGTAGACCTTGCATACTAGCATACCTCTCAAAGATTCCCCAAAGAGAGGCTCAAATGAATCCCCCATTCTGAGGAATCTCTCCCCTGGATGGGCCTATCTTAGTTTACAGGATGTGTTCTAGAAAGGACCTTGGTGTCTGGGGCTTTCTGACCCCTGACTGCAAGGCTTCCAGGATGTTTGGTCTCCTGGCCTAACTGGGTAGTCAGTCTCAGCTGAGTTATCAGACTTGAAGAATTGCAAGTATGTGGGCTAAAAGCACTAAGAATATGTGAAAACTATATAAAAGGGTAAATAAAAGTGGTATAAAAGAAAAAAAATAATCCTGCCATCACCTCGGCATGTCTCTTTGGATGTGAAATTCTGTTTGATGTAACAAGAGAATGTTAGAGAATGGGAGGATTTTAGAAAATCATATTACCTCCTTGGGAACTTTGACCTCTGATTACTTCCAAAATTACTAGAAATTATACCACTCTGTTCATCATACCTGAGATATCTGAAAACTGTTTTCTTTCCATACTCTTTCCCATTTTTCAGTTTTGATAAATTACAGCAATCTGCATTTGAGGGATTCACATTGCTTCAGTACAAGATGTGTCAACCCAGAGAGAAGAGCTAGCAATATTATGTTGGGTTATTGTGCAGGCAGCAATAGAGAGAGACAGCAGAAAAAGGTGTAGAAATGGCTATTAAGGACAATTGAATTGTTAAAGTCACCACCTAGGCTGTGATGCTAGAAATCAATTCTTGACCCGGTGACTCCAAACCCAGTAGATAAAGACACAATGATTATGATATCAAGTAAGAATACAAAGGAATCTCTTGAAAAACCTTCAGTGTCACCCCATGGCTGAGCAGTAGATGAATGTGCAAAGAGAAATTTGAAATTTGGGGTCAGGAGAAGAATTGTAAAATGGTGTGATCTATAAGAAGTATGCCTCCACAGGTTTTGCGCAATTCACCTTTTGGCAGTCTGGCAACTTTCTCATCTGTGAACAAAGATGTCTAGATTTTGCTTAGCAAAAGAGAAGTGGTACAACTTTGTGTTTAGGACAGTACCTGCTTGCCTGGTACAAAAAATCCCCCAAAGAAAAACCACAAAAACCCCAATCCACTAAATCCAGTACCTGAGCAGCAGTCACTTCACAACAGCTGTCAAACATAGGAGGCTTGCTTGCCTCTCCAGGAGCACTTTGGGTCCCTGATCTGTCTCTCTCTGCTTTTTATTTCCAAATCCTGTTTCAAATCCTAACTGCAGCTTTGGGACTTAGGAAGCTTGTCATAGTTTTGTCAGAGAGGGAAAAATAAGTGAAGACAAAGTGAATCCTAGCACTAAATCTGCCAAACTCAGTGATTTTTAGCAAGTGTCCAGTGATTCTCTGGGCACTGGTGGACAATTTCTAAGGTCATATAAAAACTAGTGCATGACTTTTTCTTATTTGAAACAAATTAAAAAAAGAGAAGGTGTAGCCTTGGTTTTTTTTAGTTTTTTGAATTTTTGTATTTTTGTAGTGGAGTTTCTCACACATTTTCTATAAACAAAGCAATGTTTTTCTGTTTTTTTTGGTTTTATTCTTCTGAAGAAGAACTTTTGATGAACTTTTAATAAACTTTTAGAGGTTTTAATGAACTTTAAATAAGTTTGATGAACTATTAATTTGACTAGTGTGGTTGGAGNTATATGTGATATAGATATCTTAACCATAAAAAGGTCTAAAAGAAGCTAAAAATTTTTAGAGGTCCCCAGGCTAAAAACCCCCAACAATGTGTAAAAGAACTGGCCCTTCATACTTTCTGTTCAAGAGATGACAATTTCTATTACTTTGAAGAAGTGATTTTTTCCATACTAAAGCATTAATTTTCGCCACAGGCCTGACTTCCTTGTATCAAAGCCCTCAATTTTGGACAGGATGTTTTAGAAACTGCTTGCATGAAGAGTCTAGCAAGAAACTGAAGTGATCCAGTAATTCCTCCTCTGTGACAGTCCTGGGACATGTCACCGGGTTTCCCTTTTCACTTTTCCATTGACTGGAGGCTGCTGGTGGGAAGAAAGGATGCAAAGACCTTGTGCCATTGGGTTCAGATCCTTCTGTCTTACTTCTACTGAAATCAGTGTGATTTTAGATGTATCCACAAAACCAAGATGCAGTTTCCAAACAGAAAATTATACAGGTTGAGCTACAGTAAGGGTTCAAAGTTTCTGCACATTTCTAGAGGCACAAAATCAGCAAGAATTGGAAGTTTATTTTTAAGTTGCAAAGGAAAATAACGAGCATGTTAACTTGTGTAAGTTCTTCTTTTGACACATTTTAATTGCTGACAAAGGCAGAATTGAATACTTTAAAACTTGTTTTGTTTTAGTCAATTTTCTGACTCATTACTTCTCGGTATTAATTTTTAAATTTCCTACCA
Organism: Erpornis zantholeuca; assembly: GCA_013400515.1. Classification (NCBI taxonomy): domain Eukaryota; kingdom Metazoa; phylum Chordata; class Aves; order Passeriformes; family Timaliidae; genus Erpornis; species Erpornis zantholeuca. Next base: position 28,008 of record VZTN01026016.1, read on the forward strand.
AAAGAAGTTTCAGATCTAACTCTAGAGAAGATGTTTTGTGCCAGAATCTTTGCTTGGATTATCAACAGGCACTAAGCCAATCTGATCCAATCTGAACAAAAGACTTGCAAGACTGAATCAAAAGATGAGCCAAAAAATTGCATATAGGCTTTACTTTCTCTCCTAAAGAGAGACAACTTTTTGTTCAGTTGCTCTTGCCATTTCTAATATCAAGTAATGGAAAAATATCTTCAGCAAAAATCTGCTGCAGCCAGTTCAGATGTACTCCTGTGTTTAGTGATGTGGACTGAAAAGTGAGAGAATTTTTTCCTTTAAAAAGAAAAGAAGCTTTTCTAGTGATTATCATTTGCTGTTGATAAAATCAGAGTGATTAATTTACACGTGCAGCTGCCTCCAAGGCTGACAGACACCCTATTGACAGTTTTGAGAAGCTGGTTCTACCAGAAATTAATATTTCATAGCAAAACTTGGCTCTTTCTGATAAACATGGAAGAAGTGATGATGGCAGGATCACCATAGGCCAATTTCTGTCAGCAATGAGTTTCGTAGCATGTAAATGGTGTCTTTGATGCTCCACTCTTTGAATAAGGAGTCTTTAGTCTGGGATTTTCCAAACTCATCTTACATCTTGATGTTATTTTGAGCCTTCAGTGATGTCAGCATATTCTTCCTTGGAAGAAATTAACCTGGTGTTGGTAATAATGATCTATGGGGTCAAGTTCCAAAGATAGAATGATAATATTTTTTTCCGGTAGGATATGATAATCAAGGTCTTTATTTTAGTTAAAGAAGGTTTTGGGTGATTAAGGACAGTCACGAGGATAAATTGGTTTATTAAGTCTAACAAAGAGAAGGAGTCTACCAACCAACAATATATCATTGTATAAACACTATTACATCTAATTCCTATATTAAAATTAGTATATTTCCTATATTATTCATGTACATGTTGTTCTTACACTATATAACTTATTCAGGTATAGTACTGGATTTTTAGGAATAGCTCCTAATTTTTTTCTGCATGAACAATTAGAATTTGCTTAAAGTATATGTGTAGGCACCTAATCAAGCACTAAACCACCTTAAATGAATACCTGGACTTGTGAATGGGAAATGTAGTCTCCATCTTGGAGATACAATCTTTTGAAGTCTGCTATTCCTCTGGATACTGTATGTTATCAGGCTACTGCAGACCAGCTATCTTTTGCTTAGGACAGAACAGAGCAATTACTTACTTCAAGTTTTTAGTATCAGAATCATCCAGGAAGCTACCACAAATCTCAGCAAAAATTAGTGATGTTTAAATCTCACGGATGGCTGGTTNAGAGGCAATTTCATCTTTTAATCTATAGGCATTGTTAGAAATTTATATATACTAAAGTTAAAAATTAAACTGTAGTTTTTTCTGGTCGAGAAACTGACTGTCTCCAGGTTGTTCATTTTGTGTCCTGTAGGGAAGGGAAGGGAAGGGAAGGGAAGGGAAGGG
>VZTN01026016.1:29716-52001 GCA_013400515.1 Erpornis zantholeuca
CCTTGTGCCATTGGGTTCAGATCCTTCTGTCTTACTTCTACTGAAATCAGTGTGATTTTAGATGTATCCACAAAACCAAGATGCAGTTTCCAAACAGAAAATTATACAGGTTGAGCTACAGTAAGGGTTCAAAGTTTCTGCACATTTCTAGAGGCACAAAATCAGCAAGAATTGGAAGTTTATTTTTAAGTTGCAAAGGAAAATAACGAGCATGTTAACTTGTGTAAGTTCTTCTTTTGACACATTTTAATTGCTGACAAAGGCAGAATTGAATACTTTAAAACTTGTTTTGTTTTAGTCAATTTTCTGACTCATTACTTCTCGGTATTAATTTTTAAATTTCCTACCAAAAGAAGTTTCAGATCTAACTCTAGAGAAGATGTTTTGTGCCAGAATCTTTGCTTGGATTATCAACAGGCACTAAGCCAATCTGATCCAATCTGAACAAAAGACTTGCAAGACTGAATCAAAAGATGAGCCAAAAAATTGCATATAGGCTTTACTTTCTCTCCTAAAGAGAGACAACTTTTTGTTCAGTTGCTCTTGCCATTTCTAATATCAAGTAATGGAAAAATATCTTCAGCAAAAATCTGCTGCAGCCAGTTCAGATGTACTCCTGTGTTTAGTGATGTGGACTGAAAAGTGAGAGAATTTTTTCCTTTAAAAAGAAAAGAAGCTTTTCTAGTGATTATCATTTGCTGTTGATAAAATCAGAGTGATTAATTTACACGTGCAGCTGCCTCCAAGGCTGACAGACACCCTATTGACAGTTTTGAGAAGCTGGTTCTACCAGAAATTAATATTTCATAGCAAAACTTGGCTCTTTCTGATAAACATGGAAGAAGTGATGATGGCAGGATCACCATAGGCCAATTTCTGTCAGCAATGAGTTTCGTAGCATGTAAATGGTGTCTTTGATGCTCCACTCTTTGAATAAGGAGTCTTTAGTCTGGGATTTTCCAAACTCATCTTACATCTTGATGTTATTTTGAGCCTTCAGTGATGTCAGCATATTCTTCCTTGGAAGAAATTAACCTGGTGTTGGTAATAATGATCTATGGGGTCAAGTTCCAAAGATAGAATGATAATATTTTTTTCCGGTAGGATATGATAATCAAGGTCTTTATTTTAGTTAAAGAAGGTTTTGGGTGATTAAGGACAGTCACGAGGATAAATTGGTTTATTAAGTCTAACAAAGAGAAGGAGTCTACCAACCAACAATATATCATTGTATAAACACTATTACATCTAATTCCTATATTAAAATTAGTATATTTCCTATATTATTCATGTACATGTTGTTCTTACACTATATAACTTATTCAGGTATAGTACTGGATTTTTAGGAATAGCTCCTAATTTTTTTCTGCATGAACAATTAGAATTTGCTTAAAGTATATGTGTAGGCACCTAATCAAGCACTAAACCACCTTAAATGAATACCTGGACTTGTGAATGGGAAATGTAGTCTCCATCTTGGAGATACAATCTTTTGAAGTCTGCTATTCCTCTGGATACTGTATGTTATCAGGCTACTGCAGACCAGCTATCTTTTGCTTAGGACAGAACAGAGCAATTACTTACTTCAAGTTTTTAGTATCAGAATCATCCAGGAAGCTACCACAAATCTCAGCAAAAATTAGTGATGTTTAAATCTCACGGATGGCTGGTTGGATCTGAACCAACAACACAGGAACAAAAGACCATTAAGCAGACTCTTTCTGATCTACATGTGCATAAATCAACCATTTCTCCTTACCAGAGCAGTCAAGACGGATTGCTGTAAAGATACTTTTCCCAAGATGTTCCATTAACTGAAAATCCAGGTCTAACACTCTCCCTTTGAAAAAATTAGGTCACTACACTCCTGGCTTGAATCCTTGCACATCTACTGTTTTCCAGAAAAAGAAAACATGCAGTCAGATTTATGTGCTTATTACATAAAACTCAGAGACTCAGTGGTTGTCAGAGACACCTCTCCCATTGTGCTATCAATAAACACAAAAGAAACAAATTTAGCAGAAAATTTAAACACAGCTAATCCCTCAAAGAGGAGGAAAAATTCATCATTGGTCTTATGTAAAAATCAACTGTTGTCTAAAGGAAACAATAAACATGATTCTCTAGTTCTCCTATATTTTGCAACTTAATTGATGATGTTGAGATTTTACTAGCATTCCACTGACAATTTATGCTTTTTTAATGCTTGGGGCTAGAAAAATTGAGCAAACATTACAGAAATTTATTTTCTTATAGGTAGAAATATCGTTCATTACCTTGTATCTGGAAATACAATAAATATTTCTGAAAAACTGTCCTTTACATATCTACTTGCAGTAATTACCTACTAGGGCTCTAGGAAGGGAAACATAAATATAGAAGTCTGCATCCTGTGTAGCAAATGCAGATATGGAGGCATATATTTTTTCATGTAAAGCAGAAGTTATCTGTACTCTTAAATACACTGAGACTAATTGTTTGTGGCTCTTCTGAACAGCTGTAAGGAGAGAGCTAAAAGAAGAGAAGTTGGCTATTGTGCTTTATAAAATTCAGAGGACAGTGTAAAAAATATCCCAGCATTCTTACTCATTAATATCTACCATGGTGTCATAAGCATCTAAACCTATTTTCAGGGAGAAAATGAACAGATGCACTTGAGATCCTTACTTCTGACTGTGCCTGGGTTTTGGTCATCACTGCCATTGCAGCTTCAGTCTCTTAAAGTGGAAGGTGAGCTCAATGCTGGCTTCTGCTGTGGCCCTGATAAAGGGAGAATGAACTGCTCCTCTCTCCCCTTTCCCAGTGTTCTTTCATGGCTGTGTTCACGATATATCAGCATTCACATATATTTTTAAGCAATGAGTAAAAATATAAGAACTGAAAATATATAAAGACCCTCTTTTCTTCTTTTTTATTTCAGAGCATTATCATCAGAAGAGACAGGTTTTTGACTTGTTCCAGCACAGAGTCTGTGAGAAAGAGGTGCTTTCAGGTCAATGCCAGCTATTTCAGGAAAAGATGCTGGAAACATTAGACCAGGGCTTCCATCAGTGAAGTCACAGAGGTCATGGTGGAGGAAAACTCTCATTAATGGTGCAGGTGTTGGTCTCAGAACTCACCAGGGTTTGCATCTAACTTGAAAAAGCGAAAGTCCCAGTACTACATTTTTTGAAATAGTATAATTTTTTCAAAGTGAAATGTTAGACACACACATTCTCCTACCCCCTGAGCTCTATTCGGCAGAATATAATTGATTTCTTTGACAACAGAATTACAAATGCTAGAGCAAGAGCTGTAGTAATGACGGATGGCAAGATAAGTTATGAGGGAAATGTAAATGACTAAATATTCATTAAATGTTGAGAAGCATTTGTAATGTTTTGAACCTCCAGAAAATAGTTAAGAATAGGCTAATGGCTGCAAAGGAAAGTGTAAATTTGGAATTGTTCTAAGGAAAGTGTAACTTTGGAATTGCTATTAAGAAGGATCAACTGGACCCTGAAATAATATCTCAAGAAAAGTGATAGAAGCCTTAAATATGTGACTATAACTGTGCAGAACATTTAAGAATATGGTAATGTTGATGGGATGGACTGAACAGGTGGTCTATATTAATTTCCCTTAAAATCTTTTTCTGTGGCTCCATGAGCACATTCAAGAAATCTACAGCATATAAAAATCTTCTGTGCACTCCTATAACACATAAAGGGACCCTTAAAAACTTGTATGACTGTAATATCAGCCATATGTTCTTATTGTCAAAAATAGCAGCAAAAACCACAGTAATGGAAGAGAGCTTCTGAGTCTGGTCCATTTTTAACACCAGAAAACACACCACATAATCTCATTCAGAGATGTGTGAAGTTTCATTTCAAACCTAATTAAGTTTTGCCCCTCTGATTCGATCCAGTAACTGCAGTCTCAGTACCTCACTCCTCTCACACAAACCTTCATTTAATTTTAGCCCATACTTATTCTTGACTGCTTACACTCATTTGTTCTTGTGTCAGCACCATCCTTTTGCTTTAATAGCTCTTCTCTTCCCTGGTATTTTTTAGAGAGGGCAATTATACCCTGTTTTCTTCTCTTGTGTGGTGAGGCTAAACAAGCCAAGTGCCTTTACTGTCCTTGTGTAAGATTCCTCATTTCTCTGATCCTCTTAGTAGCACTAATTGCCACTTTCTGCAGCCTGAATTCATCTCTCTTGCATGTGTGTGACCACACAAGGGCTACTCAAGAGCTTTAATTCAGAGGGATTTATAAGTTCCTTGTCTTTAGTGGGAATACCTCACCTGATACATTTATTCTCATGACAACAGCAACATTTGAGGGTCACAGTCCTCCTGTGATTGATTAAAACACTAAATCTTTCTTTTTCTCTGTCACTTTCAGTTGATGAGTTCTCTGTTTATATTAGTGGATCTTGCCAAATGCATGAGATGGCACTTTGCATGATTAAATTCTGTCCCTTCTCAGTTAGCTCCCTTGACCAGGTCATTTAGTTGTTCCTGTTTGTTATTCTGATTCTCCTGTGTATTGATGATGCCTCCCAAATTTGCACTATCAGTAAATTTAATTATTACATTCTCATTTCTTGTTTCCAAGTCATTACTGTCTAAGATCAGTCTTTCAAGCCTCTGAGGGCTCCACCAGTAGCTTCACCCAATCCTGTTAGTAGTGTCTGTTACCATTTTTTTCTTCCTTTCTAATGATTCTTGTATTAATGACCATTTCCATTATCTTAACCTGGCTATGAGCTACCATTCTAAGATATGTTTCCTTGAAACATGGTGAGGTAAGTCCATCATTCACCATTTGTTCAAAAGATACAAGTTGTCAAAGGGTCTCTTTAACATGACTAAAACCATCTCTGGCAATTCTTTTTTCTAATGATTTTTGCCAATATATTTAATGCAACCTATATTTTTTTATACTCCTGTGTCATTCTTCTAAAATTTGTTAACAGGGTTTCTGTTGGACAGATTGCATCATGTTTGTTCTTGAATACCTTTCCTTTACATGGGTCGTCTTTACTGTTCTGCAGTCAAACAGTATCACTTCCAGCAGATCAATCATAAAATCTTTCCACTGGACATAACTCTATAGATCAGACCATATATATTCCAGAGACTTCATCTGCTGCCTCAGTCTGCGTATGCTGGCTTTCTGCAGGTAGGCATGGCAATTTCCAATTCTAAATATAATTCTGCTGGCAGTTTTGCATCATCCTTCTTATGGGAAAAGGAAGCAAAGGTCACATCATATTTGTTCCACATCTGAATTCCTTCTACACTGCATCCTGGCCCCTGAATATTTTTCCTGTTCTTTCTTCTATTTCTGCAACAAGAAAATCTCCTTCTCTAGTGTGTGTATATTTTTGATTTTCCTTAGAAAGGCTTAAAATTATTTGATTTTTTGGCTATCCTGGCTTTATCACATGCCCCCTGCTCTCCAAAAGATAGCTGACAGTCTTTTTTTAACAATCAACCATCTGTTCTATTTCTTTCAGCTTTTTGTTTGTTTTCAGCATCTTTTACTGAGAGGAAAAAAGATATTCTTTGTCAGTAGAATATCAGATAATCTTTTTTAAGCCTAAGAGAACTTTCCTAAGGCATCTTCTTTATAAACTGCAATACTACAACTATAAAAAGGCTCTCAAGAAGAGAAGAGGCCTGAGGTTTATATAAAACAGGATCTGTTCCCTTCAGTGAAAGTAGAGGTGACTGGGATGCTTTAAGTGTGCTAAAAGAAGAAAAAAACCCAGAGAAAGGGAGGGAAAGGTGGAAAATTAAAGACTTGGATATTAGCTGGGATTTTCTTACTCGGGTGACTGGTTGGGATGGAAAATATTTAACACTGCCTTTATCACTATTTCCACCTCTCTAAAGCAAAGATTGTATTTTCCCTTACTTTTTTCTTTGCCCCATCTTGCTTTTCTATCATGCTCAGGTATCCCTGCTAGGTATTTTTATGGCACTGAATGTGATGTTCTAATGTGGTAGTTATGTTTTGAAAGCAGAGACACTGGAAGAAATGGCAAATAACGCAAGAATAACTGAGGTTTCTGAGGCAAGGGACAAGAGGCAAGACACAAGAGGAAAGAAATAATTTATAAGCCCATGAGTGAAGACTGGGAGGTGAAATGCATGGATGGATGGATGGACAGATGGACTGATGGAAAGAAAATAATCATGGTGAGCATCTGGAAAGAAAATACCTGCTATTCTTAATATTTTCTTCTATTTTCAAAGAACTCTTATGAAACCAATTGTAATTAAGAAGAAAATGAAAGGTAATTAATTTTTGTGTCTGTGCGTGTATGCGTTTCATCAGTTTATCCTCTGTCCTTAGTTTTTCTGTTTTATTAGGACTGCTGTCTAGAAAATTCATATCACATCATCCTTTAGAGGTGAATGAAGATGGGGTGTAGTGAAGCTCAGGTTTCTGTGTGGCTCAAAAACCTCAGCCACACCTCAGGCATCCTCAGTTTGGGTGCTTCACAATGCCTCATGGCTCCACTGACACAGGTAGCAGCACAGCATCTCTTGGCTGAGCAGATACCTCTGAAATGACAAGCAGAAATACAGCAGAAGAATGGCATTATAATACAATGAACTTATACAAAGGTAAACATAAGAAAAACCAAAAACACATATTGCTAAAAACAGACTGGGGAACAAGATGCTAAGGAAAAGTACCACGGAAAGGGACCTGGTGGTCTTGGTCATGGTGTGCTGAACATGAGCCAGCAGTGCCCTGGCAGCCAGGAGGGACATCCCTGTCCTGGGGGGCATCAGGCACAGCATCCCCAGCCAGGCAAGGGAGGGGATTGTCCTGCTCTGCTCTACACTGGGGCAGCCTCACCTCCAGTGCTGGGGGCAGTTCTGGGTGCCACAACACAGAAAAGAGATTGAGCTGTTAGAGAGTGTCCAAAGGAGGGCCCGAGGATGGTGAAGGGCCTTGAGGGGAAGCTGTGAGAGGAGTGGCTGAGGGCACTTGGTCTGTTCAGCCTGGAGAAGAGGAGCGTGAGGGGAGACCTCGATGCAGTCTACAAGTTCCTTGTGAGGGGAAGAAGAGGGCAGTGATCTCTTTTGTCAGGTGACCAGTGGCAAGACCCAAAGGAATGGCATGGAACTGTATCAGGAGAGGTTTAGTCTGGATATTAGAAAAAGGTTCTTTCTCCAGAGGGTGTTTGGGCACTGGAACAGGATCTTCAGAGAAGTGGTCCCAGCCCCTAATCTGACAGAGCTCAAGAAGCATTTGAACAAAGCTCTAAGGCACATAGTGTGACTCCTGGGGCTGTCCTGCAGAGAATTTAAATAATCCTACTGGGTCTTTTCCAACTCTGGATATTCTATGATTTTTAATATTAATAAGGTAAGCTCCTGATCAGCTGCTGAATCAGTGGTAAAATTGTATTAATTGTTGAAATCAATTTCACCACAGTCTTAACTTTGTAGTATTAGTTTATAGCTGTCTGTGTTTCTTATTTTCCTTCTTACTGTCACAGTTCCAGGATAAGAGAAAAACCCTGTTCACTAGAAACTGAGATTTTGTTCAGGAATCTTGCTTCCAACTGAAAATGGAGAAGCAGATAATAAGCATCTTCAGTTACAGACCAATGCACAAGGTCTAAAATTTTAGTGACGTTTCTGTTGGGTCAAGAGAAGGAGAGTATCCACATTTTCTCATCCTATTCTTATTTGCTGTTCCTTAGGCTTGTGTGTGGAAGGATTTAAAAAGAGCTGTTCACATTTTGTGTCACCATGTGATGGGTAAACTTAAACAAAATGTGACGCTTGTGTGAAAATACCATGGAGGAGGATGACTTTTTTAGTAAGAAAAATATCTGAAGGAAATGTTGGATCTTGAAGCTAAATAAGGTGAAATATAGAAACTGCTACTCATATGTGTGGCAGCTGCAAATCATTCATGTGTATGCCCATTTAAATGTACAGGGAAACTACATCCTTGAAGAAACTAGACTTTAACCTCTCAACACTAAAATAAATGTTCTGGAAAATATTTGCATCTGTTCACATTTTCTCTGTGTCCAGGAAATGGTGTGGGTATGTTTATTAGTTAAAAAACTAATAAATACTGAGTGGCATACCAATGGTTAATTAAAATTACATAAAGAGATAATGTGTTACATAAGCACCTTTGTTTACTGCATTGTTCTAACCCTTGAAGCATTCCATACACACCTTTAAGAATAACTGCAGTGATTGTACTGTGCATCTGTAAAACAAGCACCGAAACAGTAATGGACACAGAAGTGAGCAACAGCTATGGTATTTATGTGAAGCATGGGTCCCATGACATTGTGTTCTGTTCCAGAGAAACATTTCACAGACATTACTGTTTTCCTGCACTGTACTGGCTTTTTCCTCAGTAAGAACAACTGAGAAGTAATTTCTCAGGAACACATGTCAATGACCAGATTTTAGAGACAAAGAGTTTATGCACTTGAACCAGACTCCCCATAGGTCAGCAAGAGGAGCTTTCTGGACACAGATGTTTTCTGCCATTTTTTTAGATTCCTGCCCTGCAGTTTCTTGTTTGGGACCCATCTATATCCACTGGCTGTCAAGGTGCACACCTGAGATTTTATATCTCCTGGAAAGCTGATGTCTGATAACTGTTGTCTTCAAGGTAAGATGCTATCCAAGATCAGGGTCTCCAGATAACACAGCTGTCTTACATGGTCATAAATGTCCTACTTAGACAACTATTTAAGTAACATGGTCTTATTTAAAGAAGGTTGTGGGTTTGCCTTATCTTAGTAGCTGTCTAGGGACAGATCGACTTTTATCCTCACCTTGTCTCCTGAAACGCTCCACATCACTCTCCCCATAAGGTATCTTAGCCTCCTGACAGTCAGGTCAATTGCCAAACAATTCAGATATAAGATTTCTGTATATATGTGTGTATATATATATATATAATTTTACCACTGAGAAGGAAGACAGACACTATGGTTTAATTCAGAAAAGCAGAAGAAAAGGCCTTCTAACAGGGCAGCAAGGCTCTTTTGTTACTTTTAAGATAGATAACTCTTTCTAAAAAAAAAATAGGAATTGCTGCATGCACCTCCTGCTTCCTGAACTATTCTTAAACTACAGAAGTTTAAAGCCCATGTGAGGTGGGGGATGTATGCTGACCATGGGACTTCCCTTGTGGATAACAACCTGGCCAAAACGGCATGTGAGCCTGCAGACTTGTGCATTTAGAAGGAATTGTGCTAGAGATTGTTTTCAGGTACAGATCCAGCCATATTGCATCACACAAATAATAAAGAAAGCAAGGAGAAGAAACAGTAGAAAGGGATGGTGATGTCCTGCTAGAAGGAGGGTTAAATAATTGTAAAGAGCTACCCTTGGGTAGATGCATAAAAACTGCAGGCTGAGTATTCAGTATCCAGATGAATTACTTGCGAAAGGATTGCTTGGAGCTGCACCAGCTTTTGCCTAGTTAGCATTCATCAACACAACTGCCAGAGCTCTCCTTGCAGGCCTGCATACAAGCCCACATGCATGCCAAGAAAGGGAAACATAAGAAGGGATAAAATGAGAGAGGCAAGAGAGAAAAGCCCCAGCAGCACAGCATGGTCATTCACTCTGACCAAAACAGTCTTGCCCAGCTCTCCCAGGGCCAAGCCACAGAGATTTGATGAAGAGAGATTACAGCAGCTGTGCAAATCAGGCACACATTGTTTCAATGAAAAGGTCTTCTGCACTGTAAGGTAAACACAGCAAGGGCTTCTCTGTTACTGTGACACATTTAGAGGATTCATGAGGTGTCTCTATTCTATCAATACACAGAAGCACAGGATAAAGTAGCCAAAACCAGTTAGCATTTCTGATGTCAAAAATGAAACTGTCTGAAAGAAAATTTACATAGAGCATTATCTTTCACTTCCCAAGCAGGAAGTGATACTCCATTCTTTCACTCACTGACTACTACAAACTATTTATCAGCCTTTTAAGACACCAGTGACTGCCTCTGAGGAGTCACATCCTATGGGTGGGTGCAAGAAATTCAAAGACGTTAAAGACAATAAATTACAATTTATATCCCTCAGAGTTTCTCTGGAGCAAGGAGCACATATTAATGACCTAAACACATTAGGCTCCAGGCTGTATATAGTGAAAACTTCAGCAGCCATTCAAGTAAGGGAAAAAACCTCAAAGATTGAAGTCAACACAGATTCCTACCAGTAGAACAGTCAGGCATGATTTGAGGGAGGTTCAGGACAGCAAAATGCCAACTCTACCTCAAATCCTTCATAACTTTTATTGTACATATAAGGAAGACCTTTTTTCCAAGCTTTGTCTAAGATTTCTGCCAGTGTTTCTTATCAATTGTCAGAAGAAAATAATTAAATCTGGGGAGAAAAAATTTTGACTTCATAAGGTTTCCTTCTCTTTTCTGCAGTCTCCAATGATTCCTCATATTTGGATAAGATATTAACAATAGTTCCATTTCCAAAAAAAACACCATTCTTCTATAGGGATGGGAGGCAGGGAAAGAGAAAATTTGGTGAAATATCTGGTGAAGAATACAATAATTTATGTCCAGGAACAGGAATATGCAGGGAAGATTTCACAGAGGGAACAAGTAAAGGACAAGCACAGAAACTGATGTGTAGAATGTAGTTTAGGTCACTTGTAGAATTCTCTTAATCCTTTCCACATCTCACCCTGACGTCACCACCCAGCAGGAAAAGACCTAGAATTTAATGTTTCTAATCATAGCTCCATTTCTTCATCCCTCACTGAATATGTTCCCCATATTTGTTGCACCAGTTGATGAGATTGCATCAGTGAAAACATTCTCAGTCTCTCTAAGGCAAGAAAGTAATTCTGAAAGGATGAGTAACACATTTGGGAGAGATAGAAAATGCTTTAGGCTCCCAAGCCATTTGAAGGACCTGTGGCAAAGACCTCAGCACTTTTGCTGGGAAATGCTTTTGTTTACAATTTCACTTTCTCTAAGCAAGCACATGTGATATCACACAATATTCTGTAAGCACAACTGGAATTTTAAATAACAGCAGAAGTGTGTTTAATACAATAGGAGTATTGCTAATTCAAGCACAAGAAATATTCTTTAAAAACACTGATTTAAAAAAAGGGCTTGTAATCTGAAGAAAATAACAATTCTCAGGCTACACCTGGACTGTTGGGGGAATGGGGAAAGGGAAGGGCAAAGAGACTGCCATCAGTACTTTCGGAAACACGTTTTATTCCTTAGGTTAAAGTTGTTAACAGCAGATAACTGTTCAGGCACCACATTCAGTTACTCCCTCATGCAACTGACTCACACATTTCCACACATTCCCACTGGAGCAGCAGTGGGCAGGCCAGCTGCAGTCTCACAAGCCAAGGGTTGTGCTGCCTTCTCCACTGCTGTATGAAGCCCCCCAGGGACCGTTTGTTTCATCAGGTGTGTCACCTGATGCAGTTGTCACCTGTGCATAGCAGAATCTGACTCCATGGCTGTGGTCCACCTTACCCTTACACGTGTGCACTGCTGACCTGCAACAGCTTTGCTGGGCTCTCAGTGCCCAAGTTTATCAGTTATTTCAGTTTCAACAGGACTTAGCAGCACCCAGAGCTTGTCAGCCCTTGGGAAATTCCTGCGTGCTTCCCTCATTGAAAGTTCTGTTCCCTTACCTTGGCCTGCTTTTTACTGGTAACACTTTTTCCCTCCAAACCTACAGGCCCCCTTCCCACGAGCTTGTGCAGAAGGATCCTTTATGGCCCAGTGTCCATCTTTGGAACAGGCTGTGCAGTCTGACTGCAGACTCACCATCCCTGGAAGTTTTCCACATACACAGTGAGACCAGGCTACATCTCATCTGGGCTTTTTGGCTAACGTCCTGCTTCAAGATGGAGGTTGGACTAGATGACAGAGATCCAGTCAATGTTTCTACGAATCCATGAAATGGAAAAGCATATTTTCTGAAGCATTTCTTTAGAAAGAGGACAGATTTTGCTATTTGGAGTTCTCCACATTGGATAAACTCCCTTTGGCCAAGGACAACCTCTCTAAATAATGTGATCAAAGCCTCCACCAGAACCAATACACTTTGGAAAACAATTTTTGGCATGAGATTATGCCTTCTGCTCTGAACAAAACGTAAGAAAATGTAAAACATTCCCTTCAGTTCTATTATAATCTATTTTGTGGTACTCATCAACGATTAAACAAGTGGATAAGTCAATACACATATAAACGTGAGAGAAAAATTGTCATTTTATTTTTGTTTAAATATTAAGCCAATCTTCAGATATGCATTTTTTTGTTTCTTCACTTGAGATTATGAAACATATTTTTTAGCTATCATCAAAAATCAGGTTTTTGAGCTAAAAACTCAGATATGGCTGAAAGACTGACTCAGATTTTCCTTCCACTGAAATTTACTTGACATTATTAATGCAAGAACTGAGCTGAGAGAGAAACATGAAAATAACCTCACCATTTGGGTTTCATTACAGAAAGTTTCTTCATCCTTGTGCAACCTTCTGCCAGGTGCTGGCAGCAAAAAAGGGACAAGTCAATCTGCCTGTGGTCCCCTTCAAACATTTCAGTAACACTGGCTTGTTCCCCAAACAAATCACCCTATGAAAGGCTCCTGCTGGGGCAAATCTTTCATTTAGAAAGAAATTTAGGGCTGAGCACCAAGAAACCTTTTTAGGGTTGTGAAGAGGGTACCAATTCATTTGGGAAAGGGAGCAGTTAGCAGATCAACGATAGTTTAACTAGTTATCATCAATATAGTCTTCCTTTTTCTTAACAACTTGTGAATGTAAGCAGTACTCCAGCTCCCACTGGAGCCCAGAATGTTGGGGCAGGAGACTGTTAGCTTCCCATCAATTCCAGGCAGAATTTTTTCTGTGAAATGCAGCCCCACATTGCAGCTGCTCATCTCTCTGTGTGTTTCACACCACCTCAGTGGCATGTCTCTGTACCCAGACACACTAGAGGACATCTAAGCAAAAGTTGATCATTCCTGCTTGCAGATGGAACCAGTGTCAACAGCAGCAGATGAATTTGTAATAGGTTTGTAAGCTGCCACCTTTTGATAGAGGAGAGCAAAGTGCTGTTAATATCTATGTTGGTTTGGCTTTCAAAATCTGTCTTGGGCAAAGCCTAAGCTGAGTTTGTCCAGCTAGAGTTCTCCAGTCCTGACATGTTTGCAGGGCAGAGGTGCAGGAGGCTGCCCCTCCATGGTCACTGAGTTTGGGGAGTGGTGGTTTCCCCTGTGTGGGTTTAACAGCACTGTGATGACAAATACAGCCCAAAGCAACACTTGCATTGTCTCAGCTCTTGGCTACGTGAAGATTTGCCAGGGTGAAGCCTTTCTATTAATCTCCAAAATGTGATTTTTTTACATAATTGACAGCAATTTATACAGTACACAGTTTAAATCCTTTACTTTTTAGAACTGTTTCTTTTATTAGAATGCTTTCTGAAAGTCTAGTGCAACTGACTCTGCAAGACCTTACTACTTCAGTAAACAGAATAATTTTAGGCACAGAAAGTATTGAATCCTGTGTCATGTCATCAGATTCTTTCAACATCTTGTTAGCAAGCATCTGCAACATGCTTTTCTGTATAGATACTGGGTAACAGATGTCAGGCTTAGTGAGGAAAATACTTAGAAAAAAATAACTACGGAATCATTGAATCCTTATAGCTAAAATGATGAATTGCAGTAGCTGAAGTTTAAGATGTTGTTGTCTTGAGAGAGAAAAATGTTTTCTGAAGGAATGATTTTTTGTCAAGTTTTAGTTACTAAAGTGAAAATATTTAATTTTACAATCTGGGTAAAATGGAAAACAAAAAAATCAATGTAATAAAGTTGATAACACTGATTCCATGTCTCTCTTATTGAACAACTGAGAAGCAAATGTGCTCTGATTAGGTGTACAAATATAGAAATGTATTGATTACAGGAGTGAAGCTCCTTGAAGGGTGTCCTAAAAACGACCACTATGTATTTTGGGAGTAAAACGTCTTATTAACATTTCCATTTACACAAAGTTTCATGAATTGACAACTCAATAAATAACAGATGCTTATTGACTTATTTATGAACTGTCAGCAAACCTGGGTAATTTTATGTTGAACACCATTTACAGAAATGTATAGAACTATAATTTGATTCCAGATCATGTGTGTAAATCTTGTTAACCGCTGAACACTGAAGCAGACGAGTGAAGAGTGAAACACCTGCATTTGCATAGAGTGTGACCCTTGGGATTTTTGCATGCTTACAATCTCTAACACTAGTGGTCCCGCTCACTTTCTTTCTTCTGTTCTGAAAACAATGAAAACAAAATTGTTTTATCTCTCAGGATCTCTTACAATTTCTGCTTCTGGTGTACATCAGCCAGCCTCCACTCAAACCCTAAGCCATGCAAGTTGTTGCTTTGGCATGTTCAGTACAGGCAAGCACTTTGAATAAAGATTATGTCATCCTTTGTTTTCAGATCATGAGGGTTTTTAAATTCCTTTACTGTGAACACTCCAAAGAAATGCTTGCAAAAAGTGTAGTATTAGCAAAATTTATCTTTATGGTGCTGATCCACTCTAGATACAGGGAATCAACACTAAAATTTGGGCCCAGTTCTTTCAAAAACATTGCAAGAAAAGCATATGTCCCATCCCATATTCCCACACATTCTTACAGAAATTCTTGTTGAAACAAAATAGTCCAGTTATCATAGAGATTCACTTATTTGGAAACATCTATGAAATTGACTATTTGGAAATAGCTGGGGATTGAAAATTGTTTCATAACCAATAGAATCCAGAGGACAGAGTTTTCTGATTCGCAGCAATAAATTCAAAAGCCATACAAAGAATATTCTCCTGGAGAGCATTTCTAGAAAGTTCTTGTCCTCTGTAGGTACTGGGAATGGTTGGAAAGTGACCGAGTCCACATCCAAATTTAGGAGTAAAGTACACTGCGGAGAAAGTAGAGATTCATTTTATTCATACAGAACGTGAATGCAGCATAGTCCAATAAAGTCACACACTTAGTGATTTTTGTTCTTTAACCAGTGGTCATGCTTCCACGGGATGACTTGCTCTGTCTTAAGATAGGTCTGGTGTTTCTTAAGGGTCTGAACTTGAAGTACGTTGGGTGATAGCTTGAAAAACACTAAATTGTTTTCAAAACTTACATCTGACTACACATTACAGAGATTGTGTGTGATGGTACAGTGTTAACAACCATTTTGCTCCCCTCCTTCTAATGGCAATGAAGTAACAAGGAACTCTCTGACAGTGCTGTGTAAGTGCCTGGATAAAATCCTTTTACAGCATAAGTCTTGTAATACAACTTTAGAAGAAAATGTTTAATGTCATCCATTACAACAGCATTAAACTTGCCCTGAATTATCACAAGGGGCAAAAGGCAGAAGGCTGGAGACAGCTCCTAATATTTTTCTACAGGAAGTAATGCTTGGCTCCAGTTAAGTGTAAAATACCAAATAATTCTACAATGTATTTGCATGCTACTCCAAATAACAGTGAGCAAAATTTTGCACTCTTTGGTGCCTTCTAAAGCTAGTAGCAGAGCAGGAGAGGATCAGCAAGATTAGATGAGAACACTGGAAAATAATTAAATATTGGAATTTCCTTTCTAATTGAAAGAACCTTCTTCATTTTACAGTTTTTTAATTTTTATTATTTTTTTTAAATCTGCATAATATAACTTGAAACTACTGTTATTTAGCTTTTATTTTCTTTCCAGAAAAGGTTCACATGTTCATATCCTAGCTGAAGAAATGAAGAGAATATCCAAGAAGCATTAGTGGAGTTTTCTTCTCAAAACAACATAATTAATGCCTTTTAATAATAAAAGGCATTAATAATAAAAGGCAATAAAAGACTCTCATCACACATTAACAGAAGTTAGAATATCCATGGTGGGTTTGGCCCAGATACTGTAGTTTGCCTATATTTACTGAAAATCATTGTAAATTGCTTGACATGATTCTTAATATTTGAGCAATGTGTTATCAAAAGAATGAGGGGCAGTCTGGTGGTCTGACTAAAGCACATTTGAACAGGCTAAGGCTAGAATACAAAACAGTTCAATGCAAACATTCTGGAATGCACTTTGAGAAAAGAGCCAATATTTAAAAAAAATATTTTGTGCTTCTCCTACATGACGACCCACTTTGAAAACAAGTAATTACAAGAAAGGAGTCAGATATTTTCTAAAAAGCAGCCTCTTTTTAAGAATCTCAAGTTAAAACTTGAAAACAATAGATTCCCAAAGTCACTGTCATTTACCCACCCTGAAAATATAAGGGGAAAACCTATGAGATGTATGTGTTTTGTAGGACTGAAATTTAAAATTAGTCTCTTTTTGTTATTGGCAGCCAATAATTCAAATTAGAAATACATATTCACCTTTCAAAACACAGATCTTACATTTTAACTGGTTTTCCTTTTCACCTCTACACAAAAATTTAAGCATTCTTTTTTTTTTTTTTTTTTTTTTTTAAAAATGTCAAAAAAATGGAATATCGCAGAATAANATAGTCAAAATAATGGAATACCTCAGAAGAGCAAGTAAGCATATCAACTTAATTTTAAAGACAGGATAAGACCCCTCGAAGCCAGTAACGTCTTTGTACCAATAATCCTAGCTAAATTGCTGCATCTTTTTTTTTTTTAACTGAGTTATTTTAGTTTAAAGGTAAGTCTTACCTGGAAGAAGTAAGAGTAATTCAAATTTATGTAAATTATAAGAAAACAGATTCCTAATATAATAGTTTATCTACTTGTCCTTTTTCTTTACATTTTTAACATTGGTATGTGATATTTTATTCTTCCTTTGTTTTGAGTATATTTTGTTTTTATTAATCTTCTGGTGACTGACAATTGTTCCTGTTGTCTAAGCTGACTCTGAAGGCATTACAAATAGAAATAAACCAGCAATGGTGTCATTATAGAACTTTTATTCTTTTTGAAAGTTTCACCATACTTAGTATGACATACCAACAGAAAAGTTTTACTCTCAAATATCACTGGGCTCAATATTGATTTCTACATATAGAATCCCATGTGTTTTGATTTTAATTAGACTTTTTCTTTCCCAGACACCTGCTGCCTTCCAGATATGTTAGGGAACATTTGATTTTTATTAATTATTAGTTTGTCATGGATATTTAGACAGTACTAATGCAGTAGATATTTATTCTTATGATTCACTTTGCTAATATGTACAGTACATTGAAGCCAAAGTACTGGCTTCCCCAAAACTGGTTCAAAATGTGGATTTTTGTAAGAACCAAGGACTTAAGTTCCCTTATTGCTTTTTTGTAATGAAGATCCTTAGACCCATGGCTTTGATTTTCAGCAGGAATGCTCTTCATAGTGTAAACTGCTAATTCTGCTAAGACTATTCATGTATGATACTGGTATTCGTATGTGTAAAATTGTGGAGGAGATTATTTTGGGTGGGATTGAAAAACACCTGAAGGACAATGCAGTCATTGGTCACAGCCAGCATAGCTTCGTGAGAGGAAAGTCCTGCTTGTCAAACCTACTTTACTCTTATTACAAAGTAACATTCCTTGTTGGTTATGTGAGAGAAGCCAGTAGATGTAATCCCACTCAGTTGACCAAGGGAGCCAGTGGATGTAACCATTTTGCATTTCACTAAAGCTTTCAATACTGTCTCTCACAGGATCCTTCTGGATTAAACATCCAGCACGCGGATGGACAAACACATCATGGGATGTGAGAGCAGCTGGCTCATGGGTAGGGCACAAAGGGTTACAGTGAATGGGGTGACATCAGACTGGGGACCTNTCCTGGTCTGTGGCAAGTTGAATTTGAGTCAGCAGTGCCCTGGCAGCCAGGAGGGCCACCCGTGTCCTGGGGGGCATCAGGGGCAGCATGGCCAGCCAGGCAAGGGAGGGGATTGTCCTGCTCTGCTCTGCACTGGGGCAGCCTCACCTCAAAGCAGGTTTGGGTGCCACAATACAAGGATATAAAGCTATAGGAGAGCGCCCAGAGGAGAGCAGGGAAGTTGGTGAAGGGTCTTGAGGGGAAGTGATAAGAGCAGCAGCTGAGGTGACTGTCTTTTCAGCCTGGAGGAGACTGGGGGAGACCTCACTGCAGTGACAGCTTCCTCACGAGGGCCAGAGGAGGGGCAGACACTGATCTTTTCTCTGTGGTGACTGGTGACAGGGCCCAGGGAAATAGACTGAAGTTGTGTCAGGGGAGGTTTATGTTGTACATCAGGAAAAGGCTTTTCACCCAGAGGGTGGCTGGGCGCTGTAAGAGTCTCCCCAGGGAAGTGATGAGAGGCCCAAACCTGACAGATGTCAAGAAACATGTGAACAAACTCTCAGACACATGGTGTTTCTTGGGGCTGTTCTGTTCAGGGCCAGGAGTTAAACTTTGATAATCCTATTGGGTCCCTTCTAACTCAGAAAATTCTCTGATCCTGTGATATGTTTTTAAGTTTAGCAGGGTATAAGTAGTGCCACTGTGTCTGAGGGCTACTTAGGATGTGTTGCCAATTCAAATTATGTGCTTTCTTCCTGTACATCACATATGTTACCCAAGACTAAAACATTTAGCACTACCAAAATTAAAATTCCTGTTACTAGCAAAATATAGTTCTTCCATTTTGTACTACTCCTGGAAATCTCACAGTTCAGTAAACCCTGAGATGAAGGTACTATCTCAAGTCTTTGAGAACAGATTTACTGTGGAAACTGATTGAAGAAAGGAGGCAAGTAATCCATGAGGTCCTCAGGGCTCCAGAAAGGAAGCTCTATTGGCACCTCTTCCAAGCAAGTTAAAACAATCATAAATCAATTTGTAAAAACTACAATGGTTTGGGGCAGTCCAATCCTGAACCCAGCAGGGCTGGAACGCCCCATGTCATCTGTGAAGACCTCACAGGTGGGAATGGCAGAACAGCACTGGCTTAGGTTTTGCAGTGGTGAACAGCAAGCAGTGAATATTGAAGCAAAAGGACAGAGGAACGAGGGGATTGAACCTAATGTGCCTTTTTAACCCATGTCCATTAGGGTATTTAGACTGAAACCATGGCCAAGACACTTAATGTGTTGAGGAACTTTTCTTAATAACTATTTTTTGTACAAGTATTTTCAACTTTCCCTAAATTACACTCTTCTCTCACTTGCCAAAAAGTTCCTTCCATCTCAAAATCTTTGAAGTAATTTGTATGAAAGCAGCTTGTGCTTGTCAAAGGAAGCCCAGGATCTTATTTAACTCAGTTTCCTGGGAACGGCCTCAAGTTTTTCATGAATGAATTTGCCTCTTTTCCTGCTAGAAACACTAGATATTTTATGGTACTACACCATTTTATCCCACGTCTATCTATTTTATTCCCCGTTCACAGACTACACAAAATCTTTCTGAGACTGAAATCTTAAATTCTTCCTGTTCTGTTCTTATTCTTTGTAGAAGGTTTGTTTTTTCTATTTAGCCTTCTTAGAATGATTTACGCAGAATTCTATCACAGTAGTATCAAGAGAAATCTAGCTCAACGAAAAATGAAAAAATGACTTTTGAAGACATGCCAAAAAAGGTCTTGGACTTTATTCCTCAGTAGATTGTCCTTTGGTATTAAATCCCTTTTAAAATGGCAAGAGTTTCCAGTACTTGTCACATACTGGCTCATTGTTTTATCTTCAAAATGTATTGTTTGCCTTTTCTGTACCTATGTGCTTCATCTGCTCCATCTTCCATGTCTGATCCAGATAGCTGTTCTTTGGGACTCTGCACCGTCCTCCATGGGGCAAGTTGTCCCTAAGTTCGCCCAAATGTCTCCCAGACAGGTGAGGTTTGCTTCTGTCCCTGCTCAAGAGGCATTGATAATCCTGGTCACCCCAACACATTGAATGAGAGTGAGATCTTCACACAGCCTGTCTTTCCTCTTTGGATGAGTTGTTATTTGCATATTTTGAGAACCAATTAAAGAAGAAAGCAACAATCACTCTGTTCGTGTTGCTCCATTTGACATGACTGTGGCCTCATCCTCCTTTTCCTAAAACCCAAAATTTCATTCCAATAGTGTATGAGAACTTTACACCTTTCAATTTTGCTGATTTCTCCTCAGGCCCTGAGCTAACTAGCTCTTTACCACACAGTCCGAGTGCTGTGGTTTTACTTACCTTATCTTGTGTTCTTCTGTTCTACAGATTTGCTCAGAGCCCTTCCTTACAGTTCTGAAATTTTCTCAGTTATGTGAGCCAGGGCTGTGCCCGTAACAGATCCATACAGAGCTGAGCCAGGGACTCTGGAGCACCAGGAGGTCAGAGAGATGGTGGAAGATTCTGGCTGGGTCGACTGTGGCAGAATAAAAGGGCTTGAAGGATGACAGCTGCTGTGACCCCACATTTTCACTCTCTTTCCCTCTCTTCTCCAAGCATCTGCTTCTTAGTAATTATTTTCTTCCCTCAGGATTTCCAATCCAGTTGACTTCCTTGAACTTTGTTCCTTTGTTTTCTCAGACCTCTTGCTCCTACTCAGCTCCGTTAACTTCCCATTTAGAGTCCTTTGCTGCTTCAGTGCAGTACTTTGTACTCAAACCCAGCACAGCCTTTCAAACAGGTGAACAGTGGGGAAAATGGGGATAAAAATATGATCATGTCTACACAAGGAAGATAACCATGACTGTATTCATTCAAGGAATGGGAAAAGAGGGTGAGCAAGAATGACGTAGAACAAAAGCAGTACTTGAGATATTTATGAGCCCAAATAGCTATCAAAAAATAAAAACCTCACCAAAAAGTGGCAGAGTAGAAAATAGAATGAGGTGTTCTAAAATGCAGTAACTATGTTGACAGCAAGAAACAGAAGGCTGTCATTCACTGAAAGTTTTAAATTAACTACTCAAATTAAGAAGAAGGAAGAGAGGGGATTAGAGTGACTAATTTTTAAGAAGCAGCCAGGGAATATGATGCAACTAATCCAAAACTGAACAAGTGTTAAGAAATTGACATTTTTTTTCCTTTGCTTTTATTACTTCTTTACACTTCTGGTTCTACTTGAGTCTAAAGGGCAGAAGGATCAAAAGATTTCTCTCTATTCTCTCTAGATTCCTGATTCTGCTAGAACTGAGAAAGTGAAAAACATTATTACAAAGGTTGTTCTAATGAGGCCCTCTGCTACACAGTAATTCTAAATGTGATTAGATGCATCCACTTCTGAAAGGCCAGTTGCAGCTTGTGTTAGTACTCCTTCACTTCTAGAAGACAAAAGGGAATTCTTTCTGCTGCCTTTTCCCCATTTTTCCCAAGATCACAAGAATGTCTCAAGGCCAAGGAGAATTTTCTCTGTTTATCAGCATAATTCTGGAAAAAAAGTAATGACTGAAAGGAGATGAAAACTGTCTCTGTGCCTTCCTTTCGATATATGTACTGCAGTAAGTGCTTTTCACACGAGGTAAATCTCAAAACAAAATATGATCTATATGAGAAGTGTAACATTTTAACATTTTGTTTCATGACTCTCCAAATCCATTTTTGATAGTGTAAAGTAATAATCAGCAGCCATGCTTTTGGTGTGAAAACACAGGAATATAGCATAGGTTATCTATGACCATTAAGGAGGAAACATGCATGTGACACCTGGCGCTCGTCTGCATGCTCCAACCCTGTATCACAACAAATGCTTATTCACTGCTCTGGAAATGCTTCAAAACAGCCTTACATTTTCTCAGGCAGGGAGGCTTAGAGGTCTGAACTCTCGAATGGTGATGAAAATCCCACTGAAGGTGTTTGGATTCTGCAGCCCAGTAACTGGGATCTTTGTTTATCTGAGGAGCTCTAAGATGTATTCCTCTGAAGATTGTATTTTGTCAGTTCTTTCGCTTTAACAGATCAAGGACATGACTCATAACTAAGCTGTGCTGAATTATTTTCTTTCAAATGCTTCAATCCAGAATGGAATGAAAGGACCCTTGAACTTCCTCCATAAAGTCTGACGGAAATCAAGAATTCTGTTATTTATAAAAGTTTAGTAGTTTTATTCTAGACCAAGCCATTGAGAGAAAATGAGTCAAAGAGAATTTCCAGGGTCACTAGCAGCAAAGATTTTACCTGAAAATCTAGAAACCCACAACCACATTCCTGATTTGAACCAGACAATACTCTTTCCTTTGTTTCAAGCTGAAATTCCACACTAAGAACAAATGACAGAGCTAGTAAGATTTCAGATGAAAACATTTTCTTTCTAAAATACAATTTTATAAATTGTCTTTTTCTTCATGTGC
>VZTN01026021.1:1420-19399 GCA_013400515.1 Erpornis zantholeuca
AAGACAGGAAAGGAGGGAAACAGAAAGTATTCGTCATCTCATTAGGTTTTTGATTAAACCTAGTGAAATTCTTGGGAAAAAAGCTTGTTATGTCATGCTTTTTGATGCTCTTTCACACAGAGGTGTAGATATAATGAGTTTCATAAACAGTTTATCAATGACATTTTCCCCATGGCAAAATCCCAGGAGCTGTCTTACTCAGGGGTGTGACAATGTGTCACATTGAAACACCAGTGTCAAAAGAAAGGATAAATATAGGCAGAGACAGATAATAATTTATCTTGATCACTTCCCACTGGTTTTATTGAGTGACTCTTGGGAGTCTTGGGAACAAGGGGATCAAACTCCTACATAGATTTGGATCCAAGGCACAGCTGTGCAAGAGACAAAGCACCTCAGACAGCATGGATGTCCCTTCAAAGTCCCTACCAGTGCACTGATGGAGAGACCTTTGTAGTCTTATTATCTCTAGCTCTCTGAACACATTCTGCCCTGCTAAAATCAGTAAGAAATCATCATAATCCACTTTCACAATGTGTAACAATCTTTGTCAAGACATTCGTGGCACATGAAGGCTTTTCAATTTCTCCTGGGTTTAGAGAAAGGTCTATTTAATTCAGGCAAACTTAAGACAAGGGCACTTACTAATTTATCCTTTAACTCCTTTAGCTGTTGTCTTCTACAGTCCAGTTCAAGGGTTCCTCATCAGCCAATTCATTGTACAAGAATTTTGCTGGTTGCATGTATCAGTCTACCCATAATTTACAATACCCAATCAAGACTAGCAATTTTCAAACATCCCTCTTGGTCTTTGGGGGGATAGTGACAAAATGCCTTTAACTCTGTCTGGGCTCAATCTCTTGTATCCATTGGAGATAATGTGTCCCAAATACTTAACTTCCTTTTCCACAAACTGCAGCTTCCCTCTCGAAACCCAGAAAAGTTTCCATGAATTTGTGACTCTCATGGTTTCATGTGACACATGATGAGTTCTTCAATCCTATCTCTAAATTAAAGTTGTTTGAATGGTGTGATTAATCAATTGTCATCATTATCCTTAAAACAAGTACTTCAGGCAAACTCTTTTCATTAATACCTAATTCAGAATAATTGTTTTCACATCTTCTCATTATTAGTCAGGCTTCATCTCCATTCATATCTGACAAGAGGACAAAAGGACAAGAGGTAAGACAATACCACAGCTACTGAAGTTTCCTCCCAGGTTGCAACAGGTTAATTGTTTTATTGTTTTTTTTATATAACTACACTAATTTTCTCCTTCATTTGCTGCACTACAATGGGAACCCAGTGATCTTACCAAAATAATCTTAAATCTTCTTATAATACGTTTTTAATGTAAATCTTACTTAGGGGTTCTCAGTCTATGGGAAGTTGCCTAAACAAAATGTGGGAAATGAACATTTTAGTAGGTGAAATTAACTGTGCTGAGCAGGAGTTCTGTAGCTGGCACCAGCTCTGTGATTTCAGCAGTGATGCCAGCTCCACACTACAATAAATCAGCTCTACATCTCTTGTTAACTCATCCTGAAAAGTTCCTTCCCATGAAGAACTGCATTGATTTACAGTCCTTTGGAAAGGACCTAAACTTGTAGCAGATTCTATCAACTGGGACAGATTCTTGTAACAACTAACTAACAAATCAATATACTACCTAAAAGTGTTAATTAGCAAGGGATTTTTTTTTTAATTGTCCAAAAAGCAATGAAAAGAAGCCAAGAAATATTTGTTGCAGCTATTCTTACTTTCATAATTTACACTTTTTAACCTAAAATAATTCTGTTTTATCTACAAAAACTCCTTAGTATCTTGCTTTCTATAGTTAACAGTCATAAACTGGAATTATTTGCTAAAACTTCTGCCTTGATTCTTTTTTGATTCACTGAAAAATAACACAATTTATATTCTAAAAGTGAAAATAAATATAATTTCTCCTCAATGTCTCATTGGAGCTAAACCTCTTTATATTTAGAGTGAATACAAAACAACATCAAATAAACAAAAAAAAAAAGTGTTCTTGGTACATCTGTGTTGTATTTTCAGAGGCAAATTTGATTTTAAATTCATTGGAGAGAGAAGTTCTCTCTTGGGAGGGGCTCAAGTTCAGTTGTGATTGGAGGAGGGAAAAAGAGTCAATATTTTTACCCACTTTATTTGGAAGTGTAACTCAAAAAAAAGGTAAACAATACCAGTGTTGCAAAGAAGTGAAACACACACATGCAGAAAGGTCTTAACAGGCAGGATAAAAATCGTGGTAGAGAAGCACTGCTATCTCAGCTGAGGTAACACCATATGTTCTCTTTCAGACCTCTCAATCTCAGATGATAACGTTCAAACCTCCTCTTCAATTTAGCTCTTATCTCTCTGCTGAAATCTTGAAGGGAACAAAAAAATCAGTGCAAATATGCTAAAAGAAAAAAAAAAAAAGTGTAATCTAAAAATATAATTACATTAGCTGGTGAGTTGGTAGTCTCAAGTATTTTTCACCATGGCAATTCATACCCAGAGGTGAATTTTCCTAAAGCAAACATCTTTGAGCAAACCTGAGTACCTTCACCCTTTGAACACTTGAGCTGCTTTTTAAACCTGAGCTTTTAACTTTCAGATATTCAAGTTTTCAGAAAATATTAAAGTCATCTTGAACAAAAGCTTAATTTGGATAAATGTGTTCTTGAAAAATGCCTTCTCTACCAAGTCAAGGTGTCTCTGCTGCATTCTTAATGTTAATGCTGTTTTTAAATAAACTTAAAGAGTACTTATAGGGACACTTTAAGTATAAGAATTATAAGAATATAAGAATTTTCTCTAAAAGTAGGAGTGAAATTGTATTTTCGATGAAGCAAATAGAAATTTTATCATTTATCAGTTATCATAAAGACAGGGATTTTACACAAAAATTTACCTTCTCAACACTTGCATGACTTTCTCAGACTAAGCTCCATTTTTCCTCTCCTACACTTGCTAGAATGCCTGTTACAAGGTTTTTCTTACAGAAGCTTCATGTTTCATAACAAAAGAAACATCAAAAACAATTAATTCATGTGGGGAATTTTCTTGTGTAGAGCTGAATCCAGAGTGAGTGATGGAGCAAGCACTTAGAGAAATGTCATATATCAGGTGTTGGAATTACAGTTCTCTTGTACCACGATTTTATCCTCTGTTGAAAAAGAGGAAAGAAGAGTTTGACTGAGACTTTTTAGGAAATGTTACACAATTTCAAGGCTACTCTGTGTGAAACCCTGGTAAAAGGTTAAACTTTCCCACTTAACTTTCAAAGATAGAAGGGATGCCTACATTGAAACCTCAGCCACTGAGCAATACTGGTAAAAGATATCCTGTCCCTGAATAATGTGGCCTCTTTCAGCTAAATTTCTGGGGTTTCAGGTTTCGTTTTATCAAGGGCCATAGGACGATTGAGGCTGGAAGGAACCTCATGAGGTCACCTCCTTCCTGCTCAGGGCACAGCAATTTGCAGGAGCTCAGCTTGCACATATATCTCTACACACATGTACTACCAAATACCTTCTACACCTCTAACCCTGGACTCCGAAATAATTTCCTCAGTGCACAGGTGTGCATAGTTATATTTTCATAAAGGAATCAAAATTAAAATACTTCACAGTTTTCCTCGCTTACAAAAAAATTATATTGCTGGTATTAGCATATTGTAATTCATTTAGTGGAATACATTTGGATTAATTACTTTGCTGCTTGAATTTTAAGAGAGGTTTTTTTTCTGTTGTGCTACACCTTTTCTTCATGGGATGAAAAACAGGATTTCTCTGCTATGGTACTGTAAAACCCAGAGGGCTTTTCTTGACTTTCACTATTGTTGCATGGGCCAAAAGCCCATTATACCTGGCAAGGTGAGGTGGTTTCATTGCCAAGCATCTGGTATATTTAACTGGGTTTAAAAATATGAGCAAATAAATATGGATGGTGACACGAACAGAAAATAATCAATGTGACTACCACATGAGTGACAGATACTGTTTGTTTTGACACAGGAAACACTTCTTTACAAAATCATTCATGGGGGAGGGGAGAGTCCTGAGGCTTTGCCTGCCTCACTGTCCCAGCCTTTCCCATGAAAAATACAGTTTTGCAGCATTCATACTCTTAAGCAAGTGTCAATACATGGGATATTATTTCTTTTTTCCATTGAAAACTGTGGAGGAGGCTCATTTGTAATACCTGACAGTGAAAAAGTGGCTCTGGAATGTATGACATCATTTACCTGAAACACATTCCTGTCTCAGAGACATGCTGGTACTCTATATGATAGTTTTCCAAATAAATCTTATCCCATTCTGTCTTGTAATAATTTCTTGCATTTCTCAGTGCTGCCTATTAAGACTTGTTAAAAAAAAAATAGATTATTTTCATCAGAAGCCATGCTGTGTTCTGATTAGAAAGGAAACTGTGGAGGAATTAATGGTTTTCAGGTAATAAAACAAAAAATCCTTTTAATGCTCTTGCATTAACCAAATCTTTCTTCTTAAAATAGAATTCAGGTAATTAGTCAGTTTTTGCTGCATTCAGAACAACCACCGTTGTATCATTGCTATTAAAATCAAGTGTTTCTAATAAATGATTAGATTTCAAAGCTTGAGTAGTGACAGCCCTTTCTTTTAGCAATGGCAAATAATTTGATAATGATAAATGGAAGCACATTAAAATCTCTGGGTGACATCGCCCCTCGTCACAGAGTGAGCACCACTCAAATTCTGGATCACTGCAGTGTCGTGTTTGAGTCACTCAATGCCCATGATTTGTATTCTCCACATAACTGCCCATACTCATGAATTTTATGCTCTTTTGGCATATCTACCTCACTAAACTCTGGCCATCTCTGTAGTCAAACAGCAGCAAGAACAAAAGTCTACTGCTGCAGAGGTACTGCAAGATGTATAATGAATCTTGTTGAAAATCAGGATGAGTTTCAGTGACTTCAGCAAGTTTGTGGTGAGGATCTCATTTTTAAACCTCACATTAAGAGATAATTTTCCTTTTTTTTTTTTTTACATTCTCACCGGTTTCTAGAAAAACAAAAGTTCTAACAAAGAGGGAAGCCCTTTTAAAGTTATATCCTGTACAAGTATTTATAACTGCTGTTACAGAAGGGTAACACTGCACAAAAGTGTTTGCAGTTTCATGCAACAGTTACAAACACTTTTACAAGATACCCATAGAGGGAAGTATTATTTATCCATGCAGACCCAATGGAACAGATTAGCTAAGAAAGAATCCTATCAATTAAGAAATTCATTTGTACTCGAGAGAGAGAATATTTGAACCTGAATCCTTCGTGTTGAAACAGATGCCTGCTGGACCATGGAAATAATATTTGGCAATCAATACAATTTCATAATTAATTGTAGAATTCCCTGTTTCAGTGTGGATTCGACTTTGACAAAAAAAGCATCTTTCCCCTCTTCCCCCTCCACCAAAAATAAAAAGAGAAAATCCAAGAGTTTGGGGTTTGGCTGATCGACATAACTTGAAAATTTCTGAGGGAGAGCAGCTTGAGTTCCCACCAGAGAATTCATAGAAACCCACTCAAAAACTCATTCACACTGCATTTCTTACAGCTGTCCTGAAGATACTTGCTTTCTGAACTTCATTTCCCATTTATAAGAGGAGCAGGTTTACATCTGCTTCTCTGAGCCAGCAGATGAGAATACAAAACACATTTTGCTTCAGCAGCCTTTCTTTAGTTTGGGTTTGGTTTTTGGGTTGGTTTTTTTTTTTTTTTAATTAGTTGGCTGAAGCCTTGTGATCCATTTTTGTACTACCCTGGAAGAGCATAAATTAAGAATTACTCTGGTACACAGAATTAGTTATCTAGAGGTTGATCCTCATGCCTTACACTCTGTAATACAGTATGTGTCATAACTTTGCATAATGCAAAGGACACACCACACTGCTTCTGTTCCCCCTTCCCTTCATGAACTCAGCCAGGGAAAGAGCTCTCATGTCACAAATGCTGGGTTAAGGGGTTGTGGCTCGACCTCAGGTGCTTGTTGCTCCCCTCAGAAGGCAACTGCTGCAGGTCAGCTGGTACTGCAGCAGAGTCTCTGCCTGCTCCACTTCTGTCAAAGGGGCTGAGTTAAAAAAAAAAAAAGAAACCAACAAAGCACAGATGGGATGAGAGGGAAGCAGATGCATAGTTAAGCTGTCAGATCCAAAGGGTGATAAATTCTGCCTTACAAAGGCAGAGGGTACAGAGGAGACAGCAACAAACCACCCAAGTCAGTGATCTAGGAAGCTGCTCAGCTGCATCCAGAACAGGGAGTCTGAGCACATCCTCAGATCCTTTTTCCACTAGATTTCAAGTGCCATGGGACAAAGTCAAGTTTTGCAATGCAAGGAATTACAAGTTCACAAAGGAATAAAATACACCCATTCTATATATTGTATCCATGCTATAAGTGTATCTGTTTGCCTTTTAAAAATTGTATTCTTAATCATATTAACTGGGATTATTTGCAGAATAACAAATTAATCAATTAGGTGAACTGCTTTTACAGTACTACAGTTATTAGAAACACTATAATTCACAGCTGCCTAGATTTTGTCCCACTATATGAAAAACTTTTAGCAAATTATTGAACATCACACAGAGAGAAAAGATAGAAGTGTTATTGATAAAAACAAAGAAGAAATATTTCTCATCCTCTTTTCTAGATACCAGCAAAGTCTTCCAAACCAGGATGATGAATAAAATTATTTCCTGTGTTCCATGTCTCCTTCCCCTTTTGTACCAATTACACTTCCATGCTTATCTGACACCCATCTGCTTTGAAATCATTAATTAAAATATGAAATGTGGAAAGCTATTTTTAAGCACAGAATTCTATTGTTTCACCAGGCTGAATTATTCCTTCCCTTTTCAAAGAGCTGCTACCATGCATTTCAGATCTTAGGGTCCAAAATGGAACAGAAACCAAAGTTTCCCATCATTTTTCAGAGCAAATCTTTCTGCTCTGTTTGCACTCTGTCTGAACAAAATCACTCTCCTCTGGGAACTATCCTGATCTAATTAGCAGTGCTGGAGCATGACCACAAATACAGCCACGTTAATTTCATCTGCATTCCAAACACAGGGAAAAGCCTGTTATTGGAAAGAAAGGTTCCTTCTATTTCTCATCCCTGCACAATTCTCCTCTGTCTCTGCTTAGCTGCTTATTCGGGATGTTCATTTTCTTGTCCCAAAAATCCTTCCATGCAAAATTCATCCACTGAGTACTCTTCTTCTCCAGGACATTTCAAATCACACTGGCAGATACTTGCCCAAATGAAGGCATTTGATATACAAAAATAAGTCTAAATGGTCTTTCATTAGCATTTTTGCAAGCTCACGTGAACCCATAAGCCCTAGACTACAAAATACATTGAAAATATTCTGAAAATTGTACTAAGAAGTATCTTAAATCTACTTAAAGTATTGGATCTAGCTTTTGAAGGGACACAGTTGGAATTTAAATAAAAATGTTCTCATGTTCCATGCTGTTTGAGGATGCAAGCTCTCACTGAACATAAGAGAACAGCATCTTTCACAAATGGTTTTAGGAGGTTTGCTGCATATTCCTGAATTAGCAAATTTTTATGTAACCTTTTCCTAGTAAATAACATTTCTAACTACCTCTACAATGACATGAAATGAAATGTTAAAAAAAAGAAAAGACTCATTATTTCTACTTGTACAAAAACATCTTCTGCTTAAGAGTTACATTTTAAGAGATAAATTCTGCAATAATACATTCACCATCACACCAGTTCTAGTCTCAAAACCCTGCAGGAGGGCATTACATCATCATGTGGGCTACATACTACAGCTCCAAAAGGTAAAATTGAATACAATATAGGAAACACAAACCAATTCCATTTGAGTGTGCGGAGAGCTGCCCAAAATAATTCAGAGAGACAGAAATGTACTGTCTCCTCTGGGCTTTAAATACCACTTTTTCTGTCACTCTCCCTGTCCCTTGCACTTGTTTCAAACTGCACACTCCAGCTTCAAAAGGAAAGCTCCTGTCACATGAGGAGAAAACAGGATTTCTTAGTCTGTTCAGTTCCTCTCTTCAGCCCACACTGTTTTGCTTCAGATCATACTGAATTTACAGGCAGTTACACACATTTGCCATGTGCCAATGCAGACATTCAGACTGAGGACAGGCTTAGGTGTGTGCATATGCACATGTACAGATAACTGGTTTCACACAAATCACTCCAGGGATACACAAAGACAACAGGAGAGGTCCATGCACCATCTGAACCTCCTCTGTACCCTCCTGACACTGACAACTTGCACAAAAACCAGCCACACAGAAATAATGTTGTATGTGTATCTAACTTTGCAAATTTCATTTTAATAATACAGACAAACACAGCAATTTCAACTTTTTCAAGTCTCACTCTTTTCTACTTGTTGTCATGGCTACTACATCTTCTCTTTTTCTTTTCTCTCTTTCATCATATTTGACTATTCTCCGTTGGTGTCCATGGTGACACCCTGCAATCAGTACACAATTCATGTCCCAACTTCCACATCTTTAAAATGGGCTCAGGTATTTTAAGAAGTTTTCCCTATGTGACTATTGCATATTAATCTGCCTTTACTAACAAGAAACTTTTAAAAAATCATTTTCTATGTACTTATGAGATATTTTCAGCTTTATTCACTTGGATAAATTCATGAGTTGCAACATCTTCTTTCAGGATAGCCTCTGGGGACAGCTGCCATACATTCAATCCATCACACAGGCAAACGGGGATGCAGAGTAATCAGGCAAGTGTTTATGCATCAAAATATAATTGGCTGAATTTACAGAGATGCAGAGCTTCAGAATTAGAGAGCATAAGCAAGCAGGCGGTGCAAGAAATCTCATCAACTGAGAACATTGCAAAAATACACTTTTCCTCCTGTAACTCACAGTTGAGCTCAAATGATTTACCAGTATACATCTTGAGGGGAAAAAAAATCCCTAAAACCCTAAAACAAGCAACAAACCCAAAGACCACAACACTAAAATGATGCACAGGATATCCTTATTTTATTACTTTCCCAGTTAGTAGACTTTGTTTTCAGAGGATCCAGCAAATACAACAATTGGTGGGTCAACCTACCGGTTAGAAATGGCTTGAAGATGCTTTTTGCTCATCTCTTTATGAAGGCAACCTTTTTTGTAATGACTTGTGGTTTTAAATATGCAGGGTCATGCTGGCCTAGTGGCTTACTACAAGGACCGGGAAGGTTTGGTTTATAAGACAGAGAAAACAAACAAAGAAACAAAAGCTCTTCTGATATGATTCTGTGAACTGTGGGGAAATTCCTGGCTCCAGTGAGTCAGTGGTGAAACTTCCAACAGCTTCAATAACTCTGGGCTCCCAAATGGCACTTTGAATTTTCACAGGCAGTGAAGTGTAACCCGGGCGTTGAAACTTCAGCCCCAGAGAAGCTCTGGAAAACAAAGAAGTGAATCACTGTGTTGGACCTTGCCAGGCAGCAGCTGTCAAACCTTCCCATGAATATTTGGTGGTAGGAATCCTGGCACTCTGCTGCAGTCAACACAAGGAGTTCTGATCTGTCTTGGTGTGATAAAGTAACCCCCCAAAAAAGATATTTACAGCTGCATGAAATCATATTTGTCAGGGCACAAGTGTAGGAATTTTTAAGTTTATGGCATTCACAATAAGTATTCCCTAGTGCCATAAATTGTAGAAATTCAGCCAAGGACACTGTAAATCAGATTTGCTAGTTTTTCCCCAAGATGCAATCCAGAAACAATTCCTCTGATTTCCTTCACTTGTTCTCCCATCTTCCCAGGAGAGAGCTGTTCTAACTTGCTTGCTCGGTAAACTGAGATCTGAAAACTGGCTGCTAATTACCCTGTGCTTCAATTCTCAACTGGCGACCTGGGAAATCAAGTCCCGGTCTCCTATGCACAGTCAGATCAATAAGCTACCACCTAGACTGCTGAGACATGATGTCAGTATTAGCTGTTCTATAGAGCATCCCCCCTCTGGTTTGCCTCTAAATTGTAATGATAATGTGCCCTTAAATTATTCAGACTCTTCAAATTTACCCTATTCTGGGAAAAAAAAGTTAAGAGGAATGTGAATCTGGTCGCTATAGATAACTGGTCTCAGTAGAGTTTCCAGATGTAAAAAAAGGCAGAGTTATTTCAAAGTGTGTTTTACAGGTGATGTGTTTTCAGCTTTTAGAAAGACAACAAGCGTGAATGATGGCTATTTCCTCGTTTAAAATCAATAGGTTTCACCTCTGCAAAAATTAACTATGCAGAGAAAAGCAAAAACGTTGAGCAGATAATCTATATGGAAAGATTGGGGTTTTTCTCATATAGGATGGTTGTTACAGGTCTATCGAATGCAATGGAGTTCAGCAAATTGACACAAGGAACATCTCAGACACTCTTCCATTTTGTGTGTCCCCACTAACTGATGTCTAACAAATGGTGAAGAACTGAATAGAGAAAAAACTTCTTGTTTGATTTTAGATTTTTATAAGTAATGAATAATAAGTCTTTGTATGTTATGTACTTACAAACCTGATAGTTTTGGGAGGGCATTTTTTCAGCCCATAGAAATAGGTAAGCAAAGTGAAATTCCATCTTGAATTACCTGCTGGGTTTTGCAACAGAAAAAAAAAAGACAAGCAAAAGGAAGAACACTTGCAAGGCAATAAAAAATAGCTCCCAAATGGCTAGAGTAGAATTAAAATTGCAACAGATAAGATTTAACCAGGTTAAAAATTAAATACTGTTACTGGCAAGCAAAATTTTTAAAGGATTGTAAAATCATGGACCAAAAAGGCAGGTTAATCCATTTTCAGTGCCACAGTTTGTGATATTGTTTTGATTTTTAAGGCATTTTCTGACATTGCTCAATTCCATTATGATGCCTCATAATTATAATCCTTTATTTGTGGTCTCTGTATCTACTCTAATGCTAAAACCTTAAGCCTCTCTAACGCTAAGGTCATTATCTGATCTCTCCGGTTTATCCTCCCTGAAACACTAACAATATCCAGAGGTCTCTTAAAGGGCCACAGATGTGTTTAGGGCCATGACAGCCCTGACTGAAAACAAATTCAGCCCTTTGCTGATGGTCTTCTTGTGGTGGCAAAGCCATGCAGGCATTGCATGCTGTCATAATGCTGTCATGTACTTTAACCCCATTAGTTTTGAGCACAAACATAACACTCAAAAACCCCTAGAATAGCAAGTTGATTTAATCAGCTAAATAAAACTTCCCACAGACTACAGAATGCTTGATTTTTCTAGTTTTCTGCATGGGATCTCGCACCTGGGGAGGAATAGTCCCAGGAACCAACACAGGTTGAGGGCCAGCTTGCTGGGAAGCCGCTCTGCGGAGAAGGCCCTGGGGGTGCTGGTGGACAGCAAGCTGTCCATGGGCCAGCAGAGTGCTCCTGGGGCAAGGAAGGCTGGTGGGATCCCGTGGAAGAGCATTGCCAGCAGGTCAGGGGATGTGATCCTGCCTCTCTGCTCACTCCTGGCTGTACATATGCAATGCTGTGTCCAGTCCTGGGCTCCTCAGGGCAAGAGAGACATGGAGCTGCTGGAGCAGGTCCAGGGGAGAGCTATGGAGGTGATTGAGGAGCTTAAGCACCTCACTTACGAGAAAAGGCTGGAGGAACTGGGCCTGCTTAACCTGAACTGAAGACTGAGAGAGGACCTCATCAAAATATAGAAGTTTTTGAAGGGCAGGTGTCAAGAAGATGGATCCAGGCTCTTCTTTGCTGTGCTGAGCAAACGGTCAAAAGGCAACAAGGACAAACTGACACTCAAGGATGTTCCATCTGAGTGATGCTAAGAACTTCAGTACTGTGAGGGTGACTGTGGAACAGATTGCCCAGGGAAATTGTGGAACCTCCCTCATTGGAGGTATTCAAAAGCTGCATGGACACAATCCTGAGTTAATTGCTCTAGGAGATACTTGTTGGACTGGGTGCCCCCACTGTTATCCCTTCCAAGCCTGCCCATTCTGTGATTCTGTGATCATTGCAGGTGGCCCAAGACCTGCCTGGGGAGGATGTTTTCTTTGCTTCTGGTTACAACATGGGAGCTTGAAGAGACCTAATATAAATCACTTCCACTCATTAGGACTCCAGAAGTATCAAAATAAATTTGCCTGTTTACTTCCTTAATATTACAATTCCAGGCAATTCTGCTGTGCTGTAAATCAAGTGAGCTGAACGGATGACCAGCTTGGCTGAACAGGGAAGGAACACCCCATGATGCTCAAGAAGAAAAAGAAATTGTGTGATCTTTGGAAGCAAGGTCAGGATTTGCAGACAGAGCACCGTGCTGTGGTGCATTTATGCAGGAAGAAGACACAAAAGGCTTAAGTTTAATTAGACTTGAAATTGGCCAGTGATGTTTGAGATAACAAAAATGGTTTTTTAAGTATGCAAATAGGAAGAGGTCTAAAGATGCCATTATATGTTGCATTCTACTTTCTTTTAAAGAATTACTGAAAGGGAGATATACCAGGCTCTAGATACCCAAATACAGCACATATAATTCAGTTAATTCTCAGTAACATTAAAATAATCAATTCAGGCATCTTTCCCCAGCATCTTAGAAGATCCTAGAAGACAAATGATTCTTTAAACAACCCAGTCATGTCAATGATCTATTTTCAGACAGGATAAGTGCTACAGATCTCTGCTTCCTGTTGTGGTCTATCCTCAATTGACATATAAGCAGCATATGCGTCTGACAAGCAGGACTCAAAAATATGATGGGAATTTGCATCAATGGGAATTTTCCAAGTTTTAGTGATTTTTTGCTTCTCATACAAACCATTTTCAGGGACTGGTACCTCAGGAGAAGCAGACATACCTGGGACATAAGTAAAGGAGTGGTAAACATAGCTCGACTTGGTGTCATAAGCAGGTCAGTACAAATCTCTTGGCTACTATTTGTTTCCAATTCGTTGTTCTGAAGTGCCATCCCCTTCCACTCACATACAGCCACCCCAAATGTGCTCAGAGAGGCCCTATACACAAGCAACAAGAAAGAGAATTCACTCTCTTCCAGTTCTTATTCATGAAAAATTTCAACAAATTTCACCATCAATGCTCTCTGGTCAGTGGAGAAAAGCTCTGTGAAATCACAAGCAGAGAAGAAAGTGCCATGGCTGAGGCTCAGCAGCTGGTTATGCTTCCCTGACAGGGTATACACAGATAATTTCTGGGTCATGTCTTGGCACATGCATCTTGGAACATCTCCAAGCACAAAATAAGTTTTAGATCAGATATTTCCAATTGTCTTGCTAAACAGCTCTTCAGTAAAAACACTAGGTTCCAACTAAAACCACATTTTAAAACAGAAATTAGTTTTCCATGGATTAATTTTTAATTCATTAAAAGGTTTTGCCAACAGAAATATGGAGTTATAATACTTCGGGGGACCTATGGAGTTATAATACTTCATGGGACCTATTTTTCTTCTTCTCCATGTTTTCATTGTCTGCAGTGAGCTTCACTCCCATGCACATATTCCCCATGATCCACTATAATCACCAAATCCATACGAGGGCTGACAGATAGGTACCACAGGAAATATAACCCAACCTAAGATCATAGTAGACAAGAGAATGGAAACACGATTGCTGAATTATAGTCCCAGAAAGCACCGAGGTAACTTTTCAAAGTGAAATATTTTGGGTTTAGATCTTTCACCGATATTTTTCTTGGGGGAAGAATATTTGCAGCAATATTTTAAAGATTTATAGAGCAAAGAACTGAAGAAATGGTTTTAGCAGAGCTGAAAAAGGGAGATTTTTTTTCCTGACACTTTTTTTTTTGTTTCCTGTTTTACCTTCTGGCTGTATTATTCCTGTTCATGAGAAAAACCTCTGGGTTTTTTTCCTCCTACTTCTTTTTGGAAGACAATTAACCAAAGCTAAATGCTCTGTAAGCTCTGGCTAGGTGGTGATTGCTGATCTAAACTTACTATGAAACCTCTCCACTTGAGCATTACAATGGCACCATTCTGCTTCCCATGGAGAGAGGCAACTTCTCTTTAGCACAAAACTTGCCTAACATTGTCTTGCAAGCTTAACTGGAGGAAGTTAGGGCATAAAGTGAATTCAGGAAAATCTGATGGAGCATAAAGAAAAGGAAGAAAAATCCTAGCCATTAACATGGAATTCTCATCAGCACTGTTAAGGTAAATCTGTGAACTGCAAATTTGTGCACTGGAAGTGCAGGCTTGGAGATGTTTTGGAGCAGTCTGTCATCATATCATCTAAAGCTTCAAAGCTCTCCTGCTCTGTCTTGTTGAACTTCTGCCCAGTGGAGATGATACTTATATTCAGGCAGGACAGAAGTTAATTTGAAGATTTAATGTGCAACTGCTTTTAGATAAGTAATAAAATCCTTCTCAAAGCATTAAGTGCGCAGCAGAGTTGTAATAAATAAAAGAGCTTTCAGACTGGCATCTCCAATTTCCTTGCATTTAAATCCCTATTGATGATGCCATAACTACCTCTATCTTCTTGGACCTTGTTTTGGAGACTGTGTGGGCTAAAACTTCCAGATGAAGCCAGAGATTGCCACAGTGCTCAATAATTCAGGCTTCGTTCCCCGATAGTGCTCGTGGCCACAGGAGAATGCAACAGGATCTTGGAAGTTACAATTTGCAGTCCTTATCTGGGCTAAACATCTCTGATATTTCCCCTTCCAATGATATTTATGTTGTACTTGAATTGATTTTTTGTATTTTTGAAAGGTAAATCTTAGTATTAAAAATTACAAGGTAGAGAAATAAATATTTATAGGAAACTTGAAACGGTGAATTCAAACAATATATAGGGACAATATAGGACCCAGTACTGGTCAAATTTTGAAGACAAAAGTTAATATTGGACTATGACCATGGGAACTGCTTAATAAAGAAAACAGCAATGGTTGCAAATTCACTAGGAAAGAAACAGGAAGCAAAACTGAGCATTTTCCCACACTAACATTTTTTTCCTGAAGAATTAAAAGTGTCCACCTTAGTAGAGATTTTTTCTTATTTAAATTTAAAATTTAAGTCTGAAAGTACATCTTGAAAAAGTCAAAAATCACTATTCTATCATGCATTTTGGGAGTTGACTAAAATTAAACCATTTCTCCTTTCCTAAAAGTTATGAAACAATTGCTCTGAATCCATTATGTTCTTGGGCACAACCAAAAGTCTGTGTGATTTAGGTCATCCCCTTTCTCTGTTATTAAAGCAATTCAAGGCACAACCAAAAGTCTGTGTGATTTAGATCATCCCCTTTCTCTGTTATTAAAGCAGTTCAAGTACTCATATTTCCAGATTTTGGTGACAAAAAATTATTTGGTTTGGTTAACAATTTTCCCCACAAGTTTTCTCACTTTAATTGCAATACCTCGAATTTTCCTAGTAAAAGTTTGCTCAGTGGCTTAGAAATAAAGGCATTCATTCACACTTCTACTTGGAAAAAGACTTTCTTGGGGAAAGAAAAGTCAATATTCAGACTAGTGAACTCATCAGCAAAAAAACCTCCAAAGCTGGTATTTAACTATAGATTCCCTTGCAAAAGATGGTCTTCAGAAACTGATGGTTCTTCTGTGGCCATAATTAGTTGAAATCTTGTAAAGAAAAGGTGCATATAGTGATTCTGTCTCCACACAGATTACCTGATTTTGTCAGCTGCTGTGAATCTGCTGGGCTGAAATAAGCAATAAACCAGATCTCCTCCCAGTTACCTACTCCTGCAACAGAAAAAGACCTCTTTTTCCATTTAAAGGAAGGCTTATTTTTCTGAAGGTTTATTTATGGGCTGGGGACAGCAATTCTGTTGATATGTGTGTGTCCTTTTTCTAAGCCTACCTCTCTTAAATCATCTGAAGCCTGACAAACACATCCTTCCTGAGACACTGTGGGTAAGAACAATTCAGCTAAAATCCCACGGTCCTTCTCATTAAGGAGGGATATCTCCCCCTTTCTTCACACCTACTCCTCCATCCCGTGCTCTTAACACCTCTCTCAATTCCATCAATCTGCCATGGGCAGACACCTGAGCTGATACCAAGCTGAAGGTTATTTTACTGCATCCATCCCTCGGGAATTGGTATGATTCCTGAAGCATAATAAAAATGACAATCCAAATATAAAATTTCACTTAAAATCAAAAGTGATTAGTGGGGTTTGGGAGACTTATTGGTAACCTCGTTTCAAGCATAACTATTCAGACCTGTCACACTGCT
Organism: Erpornis zantholeuca; assembly: GCA_013400515.1. Classification (NCBI taxonomy): domain Eukaryota; kingdom Metazoa; phylum Chordata; class Aves; order Passeriformes; family Timaliidae; genus Erpornis; species Erpornis zantholeuca. Next base: position 17,709 of record VZTN01026021.1, read on the forward strand.
TATCCAAATGCCAAACATCTGTCAGAATTCTAGGCAGTGTACATTGCACCACAGTTTCTAAAAACATCGGAGGTTTTTTGGCTTTCCCATGGAAAAAACAGTGCTGCATTTCCCATTTTCCTGTTTTAAACTGCTTTGTTTCCTTCCCTCCCCTCTACTTAGCCCTGATGCCCTGTCCTATTAAGAGCTTCTTCCAGCTGTATACCAGCACAGACCATCTGTCTAACGATGATTTTATACATGGATTACTTCCAGCACGGGATTTCTGCCCACGATGGTCCCTCCCAGAACTCTCTCCTCCCTTTTGTGCTCCTGTACTTCATGTTTGTTTACATTAACAATGCTCATGCTATCGGTGGCCACAGAGCAATAAAAATGTTCCACCAGCATTTGTTAATCCATTGATAAATTATGTGAAATCACTCTGCAAAACCCACAGGCTTTTCAAGCTCAGCTATTGTACATTATTATACACTATTATTATTATTATTATTATTATTATTATACATTACTGNTCTACCTACTTCATTAGTTTTTATTCATTGATTTACTTTGCTTGAGAGAACAGTGAACCAGAAATATAAATTTTTTTTTAATCATTTTGAACTAAATGAAAATATTTTTGCAAAGCATTAACCTAGAAAGAATATTTAATTGTTGATTAATTACATGGCCACTTACTAGGTAGTAGGTGCCAACCACAGGAAACTAATCAAGTATTTCAGAGCATAGTAAAGGTTTAAAATGTTCAAATAAATAACCAGTCAAACTGTTAAGTTTAAAAAGTTCAAAAATGCTCAGGTGATTTCTTAACTTAAAGGAATAAAACATCCCTGGGACTTAGATGTAAAGTATACCAAATAACTTCAAGTTTCTGACTGAAGGGTTATTTGAAGACATTTAGTTTTAATTGACCTTTGTTTAATTTTTCAATGTATTTCCAGCCAAAAAAGCCAGAGAAGAATTCTGTTGAAAAAGAAACTTATTTCTGTATTACAGTTTAACTATTTTAAACTTTATACCATTTCTATTATTTTCTCTATTAAAAGAATTCCTTTCAAATGTTATATTGAATTAAAAGGGTTTTAATACTGAACGTTTTGCTTATTCCCAGTTTTCTTTTCCCCAGATAGGATTATTTGTATTGAATTCAACTTGAATTTTGTGAATTATTTAGCCATGGATCCTGGATTTTTCAGCAAACAATAGTAAAACCGACCAAACCTAAATCATTTTATATTAAGAATTCTGATCAGACCTAAAAAATTAATTACAAACAACTCAGCTCAGGAAACTGGTGACTTGCAGTAAAAGAAATATATTTGTTAACTAGGATTAGATTAGCAAACCTGCCTCTTAGTGCACATTTCACATCTATTCTCATTGAAAAAATTTGTTATAGTTTGTCCTAAATGATATACATTTCCCAAATTCTCAACTTTATAAATTACATTTAGCTCCCTTAAATAAAAGCTAAATACATTCCCTAAATCTTCCCTTTCAGATCCATTGCAATGAGAAGTTTTGCCCATAGAAGGAAAAAAAAGCAACATGAGAAAATTGTAGCAGTTACAGAACTGACTCTGACTTATGTCCTTTCACTGATTCTCTGTGTTTTTTGTGGGCTTCTTTTGTTTCCATTTGCAGCAGATAAAGACAATTTAAAAGGTTTAGTTATCTCTTTTGTCAAT
>VZTN01026027.1:13978-47440 GCA_013400515.1 Erpornis zantholeuca
CCAGCGGGACAGGGATGTGGCCAGTGGGACAGGGATGTGGCCAGAGGGACAGGGATGTGGCCAGAGGGACAGGGATGTGGCCAGTGGGACAGGGATGTGACCAGAGGGACAGGGTTCAGGGAACAGGGACAGGAAGGGGACGAGCAGCCCCGGCTCCGGCCCTGGGGACCAGGGATTGTCCTCTGAACCTTTGCGGTGCTGGGTCGAGGAGGTCTGTGGACCAGCAGAGCTCTGCTATCAGTTCATTCCTCAGCTGAGAGTGGCATGTCCTGATGGTTTTTCATGGAGCTGGCAGCAAATCCACCGAGATTTGTCCAAGTGGGGACATCCCAGCCAAACCGTGGGTACCAGTGCTGATGTGTTAGCCTTTCCCATCCCATCCCATCCCATCCCATCCCATCCCATCCCATCCCATCCCATCCCATCCCATCCCATCCCAAGGACCAGCACTCATCCTCACTGTGCTGTGTGCGTGCTCAGGGATGGATCCTTGCAGAGCTCAGAGCCTGCCCAGGGCTGGGAGGTGCTGATCCTGTGGGGTGGATGTGAATTCAGGATTAGGGATTGCAGGATGGACTCAGTGAGGTTGGTACAGGAGCTTGTTTGATTGTAAGGAATAGAAGATCCCTGGTGAAATCCTCCTGAAAATTCCCTTTCCCTCCGGATTTCGGGCAAAGCAGGTTTAACACTGCAACATTTCTCTAGTGCGAGCTGAGTAAGCAAAATTTAATAATCAGCTGCATAATGGCTCAGATCAAATCAAAGAGCAAGAGCAGCGCTGACTTTAAAACATTTAAATAACATTTAATATCCTCTGTAGCATTTACTTTTCTCAAGCCTCTGCAAAACCACCAAATGTTCACAGAAATTTGGCAAACTGACTTCTGCACAAATCCAGCTCCCCCGGTTGAGCTGTTTGTTAGTCTCCACTTCACAAAGTTTCCCCCAATCAACAACAACAACAAAAAAAATCCCAACAAAACCCCAGACAGCGCCTCACGTGCTGGAGGCGACCAAAGAAATCCCTGATTTGGGTGACCAATGAATGTCCCCAGCCATGAAAAGCGAACAATTTGTCGGCAGCCCCTGCACTTGAAAACGAATGATCCAAATTATTCAGCGAGTCTCCCTGGATAGTGAATCCATTGAAAGGGGATCGAGACAGAGTCATAAATTATTCATTACCCAGAGGAGAATGAAATGCATATAATCATAACAATAATAATAACAACAACAATCCTTACACTAATAATAGCCACCAGAGCAGGGCCAGCTCTGCCCGGAGAACCAGGGAGCCATGAAGCCTCCCAGGCTTTATTTTCCATTTATCCCAGCCCCTATTTAGAGCAGCTGTGTTAAATAAAGGAATGTAAAGTGGGACGACATTTGGAATAAATGTATTTATTGCCAATAATTTCACTCGTTCGCCTTGGCTGGGGGTGAGGGACTTTGCGCTCGGGTCCTTGGCAGGGAGAAGCTCCACGAGCTCCCACCCATTCCTGGTAATTGCTCCGCAGAATGGATTCCTCCGTGCCCTGGGCTGCTTTTAAGGAGCCTTTGGAAGCGGCTGCAGCGGAGGCATGTCCTGTCCCACTGTCCCCGGAAAATTTATAGGTGTCCACGGGCTGAAAGAGAAGTGGAAAGTGCTGGCCTGACACACATCCCCGGGATCTGACTCTTCCTGGCTTGAATGGGACCTGGATTGCGGAGTCGCCCGGGAGCCATTGAACCCCGAGAGCCGCGCAGAGCCCGCGGCACTTGTCACCCAGCCCGCGCGTTTCCTGTTGCCGCTGGCACGCCCGGCTTTGGCTGCCAAAGCCCCGCCGGGATCCGCCTCGAGCCTCAGCTCGGTGCCTTTCAGCTCCCCGGCAGTTCTGCTGCCCTCGGGACCCGAGGTTTCCTTTGGGCATCTTTGACTTGGAAGCTCCTTCCAGCAGCCCCCCTGGGGGGGTTTTCTCCACGGGGAGCTCTCTGCTGGGCGATATCGAACATTCAAATACATTTCTATGCCTGCACCGTGCTGGCGAGAGCCCGGCTACCACTTTGGCATGCAAATGAATCGCCGTCCGCAGCGCGGGGGCTCAGCCGTGGCTCTGGGCCATCTCCCAGCCATTTCCCACAGGTCGCCCCGTGTTTGCGAGGAGGGGTTGGAGGGGCCCGGGGGTCCTGTCTGAGGCTCCCTCAGAGCTTTCTCCACCTGCTGCTGGCCAGGAGGAGAGGGGAGGGCTCCCACATGCGGGGAAAAATGACATTTTTAAAGCTGAGGAGCAGCAGGTTGGGCCTGAAGGAGCAAAGCGCTTGCCTCCTCCGACTCCATCAGCGCTGGGTGCTGCAGGGGGGGCTCAGCACCCACAGGTTGGGGCTGGGGGGGTCAGAGCCGCAGCAGAACCAGCCCATGGGGGTAGTTTAGTAACCAGTGCCGGAATCCATTGTCGCAGAGAAGGTTTTGGTTGGTTTGGTGAATTAATCTGCAGTTTAGGCTGAGCCTGCGCGGGTGGGGAAGGTGTGGGAGGATGGGGGAGATGAGGCAGAGCAGAGCAGGGTCCGTGGCTGGTGCTGAGCCCAGGGCCATCGGGTCTGGGGACATGTGGGACACGTGGGGCCCTCCCTGTGGCACGGCAGGAGGGCTGAGCTCACAGAGCCTGCGCTGCCCAGCAGCTGGAAGGCGAGGAGCAGAAGAAAGAGTTCCTGCTGGCATTTTTGTTGGAAGTCGCCTGAGTATTAAGTGGAACACGGTTTTCATTACCAGCTCCATTTTGGTGCAATAAATCACGAACTAGAAACACACTTCTGGCCTGGATTCCACCCTCAGCTCTGAGTGGCAGTAACCAGAGGCAAAATCCGGCCTCGGCTTCGGCATTACAGCCCATATGGCCACCTTTTGGAATTAATTTCTTCTGGTAATTTCTGTGTAATTACGCAGCACTGAAGGCTGCTTCCTCTCCTGGGCAATTAACGGTGCTGACCTCGTGCCAAAGGTGCACTTTGCGCTGCGCAAACCTGCGAGCAGAGGCAGGCTCAGCCTCCAGGTGACAATCTGCACCCTCAGCAACAGCACCCTGGGCACCCCCAGGGTCCTGGGAGGAGATGGGGCCACCAAGCAGGGATTCAGCACCGAGCAAGCCCTGGCTGTGGGGCTGTAAAGGGAGCACGGAGCGTTGGTGCAAGCTCCAGCCGCTGCTGGAATACTTGGGAGGTCACTCCTGCCGAGCAGGCTGCAGGAACCTGGAATTGCAACAGATGCTCTGCGACAGCGGCAGCCCCGTGGGGGAGCAGAGCCGCTCGTCCCCCCAGGGCAGGAATCTAATTTATATCTCATAAGACAGTTTTATTTTTCGGGATTACCGACGGATTCGGTGCCAGAGAGCCCCGCGGGCTCCGGCCGCTGCCTCGCTCCTGCCTCAGACAGGGGAGTGCAGGGTCGTAAAAGAGACTCCTCGTGCTGGGTTATGGGGCCTATAAAATTATCCCTGTTAGGAGCCCGTTTAAAGGAGCAATTGGAGTGGAAAACAAAGGCAGAGCCTCGCCCCCCTCGCAGCTTCTGTACAAGGCCTGAGCCAGGCAGGAAGGAGAAGCGCAGGGGCTTGGTTTGGGCCAGGCTTCTGTGAGTTGGGATGCTGCTGCTGGGGATCCTTCCTGGGAGCAAACGGCTCCAGCTCCAACGGGACAGAGAGGGAATGCAACGGGGAGGAGGAGGAGGAGGAGGAGAAGGAGGAGTAGGAGTCATTGTTCGTCTCACCGCTGGTTTCCGTGGGCTTTGGACGGAGCCCTGCTCTCCCTCTGTGCAATTTGCTCAGGGTTTGGATGGAAGGCCAGCTCTGGCTGATGGATTTGCTCCTGTTCTGCCAGAGGCAGCAGCACAGCCCTGAGCAGGAGAGTCTGGGACCAGAGGGGAAGGTGCTGCTTCCAGGAGTTTGGCTGCCCTGAGTGCTGGGGGTGGAGAGCTCCTGCAGCCCCTCCCTTGCTAGGGGGTCCCCTGATGCCTTAAATGGCTCCCTAGGAACAGAGAGCAGGCAGGGATAAAGGAATCAAGGAGGGATTGGTTGGAAAGGCCTTCAGAGGTACACTCTGGGCTCCAGAGGCTCCTGCCTCAGTGCATCCCAACATGGACAAGGACAGCTCCCGAGTTCTTCCCACTTGGATCTCAGCATCAATTCCCCAAGCAGAAGCCAGGCAAGGATGGAATTTGCCCAAGCTTGCCCCCCTGTCCCCAAGATGAAGGGAGTGGATGCTGGGGAAGCAGCCGCAGCCTCCAAACAACTCCCCAGGCTCCCAGCCTCCTGAGAGTTTAATTTTTGGGAAGCTTTAACATCCCCAGCTTACCAAGCTCTGAAAGAAAGGTCAGCTAATCCTTCACAGCGTCTGAATGAATTCAGGCCCAGAAGTGAGATTACTAAACAGGGGAGCGGGAGGCCGGGAGAGCTGCATGGATACCGGGACCCTTCCCATAGTCAGGCCTGGCTTTCTAAAGAAATGGACCTTTTATTCCACTTCTCATCCCCTGGGAGGAGGGAGGGGTGGGCAGACATGGCCAAAGCACCCCCAGCTCTCCTCCCCCAGCAGCAGGGCTTGGTGGGGGGAGCCCAGAAAGAGAGCTGAGGGGCCCCATCCATGGAGGGACAGCGGGGACAGCCAGGGTGGGCACCGAGCAGCACCCATGGCCTCTGGGTACCCTGCTCTGGGTGTCAGCTCGAGCATTTAGGAAAAAAAAAACCCAAACCAGGGTTCTTCTGTCCCTCTTTGGCTGCTTGGGCAGCTCCAGATCCAGGTCTGAAGGCGCTGAGATCGCAGCACCTCGGGCACCAGACATGGGGTGGCACTGAGGGAGCGCAGCAATTGAGGGCAGTGCGACCATCGCTGTGTCCCTGCCCCTTGCCCCCGGGGCTGAGGTGGCCTTTGTGGGACACCTGAGCTGTGTCTGGGCTGAGCAGGGCGAGGTGGGCGCCTCGGGAAGGCAGTGGGAGCCTGGGGAGGGCAGGGAGTGCCTGTGGAGGGCAGTGGGAGCCTGGGGAGGGCAGTGGGAGCCTGGGGAGGGCAGTGGGCACCTGCAGAGGGCAGTGGGCACCATGCCCAGGGGTGTCCCCTCCCCGTGCTGAGCCCCGGGGCGATGACATGACAGCACCGCCGAGGATGAGCTCTTCTCCAGCACATCCCGTGTCCTGCTCACTGCTGCAGGGGCAGAGCCATTGAAAGCCCGCAGCAGCAGCCCCGGGGCGGGGATGCCCCGCGGATGAGCCATGGTAACCTGGCTCTGAGTGTGACAACGCAGACACCCAGACCCCGAGCCTCCCTGCCAGGCTCCCCAGATTGGGTATTCAGGCCACAGGGGTTTCTCTATTGACCTCGAGACACTGTTCTGCATGGGAGAATTCTCTTTCTTTCTCTCCTGGTAACTGCAGAACCCAGAGATTGCATTGGAAGGTTTCACTCCCACCTCGCTGTGGTGGGGACTCGGCCAGGAGCTGCTGGCCCAGTGGTGGCTCCTCATTGCCGGTGTCCAGGGGCCAGCTGGGAGGAAGTGGGAGGACGCTCTTCCCAGGTGCTCTGTGATGACCCCAGCAGGGTGAGGATGCTCCGTGAGCACGGGCAGAGTCCCCAATGCCCTCACACACAGAGCTCCTGCTCCAGCTTTGTCTCCCCACAAAGCCCTGGGGGCCCTTGCCTGCCTCACTGGGGGTGTCTGATGGGAAGAGACCGAGCTCAGACCTTCTCCAAGGCTTGGCTTCTCTTGCAGAGCCCTGGGAGAGGCCATGGCAGTGCTGAGATGTGGCCTGGCCCCGTGAGCCACCCCAGCCCCGTGTGAGCCCATCTGAGCCTCCCCGGCCGTCCCCTCCCCATCCCCTCTCCTCCAGACATTGCCCCCAGCTATTCAACCTCTCTCCGGATCATTAAACATATTGAGCAACACCAGTCCTGTGACTGGTTAATTAGTAAAGACCTGACTAATTAGTTAATCATGTTTACCGAGAGCTTTGAGAGTGCTCACTGTTATTATTTTTAATTATGACTGGCCCCGGGGGCTGCTCCCCCCCATGCCAAGCCTTGCAGGGTTCATGCCCTTCGTCTCTGCCACCCCAGCCTGGCTTTGGGGTGGGCATTTGCCTCTTCTCCTCTGCTCACCAGGTGTCCTTGGCAGCCTCTTGGGGGGGATCTTAGAAAAGCCCCCACAAAGTCTCCCTGTACCCTGGCACGCTGGAGTGGCTCTTCCAAAGCCATCCCATCCCTGGAGGAGTTGGGGTTGGCCCTACAGGGCAGAGCCTCTGTGCTCCCCTCACCCCACATCCCTCTCCGGACCTCGAGGGAGGATCAGCCCACACCCAGCCTTGCTCTCCCTCCCCAGCTCCAGCCCTCGGTGCCGTGGACTCCTCGGGTTTGGGAGCCTCTCGTCCCAGAGCAATCAGATCCCCACCAGGTTGTTCCCAAACCTGCCTGGGGCTGCTCAGAGCGAGAGGACAGGCAAAGATTTCGTCTGCCCAGAGGAATGTGAATGGGGTTTGTTAGTCAGGGGAGGGTCTTGGCATCTCTGAAGAATCACCAGGTCTGATCTCCTCGGGACTGCCTTCATTCGTAAAAATGTCATCAGCTCGTTAAGCACCCTCATAAAGAGCCCCAGCCACCCCTTATCACTGTGGGATCTGCAGGGGAGGCTGCCAGCACCGGCTGCAGGATCAGACCCACCTCTGCCGAGCACCGAGAGGGGAATCTGCCTCTGGAGCAGGGCAGGAGCTGTGAAAGTCACCCAGCACTGAGAGGGGAATCTGCCTCTGGAGCAGGGCAGAAGCTGTGAAGTCACCCAGCACTGAGAGGGGAATCTGCCTCTGGAGCAGGGCAGGAGCTGTGCAATGCCCCCGGGCTGCCCCAGGTTTGGGGGTGTTTTGTCGCTGGGCGCTGGTCGGGGTGCCCATGGCCACTGACAGTGACTCTGGGGTGAGCCTGCCTGGTGCTGCTGCCTTCACCCCAACCCTGCTGTCCCCAGCCTGTAGCCAGGAGCTCTTTGCTTCTTCTTCTCTTCTAGAAGCCCCCAGAGGTGTGGCCAGGGCCTGGCACCTCCAGGTGACACTCACCTGAATGGCTGAGGCTGCCCTTGGTCTGTGCCGGGGGTGTCCTGCAGGATCCTGGGGATGCTGGCTGGGCAGGGGGAGGTGTTTCCCTTTGCACTCCGAATTTCCTCCTGGAAATCCTCCCTCCCTTGGTGGCTGCCAGGGAAAGGCAGAGCAGCCTAAAACGGGCACCAGACAAAATGCCAGCGATAACAGGGATGGAGCCTGGCCTTGGGCTCTGGAGCTGCTCCTTGGGCTGCTCCAGAGAAACCACCCGGTGGGTTTGGATCCTGCTTCTAATCTGAGCAGCACCAGATTCCCTGGGAGGGGTTTCAGCACGGAGCAGCCACGTGGCAGCTGGGCTTTCTCTGTAATTTAGGGCTTTCTCTGTAATTTAGGGTTTTTTCTGTAATTTGGGGGGTTCTGAACCACAGATGGGATCCCTGCAGTTGATTTTAGTGGCACATCTGTAGTAAGAGTGGTTTAATGGCTTCCACTTGTACTGATCACACATCCAGGACATTTTCAGGCTGTTTATATGGATTAACCAGTAAAGGATAAGGGCTTAGGAGAGGGTGGGACCATTTGGAGTCTGGAAAATTGGGCTGGTAGCCATGTCCCCCTGGGGTCAGAGCTGTCCTGGAGCCCTGCTCCTCAGCCTGGGGTGTCACTGGTGTCCCCCTGGGGTCAGAGCTGTCCCCCTGTCCCCCAGCCCAGCCACAGCCTCAGCGCTTCCATGCAGGAAGAGAGGCTGCTCCATCTCTGCCTCTGCAGAGAGGAACCAAGGCAGGGAGGGAGGGAGAGGAACCCAGCTGCACCTGGGAGATGTCATGGTTGGTTTTCCAGCTCCAAATGGGCAGTGACAGCAGCTCTGTGGGGGCGTGAGCAGGGGGAGAGGGGCAGATTTATGGCCCTGGGTCAGGCTCAGGCTGAGCCAAGCCTCCTGCCTAGCATCAGCTTTACGGACAAGATGAAGTGCAGAACCTCCAGTGCGGGCGCCCTGTGAGAGGAGAGACCCTGGAGAGCAGCAACAGGGAGCTCTGTGAGAGGCCATCCTGCCCCTCTCCCTGCTCTGCTCGGGGCTCTCCTTCCCAGGCTGGATTTGGGATTGCAGTGACCGGGCAGGAGCAGCCCCCAGCAGATGTTGGGTCTGGTCCCACAGTCCCACAGAACTCACGGGCTGGGAGCCACGAGCAGAGCAGCTGGAGGCTGGAGGAAGCAGGAGGTAAGGGCTCCCCTCCTTCGAAACAAAATAAAATTCACAGCAATTCCCAGCCCTGCAGGAGGGAGCAGCGCCAGACAGAGAGCTGAAACCTCGGGGACAATTCCAAATCCAACAGCCTGTTGGGCACCGGGATTGCCGGGCTGGGGAGGTGCTGTGGAGATTGTCACAGCACCACAGGACACGAGGGCCCAGGCCCTGCCAGGGCTTCCCTTTCTGGCCAGACACCCAGACTGAAAGTCTTGTAAACTCAGAACCTCATAGAAAAGATTAAGCAAAATTCCTGGAGGCTCCCAGCTCTCCCTGAGACCAGCGTGGGACAGACCTTGCTCCCAGATGTGGTGAGATTGTCACTTCATCAGCGGCTGCCGATGAAAGCTGGGTTTAACTGGGCTTTGACGAGTGACTGATGGATGATGCAATGCTTATTGTGACTGCAGTGTCCCCGCATTGTCCTCTTTGGCAATGCCTTTTGATGTCCCTCTTCAAAGGACAGTGGCAGATCCTGCCCTTTCCCTGGGAAGGGATGACTGGGAAAGTCTTGGCAAACAGGAATAAAGTGCCTGTGGTGTTGGAGCTGCTCCTCACTCATCCCCAGTCCTTCACCTGAGGCAGGTGAGGTATTTCTCTGATACTTTTGCTCCACTAGACTTTGTGGGGTTGCTGTAGATGTTGAGGTGTGGACTCAGACATTTGATTCAGCCCCGGAGTGCCCTTTGGCGCTCACAGTCTGTGGGTCTGGCAAAATCCTCTGCAGACAGAAGGGATGAGGCTCAGCAGGGTCAGGCCAGCGTGGCACAGTCTCTGCTCCTGGATTTCGGCAGCTGGTTTGGGAGTTTCTGCAGGAGGAGCAGCACCTTTGTGCTACAGACAGGGCTGGAGCTCAAACACACCCGGAAACAGCTGCGGGAGGAGCAAATATCTCTGAGACAAGAACAGTCCTGCATTCTGAGCACTGTCCAAAGCACGGGGTGTGTGGGGGTCCCATTGAAATCTGAAAGCCAAAAGTCCCAACACCCAAAGCAGGGACCCAGCAGCTTCACTCAGAGCCTGCCAGGGTCCTCTGCGACCACCCAAGGAGGGCAGGGATGTTTCTGCAGCCCAGCCAGGGCCGGTGGTGGCTCCTCCTGCCCAGCCAGGCAAGTCAGTGATGCTCCTCCAGCCTGACCAGGGTGGGTTAGGATGCTCCTCCAGCCTGACCAGGGTGGGTCAGGATGCTCCTCCAGCCTGACCAGGGTGGGTTAGGATGCTCCTCCAGCCTGACCAGGGTGGGTTAGGATGCTTCTCCAGCCTGGCCAATGCACATGGTGATGCTCCTCTGGTGGCTGTGCTGAAGGCTTGGGAGCAGGTGCTTGTCCTACAGCTGGATTTGAGCCTGGCTGTGGCCAGGAGGGCTCCACAGCCTCCGAACCTGTTCAGCAAAGCCTGACCTGTGCAGGGAATGGGGCAGGAGGAGTGGGGAGCTCCTTCCTGAGCCTCGGAGCCACATCCCCTGAAGTGGGACTCAGGGCTGGGGGATGCTGGTGGGGCAGGAGGCTCTGTGGGGACATGGGGGTGTGCAGGAGGGGGTGAAGGGAGCCGGTGGGATCTTGGTCCCAGTCAAACATAAGGATTCCTGCATTCCTCCAGCACTGTGGGCAAGCACGGAACTCCTCACACGCGGATGCAGAGGATTCTGTGGCCTCAAGGAGTGGCTGTGGGGGAAAAGGGGGGCTCAGATGCTCTATTGACATGTAAGAGGAGCCTGACTCCCTCTTTGTGTTTGTGCTGGTAGGAGAAAATTGAGCATTGTCCGCACACCTTGGGATCGGGAAGGGATTGGGAAGGGGCCGGCGGCTCGGCCTTGTTCCTCGGGAGCCAAGCCCGCAGAGGGCCGCTAAGCAGGGGAAAGCCGTGTCAAAGGAGGGATATAATGGCAGATTACAGCGAGTTCCTGGGGTGGCATTGAGCTGCCCAGCCCTGCTCAGCCCAGGCATTAACATTCATGGTGCTGCTGCTCCCCCGAGCTCCGCCTCGCAGGAGAACCCGAGCTGCCCCTGCTCCTGGAGTCACTGCGTGCTGCCCTTCCGTGCCCACCCTCGCCTCCCCAGGAGCATTCCCGAGCCCTTTCCATCCCCTGTTCGTCGGTGGTGGCCCGGAAAGGGCCGGGCTGTGCCCGAGGGCTGGGAGAGCTGAAGGTCCATTCAGCACAAGGACACCCCGAGGCAGCAGGTGGGACACGGGAACCCTTAATCCACAATCATTTCTCTTGCTGGCATCCTTGTTTTGTTGGGAACGATGAGGGTCGTGGGCAGCAGCGAGGCGTGGGCTCGCCCCTGGGACAGAGATATTATTCCCCTCCTTTTGTGCCCGGGCCCGTGTTTGAATTGGGAAACAAAGCTGAGCAGCTTGTGCCTCCTGTTGGAAGCCTTCCTATCCCGCTGGGGATCCGGGACCTTTTCATCTCAGCCCAGGCACTCCAGAGGCTTCTGCCTCTTCCCATCTTTAAGTCTTTAGTAAATATCAGAGAAGAGAAAATAAAGGCGATCCCCAGGGCTCAGGGGTGTTACCTTCCCTACATCAAACAGAGGGGGGAGAAGGAAAACAGATATTTATCCTCATTTTAGCGTTTTCCACGCGGAGCTTGCAGAGAGTAAATAATATTTATCCCCATTTTGCAGGCTGGGGACACGGTGGAGCAGGGTGGGTTTTACTCTTTGTGTGTGTACCCAGATTTTGGGGGGATCCAGGCCCTGAGCCAGGGGAAGGGCAACAAAGCTCTGCCAAGAAAATGCCAGTTTGGATGCTCCCATCCCAGCAATTCCGGAGCCATGGGCAGGGCAGGCAGGGAAAGGGAGAGCTCAGCCTCCCTGGAACCTTCTGGGCACAATTCAGCTGCAAAACAGGAGCCCTAACACTGACCCAGGAGTCAGGAGTGGCAGCAGGCAGAGCAGGGAGGTTGTGCCCTGCAGGGAAGGAAGCTGCATTGCTGCTAAGAAAGGAGCAATTTAAAAACATCCAACTCCTTTTCATTTACTGTCTCAGATTGGATGTGAATGTTTGGAGGAAACTCTTCCCTCTCCATGAAGTTTTTGATTATCTGATGGAAGGCAATTCAAAACAGGACAGGAATATTTCCCTTTTATTATTTTTGGTTTTGTTTGAAACCCAAATTTTTGTCTTGGCTTTCAAAACCCCAAATTAAATCATTTAAATCTGAAATACACCCAAAAATATTTCTACTACATTTCAATGTTTTTCCTTGGAAAAATGGAAATTCTTCCTCCCACGGCCTCCAACCACGCTGTGATTTCTGTCTGAGGCTCACAGAGCTGTGCCATCAGCTCTGGGTCTGACACCCAGGCAGGTTGGCAAAAGCCACAGCTCAGCTCCCCAGCTCGGTGCTCTGACAGCAACAGAGGTTGCACAATTCCCTGTTATTCCTTCTGCAGAGGAACACCACAGGAAGAGCTTTCCTGGCACGGATTTGGGGGTGGCACTTCTTTGTCTGACTGGTGATGTTCGCATGCGGTTTTTGTTCATTCTTCGCTCTTTAACACTTCCTTTTCCTCCAAAGCCATTTCCAGGCCAGGTTTGCAGTTGGCTCCATCTGATGGCCCCAGGGCAGCTGTTGTCCCTGGTTCTGCTGTCCCTGGAGGCTCAGGGAGGGGCTGGGTGGCTCCAAGGTGGCTCAGGGGACATTGGGAATATCCCTTGCCCACCATGTCCCCTCCTGAGAGACCTCAGGAACATTCCTCCCTCCCTAGCCGTGTCAGCGAGGTGGGGACTGCTCGCCAGAGCCAGAGCCAGAGCTCCCCAGAGCCAGGACAGGCCTCTGGGCCACAGAGAGCACCAAAATCTCCTGCTGCCAGCCCTGGAGCAGTGGGGAGACACAGGAGGTGACAGAGGTCCCAAACTCGCCCCTCCCCTGGGCACAAGCCAGCAGCCAGGAGTGATCCTTACAAGGAGCTGTGCGCTGGGGAGCTCAGGGGAACGCAGCCCCTTCCCAAAACACCCCGAGCAGCCCAAGGGCCTCAGCTCCCCCCCACTCTGATTTTCATCCCCTCGGCCAGCAGGGCTGAGCCAGGTCCCCCCTGGCGCAAACACGAGGGCAGAAGGAATGGCTTTGCTGCCCTGGGTGCTTAGAGGAGTTCCTGGGAAACACTCCCAGGTCTGGGAGAGCACAGGAGGCGTTCGGGGCTCTCTCCATCCCCTCTCCCGGGGCTGGGAGGGACAAACACCACCGGCAGCACTTCCCGAGGGGGACCTGCAGCCTGTGGCACTGCCAGGGACACGGGAAGGCTTGAGAGCCGTGCCTGGTGTGGTGGGGTGGGGTTCGAGCTTTCCTGGGTGTGCGTGTGCCCCGCTCCAGCCGGGAATGCGTTCGGATGCAGCTCCCCGCAGCTTCCCCCAGGACTCCCATAATTGCCGCGTTCGGTTTGCTGTGCCTCATTATTTCCACGTTTTCCAGCCCCAAACGCCGAAGGAGGCTGTATTCGATGTAATTATTACTCAAAACTTTGAAAACTTAAAGGAGGAAAAATGGGCCATTAAACGACTAAGGAGCAAAAGTAACAAGTGTGAATTACGGCCCTGCCCTGTGGTTTGACTGTGATGGGTTTGTTCCACCCACGGAGAGATGCTGCAGAAGGGAAGGTTGAGTGGCTTGTTTTGCTTAATCTCTGCGCTGTCAGAGTTGCAGTCCCCGGAGAATGCAGATCTATAGAGAAATGTGCCTCCCCTTTGAAAGGCAGCGCACATGCCCAGCTCCCAGCAAAGGACTTTTGTTCTGCTCTGATTTATACAATTCTCTGGGGCCAGGAGAAGTGGCTGTCATGGTTGCAAGGATTACTCGCGACTGGAGGCAAGGGTGGACCGTGCAAGAATAATTTGTTCTCTTGGCTGGGCACGGAAATCCCGCTCCCCCTTCCGCAGGCTCCGTGCCCCATCCCCAGCCCTTGCCCACGAGGGGATGCTGACCCCCGAGCTCCTGCTCTGCCCTGAGGCTGCCCCGTCTCAGGCTGACCCCTGTCCCCTCACGGAGCGAGTGACAGCCTGGGGACCCTCGTGGCCCTGGCCCAGGCTGGATGGGAGCCCTGAGTATCCCACCCAGAGCAGGAGACACTGCCAGCAGCTCACTGCACCCCTCAGAACGTGCCCAGGGGCCAGGAGCAGCACCCCAGAGGTGGCAGCTTTTTCCCTGTGTCTCTGGAAGGGAATTGGGGTGTCTGGCTCATGGGTAGCCCGTGTGGCTACTGAGGCCCAGGCTGAGGCCCATGGGCTTCCCCCAGGGCCACAGTTTGTCCAGCCCCTGAGTGCACCTTGGGCAAGCTCTCCATGAGGAGCAGCATCCCCTGCACGCCCTCGGCCCTGGCACAGCTTAGGATGGGGCTTCTAAATCCCACTTCAAGGCGAGGAAAGCCTCTGAGTCTCCTCCTGGTATCCAGGGATGTCCCCGGGGCTCCTGGAGGAGCTGAGCCCATGGTGGTGGCCATGGGCCTGTCGTGTAGAGCCCAGCAGCCTCAGAAGGCTCCGTTTGTCCCTCTGAGGGTCACCTACCACTGCCACCAGCACCTCAGTCACTCCAGTGAAGGACGTGACTTCGCTTATCTGCTCCTGGAATTCCTCTGCTTGTTTGTTTTGTTTTCATCCTGGGAGGAGGAGGAGGAGGAGGAGGAGGAGGGTGGTGCCTCCACACGCACAGGGCTGGCCACCTTTGCACCGCAGCGCCAGAAGCCCTTTCCATGCTCTATAAATTTTATTGGAAACTCTGTTTCTCTTGGGGGAGGGGTGGTGGTGGTGGTGCCTTTCTTTGCTCCCCCGGTAACAGCCGTGAAAGGGCTCCTCAAAGGCCAGCTCCTGGCTCTGATGGACCCTTCCAGGCAGGCAGAGGTGACACAGACTGATGACATTTCCAGCCGGGCTGTCCCCTGGGACAGCGGCTGCTCTCGCGGCCGGGGCAGACGCCTTGGATAGTGCCGAGGTTGCTCTTGGCCCCGGCGCTCGTTTGTGGTGGGGAAACGCCTGCAGGAGCCTGGCAGAGGCTGTGTCCCGGCAGGGTTTGTTCTCTGTGTCCATCCTGGGGACTGTCCCAGGGACATGAGATGTTCCCGGCCTCGGGAAGGTGAGGGAGAGAGGGAGGGACACCCCTGGTGCTCACACAGATCCCAGAGCAGCGCTGGCTGAGGACTCCTCCGAGAGCGCCTGTCTGCACCAGGGTGTTTGGTTAACCTCAGGCTGCAGCCTGGCCCTGCCAAGGCTCTGATGTTCTTGGAAAGCCCTGGGCTAACGAGACACCTTCCCAAACAAGAGCTGACGAAGGGACTGCCCGGCTCTTGGCTCGGCAGGCACCGCTCCCAGCGGACAGCACCGAGCTGGGTCTCCCTGGACCTCAGTCATTCCCTGTCCCCAGCACTGCCTGCTTTGGCAATGCAAACCCCACCTTTACCCAGACCCTTCTCCTCCTCTTTCCTGACAAGCCAAACCTCTCTTCTGATGAAGGTCCTGGGACGTGGCACCAGTTCAAGGGTTGTGAGAACCCAAAGTAGAAATCTTATCCTGCCCCATCCTGTTGGAAGTCCCTGTCCAGCTGGAGGAAGGAAGAACCAGGGTTGTTCCCAGGCTGGGTCAGGGACGTGCCTGGGGCCACCCAAGGTGTGCTGGATGGAAGGCAGACCCCGCTCAGGAGGTGCCAAGGTGCCTGAGCAGTGCTGATATTTCTGTGCACGGTGACACAAGGCAGAGATCCATCAGGAGAAATTCCCTCCCCTGCCAGCTCCCCCTGCCCTCAGCGAACACCCAGCCCTTCCCTCACGGAGGGTTTCACCTCAGCCTGGCCAGGGACCAGCGAGGAGCACCCAGAGCTGACTCCAGCTTTGCTCCGAGGGTCTTGGCCATGGTGGCCAAGAAACATAAAGGCTTGTAATGCTTTGCTGGGCCAGGAATCAAGGGAGTTTGTGGCAAGAAGGTTCCCATGTTATATAAGTCAGGCAAGGGGAGCTGTATTTGAACTGGCAGAGGGCAGTTGTTTTCACCCAAGCAGAGCCCAGCTCATGGCTGCTTCCTCGCTGAGCTCTTGTTCATCTTGGCCTGAGCAGCTCAGGGTCAGGGAGGCAAAGCTGTGGCTCCTGGTGGGGGAGGCAGGGAAGGGAGAGGTGCAAAGGGCAGCACAGGGCAGTCCGTGTGGCTGGAGCTGGGACCTGGGCTGGCGTCAGGCACAGCCCCTGTGGGCCCCCGAGCTCCAGCACAGGTCCAACACCAGGCACACCCAGCCAGGGCTGGCAGCTGCCCGGAGCTCCCTCCCAATCCCAATCACTCCCAGCTTGGGAGCTCTCGGGATCCCAGTGGGAGTGTTCCCAGCACTGCCCTGGATGGAGTTTGAGCAGAATTTGAGCTCCAGCACAGAGCCAGTTTTACTTAGTCAGGGCTTTCAGCGCTTGCAGCTGCTGGGAATGAGTAGGAGCTGGACATGGAGGAGCACCCCTGGCTTGGCTGTGCAGCACCAGGATGAGCTGGGGTGGGTGAGTGCCACTGCCGTGGGCAGCAGGGAGGGATCGCCCGAGGAGGGGGCACAGAGCTCTCTTGTGGCTGCCACCCTGAGGAGTTTCTGTGCCAGCAGAGCAGGGTCTGGGATCGGTGTGCAGCCACCTCCACACTCAGCATTGCCTTCCCATGAAATGCAGCTCCGGGGCTGGGGCTCAGCCCTGCCTTTGCATCCTCAGCCCACTCTGAGCAGTGTCAGCGCAACCTCTGGGCAGCAATCCCATCTCTGGTCACGTCAGGGGTCAGGAGTGGGCAGAGCAGCAGATCCACAACCTGAACCCACCAGCCAAGGATTATCGAGAGTTTCCTGTCTACAATCTTCGTAGAAGTCCTGAAGCTGACCTGAAGAGAGAGACATGAATGTGATGCTTGGCACAGAGAAGGTTTTGCAGTCCCTGCTGGGTGAACTCTTTCGAAAGGTTCATCGTTGACCCTGGGGCTGCAGAGATGTCTCAGGGGTCGGCTAAGCCCACAGCCACGGGCTGATGTCGTTCTGCTGAAGCCTGGAAGGTGTGTCCCATTTGTAGCCGTGATGCCCTAAAAGGAGCTTTTCTGGTTTAAATGGGGAACCTCGCTAAGGCTGCAGAAAAAAATCAGCTTGAACTTTGCCAAAAATGTGCTGAAAGGCGCCGGTTGTGGCAGGAGATGGGCCAGGAGAATTTTTTCCTCGATGTAGTAAAAAAAAAGGGGTGGCAAGAGCCGCAGCAGCTCTGCCGACAAACCACGGCAGGGCCCGGTGAACCTTCCCTGCCTCTTCCTTTGGGAGCTGGGAGATCCTCGCCTGCTTTATCTTGGGTGGCTGCAGCAGCCCGTGTAAAAAGGGGAAGAACACAGCACAAAGGAGCCTGACTTTGTTTCTGTGCGCCGGGATTCATTGGCGGGGATTACAGGCGCTTTTCAGCCCCTTACCACCTGGAGAGGCGAATACAAGGCAGCGCTGCTCGGAATCGGCTTCCCACCGAGCCGCCTTAGTCCTGGAGCTGGGGAAGGTTAAAAACGATCCGGGCAGGAGCTGGGCTGAACAATCGGGGACGTGTTGGGCTCACGGGGACGGCAGCGCTGCCCGGGCTCCTTCAAAGGGCCGGCTTAGAGCGGGCTGCAGGCTTGAAACCGAGCCTAAGAGCGCTCCGAAGGGAACTGTACCCCGAGTTGGTAAAGGGAAAGAGAATGGCGCGGGGAGCGAGGCTGGAGGTGCATGGGGCTGAGTTGGAGGCCTCTAGGATCAGGGGAAGAACCCCTCCATCCCCGTTTCCCGGGGGGAGTATTGTTATGGAGGAAGGGTTAAAGGACATCAGGGCGGAGGGCCGGGTGCCCCCGATGTGCCCCCAGGTGAAACGGAGTCCCCCTGAGCACGCTGGGGTGGAGAACGCAGCCGCTTCCCCATTCCCTGCACGGCTGCAGCCCAGAGAGAATCCCCAAGTGCCAGCACAGGGTGGGAACTCCTCTCTGAGTCCCCTCTCTCTGAGAGCCCTCCGGAGGGATCTCCCATCCCAGGGCACGGCTCGGCGGCCCCGGAGGGAGCCGGGAGTGGGCGAGTGCCGGCGGCTCGGGCCAAGCTGGGAACTGCAAAAGCTTTTCTGTGCGGAGGTGGGCTCGAGCTCAAGCCGGCTTCCTTTTCCCTGCCAGAGCATCTGCTGTCCTGCACGCTTCCCTTCCCCCTTCCCTGCAGCATTTCGGGCCGTGGAAATGTTTGCTGTGATCCCCCCACCACAGCCTCCTTTGGTCGGATTCTCTGTGGTTTGATATCCCTGCTCTGCCTGCCTGGAGGTGACCTTGGCTTTGCAGTGCCCTTTCACACCGGAAAACCAAAATACTGCATTTCAGAATTGCCCAGACGGGTATTTCCAGTGACCTAACGGGAAGAGGAACGTTTCTTCACAGCTCCATCACCCCGACTTGGTGAGCAGCTCCAGCTGCTCCCAAGCTGCTTTTAATAATTGATAATTGATTTGGCTGGAAATGCCCCAGCCAGGCTGGGATCCTGCAGTCCTGGGGCCGCTGGGTCTGGGTCCTGTGGTGATCCCTGAGGTCCAGCTGTGGTCCCTGGAGTCCAGCTGTGATCTCTGAGGTCCAGCTGTGGTCCCTGAGGTCCAGCTGTTGTCCCTGAGGTCCAGCTGTGATCCCTGAGGTCCAGCTGTGGTCCCTGAGGTCCAGCTGTTGTCCCTGAGGTCCAGCTGTGCAGCATCACAGATGAGAAGTTGGGGTGTAGCAGCTGTGAATGTGCAGTGCCCAGAGAGGAGCCTCTGAACCAGGAGCACTCCTGAAGGTGCTCCAGGGGCAGAGCCAATCTTCTGCCCCAGGACCTGATGTGCCTCCACTGGAGGTGGCTGTGACAGAATCACCACGGCAGAGTGATTCCTGTGGGAGCTGGGATGGAATTGGAAGAGGATCCAACTTCCCGGGTCAGACCTGGCTTTAAATGCTGGTCGGTGTCTGCCCCACCCCATTAACCTCGGGCTGTGGGTGGCACAGCCTGCTGCAGGTGGGGGACACATCCCCCCTCGGTGGCACTGGGGGGCTGCAGGCTCCCCTTCCCTTTGACCCACCCCCAAAACCCCTCCTTGATCTGCACGGGGTTTCAGCGAGTCCTGGGAGGTGTCTCCTGCTGCTCGGCTGGCTCCGTGCACGGCTGGCTCCGGCACGAGGAGCCCGCAGCAGAAACTCCTCTTCAGTACAAAGGACAGGCAGGGATGTCCTCCTGGCCGGAGACCTGGGGGAGAAGGGGGCAGCTGAAATTAGGGACAGCAGGGAAAGCACTGGCACAGCAGCACCAGCGCTCGGGGTGTGCCCCTGAGCTGCTCAGCGCCCGCATCCCAGCAAAGCCAAGTCCCATCTGCCAGGACCAGGCCCTTCCCTGAGCCATGGAAAAGCTCCCGAAGGCCCTGTGAAGTCACCGAGCCTCGGTCTGTGGCCAGGCTGGAATGCACTAACCAGGAGTTGTTTTGAGGTCAGAAAGGAATAAGTTGTTTGCAGACAATTGATGTTGTTATTAAAAACATCCACGGCGCAGAGCAGGGGGAGGGAGGTCCTCTTTCCTGTTTGGGAAATAGTTTCTCACTGCATCCATCAAACGAAAGAATTCTGTATGAAAAATTAATTTAGAAAAAAAAAAAAATTTCTGGGGCACACGCGCCTGAAAATGAACCACAGCAGGATCAGAGGTTTGGCTCAGAGCAACATCCAAGACTCAAAGGCAGAGGCCAGATTAAAATCCAGGACTGCTCCCAGCCTTTCGCTGGAACTGGAGGAAATGCAGTTTCCTTCAGAGAAATGCAATCTCTCTGTAACTTTTGGGCACAATTCAGGGACTGCAGCTGAAGCCTGGAGCAGACTCCCACCGAGACAGGCTCCATGTGAGTCTGGAGCAGCAGCTGGGCTGCAGGGAAGGGGGAGCACGTCCAAAAAAGAAGAAAAGCCTCTCAGATGAAGGGACTAGGCTGCCTCCCTGCTCCACATCGTTCATCTGCCAGCCCAGGGCAAGCAGCTTTCCCAACCCTGTCCCACAGCACGGAGGTGTCACCCGAGGTGTGACCCGAGGAGTGGCCACATCACACAGCCATGCTGTGGCCACGCTGTCCCACGAGAGCCAGGTCACCCTCTTGGCACTGCCAGCCCCACGTGGGCCTGGCACGGGGCAGGCCTGGCCCAGCTTCCCCTGCTCCCAGCCACCCTGGGGGTCACACATCCAGAGACCCTTCCCAGGGGAGGGACAGGAGGGAGGACACCCCGGACAGTCCCTGCAGTGCTCCCAGCAGCTCAGCTTTAAGCTTTGGGTGTAACTCCAGGGTATCTTGGGGTGGGAATCTGTTCATGGCTGGCTTCTTGTGGGCACATGGCTCGGTTCCTGCCCCATGTCCGTGCAGGCACCAGCCTTGATCCTTCCTGCAGGGGTGGCCAAGGACCACCACCATGGGTCCAGGACAGAATGAAGGCTCTCCTCACAGTGGAGGGTAGGGAAATTTTAGGGACAAAGTGGCACAACCCAGGGCTTGAGTGGCACCAGCCCATCCCTGAGCATCCTCTTCCTGGGAATGCTGTGGATTCCTGGAAATGTCTGCAGTCACAGCTAATTGCCTGTGATCAGCTAATTAAAGGGTCCTGATAAAATCTTCCTGGCAGATCTGTGGCCCCACACATTCCTGAGGGAGAAGTTGGCTGCTGGGACACCCAGGGCTCCATCACACCCCCTCTTCCTCCTCCCCTGCCCTCGAGGGGTTGTCAACACCTTTGCTTGGTTGTCTCTGTGTCACCACCCTGCTCCAGGTGGGTGTTGGCAGTGACCCTGGGCTTGCAGACGACAGCCGACAGCCCCGTGGAGAGCAAGGGGCTTGGAAAAACAGCCTTTGCTGCCCTGCAGGAGGTGCAGCTTTGTGTGTCTGGGTGTTCATGTCAAGCTCCTCTCCAAAGACCTGCCCGGTTTCCAGGAATGCTGTCCCATCCAGGGATTACCCTTCAAACAGTCCTGCTCTTCCCTGGCCTCCCTGCCTGGGAGAAAGAAGCAGGAAGGGCCAGGCTGGCCAAGGCAGCGTCCCAGGGCCATGGCATGCACGGGAGGCTGATCCCAGCAGAAAAGCTGGGAAATCCTGTGTTTGACTGCTTTGATCTGGATTAAATCCCTCCAACAGGAACAGCCTTCCTGGGGCTGTGTGTTTTGACTTGAAGCCATCAAAGTTTGCCCTAAGCGACCCCGAAAAGTGAGCAGGCAGGCTCAGGGCTGGGCAGGGAGGAGCTGCTGCATTTCCAGGTGTGCTGTCCTTGCCCGGGGGAGGCTGTAGGGTCACATTTGGATTCGGGATTGAGTGGATATCTGCCTGCTTCATCCTCGGTGCTGCTGGGTCAGTGGGATCACCCACACCACCTTCGGGCTGGGCTCAGTGCAGAGCCAGGAGCTGTGTCCTTCTCGGGATGTCCTCTGGTGCTGGCAGATGTCCACACCCACCCATTCCCCTCTTCCTGCATTTTTCCATCCAAACACTGGCTTAAGGTAGAGGAGATTTGTCTTGGAGTCCCTGCCCTGAAATAGGTCCCATGACCCCAAAGAGGTTTGTGTTTCCAGCTCAGGAATTCTGTCTGTAGGAGTCTCACACCTCTGCTATCCCACGGCCCTGGGGTGGTGGAGCAAGGAGGGATGGCCCAGGGCAAGTGAAGAGGGGAACTGCTCTGTTCCAGGTGGATGTGGCTGTGGGACCCCAGGCTGGCAGCTGCTCCCTTCCAGGGAGGGGAGTATGGCCTCGGAACGTTCTGGAGCTGGGGTGTGGATGTTAAACCTGGCCAGTGCAGGATGATCCCATTCCTGCATGGATCGTGGCTCTGCATTCCAGGGAGACCCCGCAGGGGATGCTGAGCCCAGCCGGGGCCGCCCGGTCTCCCTGGGCCTAGCACAATCCACATTTCTGCCCTGTTACAGAAAACCATTCACGGTAGCACAGCTGCCCTGATAAGGCAGGATAAGCCTGTCAGCTTTTGATAAAACCCCAATCTCCAGGAAAACAAAATACAGCAGAGCCTCGTCGGGAGCCCCGGGACAGCCCAGCCCGGCCGGGAGCTGAAAGCCACGGCGTGGGGGGAGCAGGGCAGAGAGCTCGTCCCAACACCTCCCTGAAATGCTGCCATGTCCCGCAGGATAACAGCTGGGATGTCAGCCTCATCGGCCGGAGCTTTCCTTCCCTCGCAGATGCCCTGATAGCGTCCCGGAGATAAGATAGCTCTGTTTACCCAGGGCACGCAGGAGAGCTTTGTCCACAGCCCCGAAGGTGCGACTATCCCTGAGCAAACACAGCTCTTCGCACCTGCAGGGCTCTCCCCAAGGCAGCCCGGAACGATGCGGGCTGGGAGCTGGAGGCTCACCCCATAAATCACCGTGATTCGTGCTTGGACTGGGCTGCAGGATTAGCTCGGGTTTAGGAAGACTTGGAAGCGGAGCTAAAATCCATCTCTGCTGAGGTTTCCCATCTAGAGCTGAATTTTTATGCCACCGAACATCCTTCTGCAAACCCACAGACAATTCTGGCTCCTGTCACCCAGAGCGCTCAGCCTTTGCCACCACAAAACCCTCCCCGGGTCCCTCTCCCTTCTTCCAGAAAGGGAAACTGAGGCACAGCGGAGTTAGGCCAAGCCATGGCAGGACCTTCCCTGCAGCTGGGGAGCATCTGGGGAGCATCTCCTCGCCCAGGGAAGGGCAGCAGTGGCTGAGGCCAGGCTCACGGGCCAGCCCGGGGCCGAGCTCTCCGCCCCAGCCCCGATGCCCAGCCCAGCTCCGCCGGGTGGGAACGAACACTCAGAGCTGCCAACAGCTCCCCTGAGCCAGCTCGGCTCGGAGAGAAACCAAAACCCTTCCCCAGAGCCGTCATCTGTCAAGCTTGGGTTACTGTCTGGCACCTCGAGTGGCCAGGCTGAGGTTTGTCACTCACGGGAACGGGAGCTCTCCTAAAGTCAACTCGAGCTCCATCTCCCGGGGACAGGCACGGCTGGAGCAGCACCCACAGGCAGGAGCAGCTCCCAGAAATGTGGGACAAAGCAGAGGGGCCCATGGCTTCTGTCCGTGGGATTTCTGGGCTCTACCTGCAGGATAACGTGCTTCCCCAGCTCCCAGGAGGATTTTCTCTCCAAGGAGGGTGTTAGCCCCTGGGTAGGGCTCCCCTTTTCCTTGCTGTCACGGGGATATGGGCTCAGGGGTGTGCACGCACAGCCACTGGAGGATGAGGCCATGGGGTCCCGGCAGAGAGGAGGGAAGGCAGCACCAAGCCAGCGGTGGGGAAAGGACCGAAGGAGAGAGGGATGTGTACTCCGGAGGGAAATCCCGCAGGGGTGGGCTCAGAGAGGTGTGGTGAGTACAGCAGCACCGCGGCAGGGCTGCTGCTGGGTTTGGGGAGGGGTGATGAGCCCTGGGTTGTGCCCAGCTCCGGCTGCAGCCACTGGGTCCCTTCGGAAGTGGGGCAGGCTGGGGCTGGTTTAACAATTCCCCTGGCCCTGCTCTAGAGGAGACTGGGAAAGGATCTGGGGTTAAAACAACACAGCACGTTCCTGAACGCTGTGTGTGAAGAGCAGCCCGGCACAGACTGACCTCACAGGAGGCTGAATTAGCAGGGACCGGGCACGGGAGCAGCATTACTTTAAGCTGGGTCTGCCCTGGGGGAAGCACAGCCTGAGCTGGTTTAAAACCGCCTGGCTTTGCTCTCACCCCTGGCTGTGGGGAAGCATGGCCAAGTTTCCTGGCTCCCTGGGGCACCCGTGGAAGCCGAGCTGAGGCTGTTTGCATCCCAGGTCCTTCTGAGCTGTGCAGTTTTAATCCAGATTTGCAAAGCCTTTGACTCTTCGCTGGGCTGGTTGCGTTATCAGCCTTGTGCATTTTGGGTAACCTTTGCTCCAAATGAGCGAATTCTTTCAGTATCTGTTTGTGCTGTGGCTTTAACGCTGAAGTGGCTGATCCCTCCTGGGTCAGAAATGCAGGAAGGCTTATAGGAAAATGTCCTGGAGGATCACCTGGAGCTCTGGGGTGCTCAGCCCCACCACGTGCCCTCCTTCTGAGCTGCAGGGCTCTGGTTTTACAGAAACACAAACGATTTGATGAGACCAAGCACTCGGGGGTTGGGATGAAGATTTTGGCAATCTGAAAAGCATTCCCTCAACCTGCAGCAGTTCAGAGCTGCCCCGAGGTGGTCAGGCTGGACAAGGAACACCGAGGTGAGGGGTAGAGAGAGGAGAAAGGTCTTGGAAAGCACCACAGCCCATGAGATTGGTACCAGATACGAGGGAAACCACAAGGGCAGGGTCTGAGAGGGTAAATTGTCCCCGGGTGGATTCCCCTTGTCTCCAAATAAACACTGACACTTCAGGAGCACCTTGGAGCTGGGCCAGGGGCTCTGTGCTATCCCCGATAACCCAGGGACTCTAGGGTGAGCTCTCCCATCAGCTCCTGCCTTGGGATGGCATCTGGATGAATTATGGGATGCAAACAATTCATTTCAAAGGATTGACAATCTCAGGAGACTGGGTTTGGACGGTGCAATTAAACAAAGCAGGCTGATGACAGGCTGGCATCATCTCCCAGAGTGAAATGAGGAGTTTACTTCTTGACTTCTCCCCTCTCAAAAAAAAAAAAAAAAAAAAAAGGCGCTCTTTCCAATCTGAATCTTACCTGCAAACTTTCTGCACAACACCTGATTTGTGGATGAAATCTCCTGGTCAAATCCAAATCGAATCCTGGTCAAAGCTTTTGCTGGATATCTTAAGCTGCACCAGGGGAAGTTTAGATGAGACATTAGAAAACTTCACTACAGAAAGAGTGGTTGTGCATTGGGATGGGCTGCCCAGGGAAGCGCTGGGGGTTAAGAAAAGGCTGCATGTGGCACCGAGTGCCATGGTTTAATTGATAAGGTGGTGTTAGGTCATAGCTTGGATTCAATTGATGCCTTTCCCTGGTCTTAAAATTAAAACCCAAAACGCAGTCTATGGGGAAAAGGGGTTTTTATTTTGGTATTTATTTCAGGATCTTGGGGTGCAGCACTTGGTCCAGGTGGAATGCCCCAAAAATGCATGCACACCTCACACTGAAATACACACAATTATAGGCCTTGCAAAATTAACATATTTATCAAAGATCTCTTAATGAGAGGCTGGAGTGAACTCTCCATTCTGAGGAGCTTTTCTCCTTTGATGGGCTTATTTTATTTTACAAAAATATGTTCTGGATAGGCCCTTGGTGTCTGGGGCTCCCAGGATGTTTGCTCTCCTGGTTTAACGGTGCCGTGGGGCTGAGCTGAGTTCTCAGCCTTGGGGAGGTACAAGTGTGGGGCTAAAAGCACTGAGAATACATCAAACTATAGAAGAGTGTGTGAGAGGGGTGTGAAAGAAAAAGCAGAAAATCATCCTGGCATCACCATGATCTCCAAGGTCTTTTCCAGCCTCGCTGATTCTGTGCTCGTGAGCTCCATCCCTTCCCTGGCGGCCCCAGGAGCTGTGGGTGCAGAGTGCAGGTGGGCAGTGCAGGACGGAGCAGGGACAGGGCTGAGATCCCCCCGGGGCTCGGAGCAGGCTCCTGGCGAGGCTGAGGGCTGAGCCCCACGCAGCTCCCGGCGGTGGCAGAAGGCTCCGCTCGGGTCTCGGGGCAGCGCTGTCCGCTGCCAGCGCTCCGCAGGGAGCGAGGGCAATTCACAGCCCATTCCCAGGCGCTTTGAGTCCAACCGTGTGTGCCGCACCAGGGCAAGGCCGGCTTTGTGCTCCCCATCCTGTATTGAGCAAGACTGCTTTTGTCTTGGGAGAAAATGCCTTGGGTGAGAGGCTGCCACAAACGCCAACATTTCAATGCAGCACCGGGGGCCCGTGGGTTCCTCCTCCAGCCCCACTCCCTGCCCAGGGACCCTCGGCTGCCCGCTGGCTTTGAGGAGGCCACTGCAGGTCACTGGACATGTCCCCGAGGATTCCAGGAAGGAACACGCAGCTCCCTCGGACCTCGAGGGCTGCCAGCAGCTGTTTGCCACGTGTGGCTGCCTGGCAGTGGGGAGAGCTTCGCTGCCCAGAGATTGTTCGAATCTGGCTCAAAATCCGAATATCTGGGAGCTGTAAATCTCCCAGGAACAAGTCTTGTTCTTGCTCCTCTGATGCTTCCCGTGGGGCCAGAAACACCACGTGTACAGGCAGGAAATACCTCTGGAGGTTCTGGTGCTCCAGCCCAGGCTGGAACTGGTAAATGTGGAATCAGTTATGGGAACATCTCCCTCTGTGGAATGGATCCAAACCTGGGTCAGACCCCGGTGCCACAGGTTCACATGGCAGGTTAAGGTCCCAGTGGTGTCCGTGGCTCTTGGGATCAGCTCCCGTGGTTTGTGGGGCTGGAGGGTGCTCAGGAAGCCACAGAGCCTGGCTGGCAGCAGCTGCTGGGTACTCTCCAAAGGGCTCTGGTGCTGTTGGGAACGGTTTTGGTCTCACCATGCTGGAGAAAGCTGCTAATTTTGAGTGCCGACAATTAACCCCCAGCAGTTGATCTGACAGGACTTGTTCTTTCCTCTTTGGGGTTGGATCTGTGAACAGCTCGGGACTTTCTCCCTGGATCTGCTCTCAAAACCAGACACCACACTGTGGGATTTGGCCGTGCCAAGCTGTCCATCTGCTGCCCACTTTGGATGGGCACTCTTTCATCTGGCTCCGGGTGCTGAAGGACAGCTGGTTCACCATGGACATGCCTGGTTTGCCCTTATTGTCTGCTGGGGTGAGGGCAATCCCAAAACATTCATGGGTTCAATCTGCCCTTCAGCATTTTCTTCTCCTCCCCACTCCCCAGCTCTGCTGGAAGTTCTCCCTTCCTGCTGCTGACGATGACCACGGCAGGGCAGAGCTCCCTTGGGAAATCTTGGACAGAGGGGAACCTCGGGCAGGAGGGATCGGGGTGGCACTGCCACACTCAGCACCAGAGAATCCACCAGCAGGACAGGAATCCCCTGCCCTGTCTCTACAGGCCTGGTTTGGGGCTTGGTTTGGCTGGTGAAAATCAGATTTTCAGGGAGTTCAGCTGCAAAACTCCATCAGCTTTGACCAAATGTCCTCCTTTTTTCAGTGACTGAGAAACTCAGCCAAGCTTGAGCAGCTCTTCAGAGAGAGCAACAGACACATCCCTAGCAGAGAGCAGTGTTCTTCTTTTTAAGCCTTGGCTTCAACACAAGGGCAATAGATTTTCTTTAAGGAAATAAATCCCCAAATTTGTTGGGGTTGGCACAGCGCAGGATTTTTCGCTCGCCTTGTTTCTCATTTCCAGCTGAATCATTTTAGCAGGGACTTTCCTAGAAACGCTCAGCCTGACTCAGACACCCAGCCTCAAACATTTCAGCCCAAACATGGAGTCTGGCTTTGTTCTGTGGAAAAAGAGTTTGAGGGTCTTCTCCTTGGACATCCCAGGCAGGTGTCAGTGTTCTGTTACCAGCTTCGGTGCCACAGGAGCTGTTACACTTTGCAGAACCAGGGACATCTCCGGGGCCTGTCTGTCCCTGAGGGGTGTGGGGATTTGGAAAATGCCAAAGTGGGAACCGAAGGGCAGTTGGGCTGTGCAGCCTCCCCAGGGAGCTCCTGAGTCACTCTGATGACATCTCATCCAGAGCTTTTCCACAGAACTGCCATTCCTGACGATTTTCAGGCACGGAAATGTGTTCTGTTCCCCTTTTTGTGCTGAGGGGGAGATGTTCCCAGCGTGTTCCTCCCCGGGATCCTGCTCTCCTGCCTCTCCTACGCTGCCAGTTTGGCCATTCCTCGCTCTCGTGGGCACAGCGGACAGAGGTGTTTGGCCTCATGAGTGTGAGGGGCTCCCCAAAATGCCCTCACCCCCCCAGCAGGGGGGTCCCAGCCAGGCTGGGGCTCTGCCTTTCCTCCCCTCTCCCCCACAGCCCCCCCTGGCTCTTGCTGCAGGCCAGGTCTGTGGCTCCAGCCCCGTGGGCGATGCCACCACAGCCACATTTCCTGTGGTGAGCCCACACTTCCCTCTGTCCTTGGGCTCTGACTGCCAGGAAAACCCAGGCTGGCACAGCCCTTGTGTCTGCCCCTCACAGCCACAACTCCCTCCTGGATTTCCCCTTGCCTGAGCCAACCCAGCCAACATCGGAGCCTCCTCCTCACTCACACTCAGCAGCTCACAAAGATGAATTTCCCTGAGCAAACATTTTGGTTTGGGGGTGATGCCTTAAATGGCTCCCTAGGAACAGAGAGCAGACAGGAATAAAGGAATCAAGGAGGGATTGATTGGAAAGGCCTTCAGAGGTACACTCTGGGCTCCAGAGGCTCCTGCCTCAGTGCATCCCAACATGGACAAGGACAGCTCCCGAGTTCTTCCCACTTGGATCTCAGCATCAATTCCCCAAGCAGGTGCCAGGCAAGGATGGAATTTGCCCAAGCTTGCCCCCCTGTCTCCAAGATTGTGGTTTGCAGTTGTTGGGCCTAGGAGGGTCTGGGTGTCCTTGGAGAGCTGGGGAGGCTTTGTTGTGTGTGTGTGAGCATGAGAGAACAGCACTGAACGAGCTCCAGGGAACTGCAGAGTGACACTGGGCAGGGCAGGGCTGGGAACATAGAAAAGTTAAAACCTAAGGCATCACCTGTAGCCCATGGGGGGTTTATTTATCTCTACCTCCCAGTCCAGACAGGTCCCCAGTGGCTCTGGCTGTCACCTCTGTTGTCCCTGTGGGTGTTTCCTTGACCATTATGGTCCTCAAAAATAACATCCCTGAATATACCCCTAGGGATTGCCCAGGAGCAAACCCCCCAGGATGGGCACAGTGTCCCTGTCAGGGACCAGGATCAGGACCCTGCACGTCAGGATTTCTCCTGCAGAAGAGAAATAATGGCTCAGGCTGAGCTAGCACTTTTCTGGAAAAAAAAAAACTTGTTTGGGAAAAGGATAATTTTAAGGAGACTGAGGCTGTTCATAAATTCAAGTCAAATTTAGAGATTACTTTCAGCCTCTGGATTCTTCCATCCTCCCCTTTTCCTTCCCCCCTCCCCCGAATTATTGTTCGCAAAAATTAAAACAAAATGTTTTGGGGTTTTCGTTTGTTTAAAAAGCAATTTGCATTTTGAAAATTGCCAAAATATAAGCTTTGGGAGGGTGGGGTCTTTTGAAAGGGCAGCATTGTCATTGCTGAATGAAAACCACGGGGAGGAATTCGTCCTGGGAGACGTGGGGGGATGTGGGGCCCGGGGGACACGGGGGCAGCACAAAGACCACAACCAGAGCTCCCAGCGCACAGCCCCAGCCTGCTCCTCCATCCGTGTCCCTCCTTTCCTGCTCCCACGTGGGAAATCCTGCCCTCCTCGAGCTCTCTGAGGGGTTCATTTGACCAAGTCACTGGTTTTAACACAGAGAAGGTTCCGTGGTGCTTTCTCTGCCCAGCTCCCAACCGCAGCTTTCCTCTCTCCCTCTCCAGCCTTCCCCAGGTTTGGGAACATCTGTGTTTAAATGAAATCTGGTTATCCAGACCCGAGCCTGGCAGCTCAGGTAGAGATGCTCTGATGAAGCTCTGCACATCTGTGCACAATAAAGTCAGGGAACAAAAGGCTTGTGAGGTCCTTGGCAGAGTAAGAGAAAGAAGAGAGCAGGAGACAGCAGGACTGGGCTTAGTGGAGCAACCAGAGCCAAATCCTTTCATCGCAGAGCCCTCAGCACCTGGCTTGTGTTTTGCTCAGAGCTGGCTCTGCAGGGGTGCAGGGGTGTCTTCTCCACCAGGTGCAAAGCAAAGCTGGAGGAACGGACATGATGCCAATGCTGGGAGGTGATTTTTGTTACAGCCCTCAAAGGCGTTCATAGAAAGAAAAAACGGGTTGCTAAACAGCCCCTTGAATTCAGGGAAATTCAAACCAAGAAGCAGTGGCAGAAAATTAAAGCCAGGCCAAGCCATGTCAGGAACAAGGCAAAAGGCTTGGGGACAGCAGGGGATGGATTAACCTCGGGCCGAGGCACAGGGAGGGTGGGAGCCACGTTTCCTGAGCGCCTCCATCCAGGGAAAACATGCCCAGGGAGCCACACGCCCTGGGGACATGCACGGACACGGAGCTGGCATCCAAAACCACCCCGAGCTGCTGCTGGGGCCGGCGATGTGCCCAGGCAGTGCCCACCCTCAGCACCTCCAGAGCAATCCCAGCCTTGTCCCCACGAGGGCTTTGTGATGCCTGGCTGGGACATTTCCTGCAGTGCCCCAATTCCTGCATCCCTGGGTGCTGCTGTCAGGAGCCACAGGATGGGTGTCTGCCTTTGGTCTCTGTCCCTGGGTGCTGTTCTCAGGAGCCATAGGATGGGTGTTTGCCTTGAGCCAGACCAAGCCTCTCCCACTGGGCAAACACACCAGGCTACAGACAGAGCTGCCAGCTTGCCCTGGCTGGTGGCCAGCGGTGCACAGCACTGGCCACTCCGGCCAGGCACTCAGGGTGGACACAGGACACAGTAATTCCAATTAAAGCCACACTCCCTGAGTTTGGCCCCTTCTGTCTGCAGAAACAGGTGGGTCAGGAGGGGTGGGTGCTGGAAAAGCATCTGGGTGTGTGGGGCTGGGAGGGAATTGGTGCTCAGCCATTTCCTCAGTGCCCTGGGAGTGGAAGGAGGAGAAGCAAGGCTGAGTGGATGAAGCCAAAGCAAGCTGAGAGGGGTGGCTGTGGCTCCCTGGCTGCATGTGGGGAGCTCGAGGGAGGCTGTGCTGGTCCTGGAGTGGGGCTGGACCTGACCACACCTCCTCCCAGCTCATTCTCTGCCTCCCTGGAGGCTTTATCCCCCAGGGCATCTGCAATATTTCGGTCACTGACTCTGGATGAGGACAGGGATGGCTCATGGGCAGCTCCTCGCAGCTTCTCGTGAGGTTCAGCTTCTTCTCTTCTTCAGGATTTTCCTGTCCCTGGAACACCAAGGAAAATTGATCCTGGGAGCAGAGCTGGGAGTTGCTCTGCACACTCCACTTATTCCTCCACATTCCTGTGCAGCTCTGCTCTGGTGGCACCAGTGGAAATGTTAGCAAAGAACTTGAGAAAATCCCCGGAGTTCTGTTTTCCTGCCTTTGCAAAAACATTTCTGCTTATCAAGCAGCCCAAAGAAATGCGAAGATTTTCACTCGCTCTTCGTGTGGGCTCAGCTTTGAATTTTAAAAAGGGATTTGCCAATGCAATCTTGCAAAATACTCCAGTGCCAAGCCCAGCTCTCCTAAAATACAAGTTTTAGCAGGAGGTGAGCTTTCATTCTCCTGGGAAAACATGTATTTCTGACAGATTTGAGGGAGAACTCAGGCTTCTGTGAGGCCATGCCACTCCCTGGAGTAACGTCCCCTTGTGTTGATGGACAGGGCCCAAATCCTGTGGTTTGTAGCACCAAAGGCAGAGCCACTCGTGAGGCTTTGAAGGGTGGAGATGTGCCCACATGGTCACAACCTACAGCAGCCCTCAGACCGAGGGATTTAAATGATGTTTCCTCTGCTTGAGCCGAGTCCCGAGGCTGTGCCATGGAGGCAGGTGCTGCCTTGGAGGTTAGGTGTGGCCAGGAGATCATTCCCTGCGTCTCAGCTCCGTGCCTGGGGGAAGGCTCTGCCCTGAGGGAAGGAGCAAACCCTGAATCCTGAACCTCCAGAAGGGTTTAACCTCAGCGCCTGGGTCACCTCTGTGAAACAAGAGGAATTTCAAACCCCTGCCTGTGCGTTCTGCAGGGCAGGAATCACCTGGGAACCCTTTCTGTGCCAGAGACGTGGTGGGAGCCAGGGCTGTCCAGGGATGAGGAGAAAGCTCCAGCAGGGCACCACAGGCTCTTCTGAGCTTCCCACTGAAGGGGAAAACCCTCAAGGGGGACACACAAGAGCCTGGTGTCTGCTGCTTCTGCTGCTTCTGCTGCTAGAAGCATGTGTTGCAGTTTAGGGCCAGGTTTCGGCCTCTTGCAGTATAAAAATCACTCCAGATCAGAAGACAAGACAGCTCCTTTAATTCATGCATTTATCATGCAAAGCAAACAGGCAGACAGGCCAAAGAGATCTCTAAAACCAGACCCAGGTGCTCTCTCTGACCTGGCAGCAGCCTCAGCCTGCCCTGGTCAGGAGCAGAGAGCAAGAGCCAAGCTGAACAAGGTACAGCCACCCTTGGCTATTCCGTGAACACCTCTCTCCTTTCTCAGCCCTGTCTCACGAGAGTGTAACTTCTTCTCACAAACAGGGCGAGAGCTGAAGAATTTCTCTCTGACTAACTTGTCAGCATCCCTGAGCGTGACTTCAGCACGCGTGGGACCGGGCTGGGTCTGAAAGCAGCCGTTCCCTCTGGAGGCCAGAGCAGGCTCTGGGCGCTCTCACAGCTCTGTCCCGGAGGTGACAAATCTCCTGCAGCCTGCCTGGCTCATCCCAGGAGAGCCAAACCGCAGCTCAGAGCCAGGGCACAGCTCCGTGGCAGGGCTCTCGCTCCCTCACGCCCGGCACAGCGCTCCTGTCACCATCAGCACGTCGGTGGCTGCTGCTCCCGCTCTGCCGGGACCTGAGGTTTGGCCTCTCTGCAGGAATTCCGACGGCAGAGCACGGAGAGAGCAGCTCCGTCCCGCTGGGTGTGAGGGATGGGGGGCTCCGCTCTCCCCCGAGCCTGTGCCAGCCGGGGATTGCTCCTCAGAAACGCTCTGGAGCTGCGCTGGCGTTTTCTGGGCTGAAATTTGATAATTGAGCAAATACGTGGCTTTGTGCTGGGAGAGCAGCATAAGGTAAACAGGAAGGAATGAGGGATTAAGATGTCTGTGCTCCGAGGGAAGGTGACAAGGCCGGAGCTGTGACACCTCGGTGCCGAGGCGAGGGGCCCGGCTGCAGGCTGGCATGGCACAGCTGCATTGTTCGGGGGGTGAAGAGCAAATAAAAGCCACGGGAAAAGAAAACAAGCTATAAAATTCTCAGCAAAGCACAGAGCTCCAGCAACTGCCTCCTGATGGCCCCGTGACAGCTCTGGGGAGAGGCAGGCGAGGAGCTGAGCTTTTGAAGTCCCGAAGTTGTCCCTTTGTGAAGGCCCCCTGTGGAAATAGGGCTGGTGTTGACTTTAGGCTGCATATGGTGGAGGAATTGGACATCTTGGCCACAGCAATCAAAGCAGGGGGGCACTTTTTGGGGATTTGGCCAACTGGGTGTGAGGCTGGGGCTGTCCCAGGCGGGATGGGGGATGGAGGGGCAGAAATGAGGATTATCAGCATGGTCAGGGCTGCAGAGCCCCTGGTGTGGAACAGGGAGAAACCAGCAAGGAAAGTCTAGGAATGGTATTTGGGGCTCAAACTCGTGTGTGTTAGAACTGGTGAGAATGGGAATACTGGGAAGGCTGAGCAGGTGATGATGGAAACCCCTCCCCACAGCGACAGAGGGGTTCCTGAGGTGCTGGGAAGTGAGGGTTTCTCAGCAGTCTGGGGACCTTTGCACTGAGCAGTAACAACACAAAGCAAGGGTGGATGAGAAGGGACATGAGCGGTGCTTCCATGGGGGAAAGTGCTTGTGACAAAGCCGAAGGTGCCACCAGGGTTTGTGTGCTCCATCCTCTAAGCAGGCTCCTGTTCCCACAGCCCCCCTGAACCCCACACTGCCAGCAGGCAGAGGCAAAGCCACATTCAGTGCAGGTCAGGACAGTGAAATGCGCTCTGGGCAGCCTCATTTTCCCCTCCGAAGCGCCGGGCTCAGCTCCCAGCACAGCCCAGGGAGGGATGCGCCTGAGCAGCTGCAGAGGTGCCCCCAGAGCATCCTGCGTCCCCCCCAGCCTGAGGGGGCACACGCAGCGGGGCTGGCGGCAGCTCCCCGGGTTGGCACCTCCCTGGCTGGGCACGGATGGTGACCAGCTCCCCTCTCTGCCTCTCCCTCAGCCTGCAACTGCAACCTGCACGCTCGGCGCTGCCGCTTCAACATGGAGCTGTTCAAGCTGTCGGGGCGCAAGAGCGGCGGCGTGTGCCTCAACTGCCGGCACAACACGGCGGGGAGGCACTGCCACTACTGCAAGGAGGGCTTCTACCGCGACCTCAGCAAGCCCATCTCCCACCGCAAGGCCTGCAAAGGTACGGGACCGGGGCTGGGATGGGCCGGGATGGGATCCGGGATGGCCGGGAATGCTCAGCTCCCCCTTCCCCAGCCCCTCCCTGCACAGCTCCGGTTCCGCGGCTGCTCCTCTCGCCAAACTCCTCCCGCTCCTCCCGCTCCCAAACCGGTTTGGAATTGATTTTTTTTTTTTTTT
>VZTN01026027.1:47470-76754 GCA_013400515.1 Erpornis zantholeuca
TTTGCCGTTCGGGATGACTTCTCGTGCCCCCACATTCCCTGCCGTCACCTCTGCAGCCTCCCGGTGAGGACAAGGCCACCCACACCTCCTGCCATCACCCTGCTGCTCTCCCCAGCCTCCTGCCGAGCACGGGGTCCTCACTGCTCACTAGAACTCCCAATTTTTTCAGGGTTTATCACTTATAAATTGTGCTTCGTCTCCTCCTACCTGGCCATGACTCTGTAAGGGCAGAGGGACACAAAATCCCGGCTCTGGGTGAGATGTAGGATTTAAATCAACCTCCTCCACGCCCTGTCCCCAGCTCCCACCCTTCAGGCAGAGCTGAGCCCACGCACAGAGCTTGTCACTCCTCCGGACGAGGAGAGAACAGAAAGAGGGGAAATGAGTTTATTTTGAGCTCGGAGTATTCTGAGGTTTCCTCGTGTGGCCCTGGAGGCGAGCTGGGCTTCAGCTGGGGCGGGAGCAGCAAGAAGAGCAAATCCTGCAAATGAACCTTTTTAGCTCTCAGCTGCTGCTGGAAGAGAAGGAAATCCTGAGCCTGAGGTGCAGCAAAGGAATCAAACAAACATTCAAAAGCCAGGTTAGAAAATGCTGGGGTTTCCCACAGAAATCCTCAGCTCTTTTCTCTCTAAAGATTTGTTTCAACAAGAAATGGAAAACTTTTTGGCTTCAGATGGGTATTTTTGGCTGGGAAATTTTAGGTCTCCAGCATTTTCAATTTTTTGGTTTGGTTTTTTTCTCCCTACTGAAAACAGACACTTTTTACCATAACAGAAAACAAAAACCCTTTTTCAGACAGTCCTATTCCCTCTTTTTTACCTTGAAAAAACAATTCCAATGAGAGCTCACAGCAAAGACTCCATGAAAGAGCTGCCAGAGACATTTTTTTATTAATTCAGCTTCATTAATTCAGCCTAACAGACCCATCCAGCCAAGCTGCCTCTCCTCTCCCTTGCATTCCTCGTCTCCCACTCCATCCCATGCACGAGGTGCCTCAACTCACAACACATCAGAGATCAGCAAATTAAAGAGCCTGGAGTTGCATTGTTTGAAACGCTTTGGGTAATTATGCAAAAATATAACATTGCAGAAATGCTTGCACAATGTCTCCTTCTTTTTGACTTGGAGAAAAAGAGAATTCCACAAAGTTCTGCTCATGTTGAGGGCACGGGTGAGGCTCAGGCAGTGAAAGGTGAACAGAAAGCAGAGCTGGGCAACACTCCCTGCCCAGTGAGGGCTGCTGGTGTTTCCCACAGCCAAACCTTCAATAATTGTTCAATAAAAGATTTTTCTGATGATCTGAAGTTCAGGTCAGCAGTGCAGGTAAAAGCACGAGGAGCTGAGGTTTGAGGATGCTTTTCCCTGATGGATAACAGCGATCCAGCCATGCCAGGTGCTTTGCTCTGTTTGCTCCCAGTGCTTTCCTCACGAAACTGGGCGGGAAGGGCAGCAGGGTGCCCTTTGTCCTGGCAGGCACAGCCCAGCCCTGGTCCTGGGCACACTCCTGTCCCAAAAGCAACAGAACTCGGGGTATGAGAAATGTTCGTGTTCATTTTTAAGGCTCAGACAAGGACGAATTGTTCCCTCCTTTCTTCCTGGCTTTTGAGAAATCTCCGAGAGCTCCCAGCACTTGGAAGCTTTGCTTCCAGTTCCTTCTGCTTTCCCTCTGCTCCAAATGATGTTGCAAGTGAAATTCCACATCTGGGTCCTGCAAACCCTCGTCCACCCTGCTCTGTCACGGGCTGCTGTAAATCAGGGCCCTGGTGTTGGTTCTTTTGATTAAATTCCCTCCTGATATTTGCCAGATTATTGGCACTAACGTAATTCCATTGGAGTAGAGAGTCAGCAGGGTTTTATGGCCGGGCTGTAAAACAGCTCTGCACTTGGGGAGAGGCTTTGCACACTTTCTGATGAAAAGATGACAAACGAGACGTGCTCTGAATGTGCTTGTGCTGAGGCTGCCAGCGCAAACCCCTCATGCAGGGCAGGGTTTGGCACCTGGAGAGGTCACATTCACCAGGGCTCGGTGTTTTGGGAGGAAATGGCATTGTCTGTGTGCCTGCTGCTGCTGCACCCTGGGAGATCTCCAGCTGTGCTGCAGGATTTCATGCCTTGTGCAAACCCCAAAAAGCACTCCCAGCCTCCCTGCCCGGCCTGGCCTGCACCCACCGAGGGTCAAGGCTTGACATTTGCGTTTTGGAGGCAATTAGTGTTGGAGCAGAGGGAGGTGAGATCCCCACGGGCTCAGCCTCTCCTCCTCCATTCCATGGGTGCAGATAAAGGGTTTTTCCCCACCCTACCGCAGGCATTGCATGGGGGGGAACCCCAACCCCTTTGGCTCTGGGAGCTGCCGGCAGAGCCAAGCAGAGCCCCCGGGGACAGGGACAGTGGCACCAGTCCCCGTCTCTCCACTGACTATAGAGGGAGCTGCGTGACCAGCTTAGAGCTGAGCTCACTCCCTGGAGCCTGGGCCGGGGGAGATGGAACCTCTCTGTTCCCGCTGCTGGGTGCCGCTGGGAAGCTGGGGTGCAGGGGAGCACCTGCGTCAGACAGCAGGGCCTGAGATGGTGTCACTGCCCCCGGAGCTGTCCCACTGCTGCTGGCCCAGCCGAGGACAGGGACAGCCCTCTGCCCATGGATCCACTCGTGGCCAGCGTCCCTCGCTCAGCCTTGGACATGTCCCCTGTCACCAGAGTCCCCAACCCACTCCTGGGTGGGGCAGGCAAGCTCACAGCTGAAACATCCCAAAGATGTTGGGATGGCCTGGCTGGGTCCCATGTGCCAGGGCCAGCAGGGCCAGCAGGGCCAGCAGGGCCAGCAGAGCCAGCAGGGCCAGCAGTGGTGGCTCCTGCAGGGCTCCAGGGCCAGCAGTGCAGGCTCCTCTCTCCAGAGCTCTCTTTTGGATGCCCCTCTCTCACCCAGCTCACTTGTGGTCGTAAGGCAAACTCCAAGGCAGGACTTTGCAGGGATTCACCCCAGGGAGTTGTCCTTAATGGTCAAACTTCCTTCCCTTCCTTTCCTCCTTTTCCTTCTCTTTGGGTTCCAGCTGGAGCCACTGTTGAGATGAGACAGGAGCCAGCTCGTGGTGCTGGCAGGGCTCGGGCTGGGATCTTGTGTCAGGGCTTGGTCACCTCTGAGAAATCACATCCCTGGAGAAATTCCAAACTTCCCAGGCATCGATCTGCCAAGCACAGACTTTAATTTCTCCCCTGGACTGTGGAGATTCTCTTCCTCTGCCACAAGAATGATTTCCTAGTTGCATTTCCATCCTGCATTTGTCAGGCTGTGCTTGAGTCACCCCTTCCCCACAGCCCTGTAATTCCTTATATCGATCTTATTCCAAGCCCTGAGGGCTGATTTATGGCTTCTGCATCTGAAACTTGTCATCACAACCCCCAGACACACACAAACCATGGGAGAAGGTTTCTAGAAATGAAGCTTTAAGGTGTCCATGCTCAGAGGTCTCTGTGGGGTTGTCCTGGGGCAGCACTCTGCTATCGAGTGCCACCAAGTGCCACCTCCTACATGGCACCCCCAGGACCCAGGGCAGGGCTGCACCATTCACCCACCTGGGCTGGGAAGATCCTAGAGAAGGGACAAGAGCATTCCAGAAACTCTTAAACTGTTCTGAGTTTGTAGAATGAAACCATGGAAAAGCAGTGATTTTCGTTCAAATGAAGACCCGAGCTCAACACAAGGCATCTCCCAGGCCATGCCAGCTTTTAAAAATCCATTAAAATCCACATTTTGATGATGGGTGAATAGACACATCAAACCAGGGAGCTGCCTCTGTGTGAGGCAGGATGGGCAGAGTTTGCTGAGTTGGGAACTCAGGGCAAGACGCTGCTGAACCCAGGGAGCCGCGGGGAGGAGGAGGAGGCTGCTCCAGAGCCCCTCAGAAGGACCTGGAGTCTCCATTGTCACCTGGAAACCACCTCAGCATCTTCAGAGGAGAGACACAGCTCACAGAGGAGTCCCAAATCCACGGCAGACGCGGCTGAACAGGAAAATGCAGACAGCATGCATTCCCTGACTAGAGCCGGCTCTGCATTCCTGAAAAATCACATCCTGGCAATGCTGGTGCCCGGGAGGAGTTTACTGGATGAACTGGGGGCTGACCACCTTCCAGACTGGGGCTTGGGGTTTGGGTTTCCAGCAGAGAAACACCCAGGAGCGATCCCGGAGGGCAGGTTGGGATGTGGTTTGTCAGAAGTGGTGACACAATGGAGGGGAATTTGCACCCTATTAAGAAAACAAAGCCAGTCTAAAGCCCAGCTCTCCGCTGCTGGTCTCAGACTAAGGGCAAAAGTTGCTAAATTCACTTGCACAGCCAGACCTTTGCATATCTGCAAGAGAGAGGAAAGAAAAGGAATAATTTGCCTTCCCCAGAAATGTTTTCCAATAATTGGGATAATTTCCTGCTTCAGAGCAGTTCTCAGGAGCGGAAAGTCCTTCAGGCTCTCAGATCCTGAGAATCAAACCCGAGCTCAGTCCTGCTC
This sequence comes from Erpornis zantholeuca, assembly GCA_013400515.1. Classification (NCBI taxonomy): domain Eukaryota; kingdom Metazoa; phylum Chordata; class Aves; order Passeriformes; family Timaliidae; genus Erpornis; species Erpornis zantholeuca. Next base: position 51,970 of record VZTN01026027.1, read on the forward strand.
GTCCCCACGCTCTGGTTTTCAGCAGACTAAAATTAAAAAGGTTTTTTTTTCTGCTAGGAAAGGATTTCTTTTCCAGTTAAACAGATGCTTCTCAGAGCATCACACGCCAGGGGCTGGGATGTGTGCCCCGGGAGCTCTCCCTGGGGTTTCTCCCTGCTCTTGGGGTGGTGGGGACTGTCCCCACTGTAGGTGCTTTGGTGTCCCTCCAGAGCTGTGCACACCAAAAGGATCCTTTTCCACAGAGCTTTTCCAGCTTCTCCCTCACCTTCCCCACTGCCTCCTTTCCCGAGGCTTGTGGCAACCTCATTATCTCCGAGACTTCTGCTCCGCTGCCAGATTTGATTTTTATTATTAGTAGGAGAATGCACTTGTAGGAACCTCGTTTCCTCCAGAGCCAGGCTAAAAACGCATCAGGAAGAGAAAAACTTTGCCTCTACTTTTTTTTTCCTTCAATAACAGCATTCCCAACCCACTCTTCCTCATGCAACCTCTCCCGTGAGAGCAGGGGGAGCTGGGTTTTCTTTAGCTCCACGAGGACACTGTGCCCCTCTGAGCTGCTGCTCTTGCCCCTGCAGCTCTTGGAGCACACTCGACATTTTTCATGGAAAAATAGAAAGGATCACATCCTCCATGATAAAACCCAAACCTTCCCAGCAAAGTGGGGTGAAGGAAACCCTGATGTTGCATCTCAGCATCCCTGGCAGCTTCCCCAGCCCTGCTGGAGCCACATGGGAAGCGGAGATCTCAGCGGACAGGGCAAGTTTGAACGTTTTGGAACAAGGGAATTTTCCAGCTTTTGGAGAAGTGCTTCCATAATTGCCCCATTGTGTGTGTCACTGATGTGCTCCTGCCCAAAAAGTGGATTTATGGCCGGGGTTCCAAGGCCCCTCCGGATTAGCGGCGACTCTGGAGTGCTCTGGCTCAGTGGAGGCTTTGTGGCCTCGTCTGTTCCTTGTTACAGAGGAGACAAAGCCAAGGTCTAATCTGTGAAATTTGGCCCAAAGCTCGGGGCACCAAAGCCCTTGGCTCCCCCGAGTGCCAGCTCAGGAGGGGAAACGGGAGAGCCCTGAGAAGGGGCATGGGAGGAGGGACAGCAGGAGACACCCAGAGATCGTTTGGCTCTGCCTGATAAAAGGAGGAATTCATGTTCTGCTGGCAAGAAACCTTTAAATCTCCAGGAGAATGTGCTGAGGGACATTGGGCATGAACATGATCCCTCAGAGGGCTCCAGCTCCTGGTGTGGCAGTCAGGCGCCAAGCTCAGGGCAAAGCAGTTAATGGTTAATATTTAAAGTCATTATTGGTGTTCAGAGCCAGCACAGACATTTCCACCCCTGCAAACCAGCTGGGGCCAGGCTGGGTGGGTGCACTCCAAATTCCAGATTCTCTCCCCCATAGCTCCTGTGGGATTTGCAGGACGTGCTGGAGATGCTCTGACCGTGCCTGTGGGCTCACCTGTCCCCACAGGATGTCCCCAGAGCCAGCACCAACCTCTCCTCAGCACTCAGGAGCACAGGTTCAGCTCGGACTCCCCTCATCCATGGACAAATAACTGGGATAGGGATCCAAAGGAAGGAGCCCTGCTTGTTTTGAATTGATTTCCCAAAAGACAGGAGCCAAAGGAAAGTTGTAAAAACATCCTGTCCTCCTGGGGACCACTTCGAGGTTACCTCTGGGATGGATTTCAGCTACAGAGGACAACAGGAACTCTCACACCTTGAGTTCCCGGGGAAGATGTGTTCAGAGGGAGCAGGATTTCAAGTACCTGAGTTCCTAAAGACAGTGGAGCAGGGAAAAAACAACTCTACAACAACAAAAAAGCCTTAAGTAATATTGTCAGAACCACCCCCATAAATACTAAACCATAAGGTTAAGTGAGACATGTTTGCTGCATCAGGATGTTTCATTGAGGCAACAGGAGAGTTTAAGCTGAATTTGTTTTGACATTTTGACAACAAACCTGGGTTTGTTGTGTTGTTTTCCAGCAGAAGTTTTTCTGTAGCCTCATTTTTTCACTCCTGCTGAAGTCTGCAGAGGAAAGAAGGGAAGCAACCAAAGGGAAGCAGTTTTTGGCCACAATTCTGGAAAAGCATTTTAAAGCCTGGTTAAATATGAATGTGCACCTAAGGCACATTGGCTACCCAGGACTTGAATTCATATTTAAAACTGAGTGATTTCCAAATACAGGAACCTTCATCAATGATTATTGCAAATGAAGAGGTTTTTTCCAGTTTAATGCATTGTTAGGTTCCTGCTCAGTCCAGAGGCTGGGTCTGGAGCCCTGTGAGGTTTGTGATCCTGGCACATCCAGGGTGACAAGAGGCAATGTGGGCACCCTGGGAAATCCAACCTTTTTCTCCTGTCCAGGCAAAAGGATTTTAACTCACTCTGAAAACCTCCCAAGGAAGCAGCTTCCCCCAAAACAGGAAGATGTTATTTCTCCAAAAACGCAGATCTTTTCAGGTACCTTCTCCAGAAGGGTCACACTTAAGGAGAGCTGAGCCTGGAGATTTATCCTTCTGTTTGTCTTTCACCACAGGTGAGAGGGGCAGGATTAACAGCTGGGAACACCTCTGCCCAAACACCAGGGGTGCAAAAACATTTGCATTTCTGTCGTGCTCTTTGTCAACCTTCAGCGGGGCAGAACCATCTCAGCAAGTTGTGAACGGAAAAGCCATGGGAGTTTTTACCCCAAGCACGGCCCCAGGATGTTTCCAGGTGTTTTTTAGCCCCAAACCCGAGCTGAAGCACAGAAAGGCGGCGCTGGCTGGGCTGGGGTGGGCGATGCTCTGCCTCAGCAGGTTTGTACAGAAAATAAGGTCCGACTTGGAAGCTCCAGGCAGAGCTATAAAAGCCCACGGCAGCCAGAGCCCGGCCCCAGGGGAAATCTCCTGGCTGCAGGCGGTGAGGAGCTGCCTGGCAGTGCTTATATCCGTATATATATTAATCCCAGCTAATGTAACTACAGATGTTCTCATTCAGAGCCCTATCTAATCCTGTTGGGCCCTTGCCATGGTGTCTCGTAGCAGGAGTTCTACGAGTTAATTACGTGCGGAGCAAGGCAGCGTTTCCTTTAGCTCTGAAATGTTGCCTTTTCAACGCCCTCCAAGTCCCTTTGTCGCCGGCCTTTGAGGAGCAGTGAAGAGGAGCACCTGTCTGACCTTCCCAGCGCTGTGCAGCTCTTGGCAGCCCTCCACCGTCTCTTGGCAAGGCGTCCCCAATCTTTTCCGTGGGTGCTCTCCGTGCCTTTCACTCTGGCTCCCAGCTGAGGACGTGCTATTGATTTCTGTAGTGCCCTGATATGAATTCCGAGTTTCCCTCTCCCCCTTTCACAGCACAGCCTCCCCATCTTGCGGCTCTTCTGAGCTCCGCTGCAATCAGCCAGATGTTTCATTGACTCCTAGATCTTTTCCTGGAGTGGATGCAGTTAATTGGGACCCTTCAGCGTGGATGAGCCATCCTGTTCCCTCCTTCCAATTATGCATCCTTCTGCATTCCGGATTTTGGCTGCTCTCCCCTCATCCGCTCGGCAGCTTCGGGTCTGTCTCGCAGAGAGCGACGTGGTCTCCTCACATCTGGAGCAGCCTCGCTCAAGGTGCTCACCTGGAAGTGCTCTCAGCTCCCTGCTTTCCAGGCCATGCTTGTTTTATAGGAAAAATCAGCAGAGCACCCCCACTCACTGCCCTCATTCCCCTTTGAAACCTCCCCACAGATTCCTGCTCCTTGTTTTCTCCTCCACAGCCATGTCTTCAAGAAAAAATAACTTCATTTCTTACTAAGAATTCCCAGTCATCTCTGCCACAGGCACTCAGCAAATATCTTTCTTAAAGGTTTTCTGCAAAAACGAAATGCTGAGAGTGGTTTCCCTTCCCCCTGCTGCTCTGTGGGCTGACAGACCACAGACACTCCTTGTCCTTGCTCCAGCACCAACGCCGTTTGCTTCTCTCCCATCTCACCGTTCCCTCCCTGGGGTGCTCCTTTCGAGCAAGGCACGTGGAAAAACCACGAGTTATCCCCCTGACGATCTCCAGGGATGTCCCATGCACCCTCTGCTCCTGCTCAGAGAGCTTCCCTCAGCTCTGGTGCCCCGAGGGCTCTGCTCAGTGCAGGGCACTGCCGAATTCCCGCACCTCGGTGGGTGATGACCCAAATCCACAAACTCTTTCAACCCAGGGACGTTCGGGAATGAAAGCCAGGGAAGTTCAGGAATGCAAAGGCGTTCTGCGGGTCCCGAGGTGTCCATCAAGGCAGCGGCGATGCCAAAGGGGCCTTGGCACCGATCACCCCCGCCGGGGACCCTGGTGCGTGATGCCCTCAATCCAAGGTTACAACCCAAAGGAATTTGAACCGAGTTGGAAAAATCAGCATCAAGCACCAGCAGCCTGGCCCTCCATGGCTGGGGAAGGAGAAGAGCCCTAAATTGTTGGCTGCAAGTGTTTGCACTGGCCGGGGAACTGTAAATTACCTTTAATTGCTCCTAATTGCTGGCGCTGCTTCAGTTTCTCGAGGACGGGGACAGCAAATCCCCATCTGCAGACACCGCCGAGAGCATCTCCTGCCTCCGGGCGCCGGGAGCCGGGAGCCGCCGCCGATTCCCGGGATGTTGGGAAGGCAGGCGCGGCGAAACGTGTGCCGGGTGCCCCGGGGGAACGCTGGGGACAGAGCGGTGACACCGAGCCTGCCCCCTGAGAGGATTTTCCCCAGGGTGCGGCAGAGATCGGCCGGGATCTCATCCTGGTGAAATCCCGGCCCTCGGTGACCTCGGGCACATCACGGTGGGGACAGGAGAGCCCTCACAGGAGCCGCCCTGGGGACAGAGGAGACGATCTCAGCCAGACAGGGCTGTAAAAATAACCCCGGCAGCTCTGGCCGAGCCATTACCTCATGAGGGAAGGAAGCGGCAGCATCGCGATTTATTTATTTCTGAGCTGGGCAAAGAGCGCTCTGTGCTCTCAGCCCGGCCTCCAGGAGCCTGACTCTGTGTCTGTGCTCTCAGCCCGGCCTCCAGGAGCCTGACTCTGGGGCTCTTACTCAGCACCAAGGCTTTTTTTCCCTCTTTTCCCTCTCTCGTCCGAGCGGTCCCACTGGAAGTGGGGAGGATTCCTCCCGGGATGGGCTCTGCAGGAGATGCCTGGAAGCAGCCCCGGAGGGGACGCCTGAAACATGAGGCGTGTTCGTCCCCATCCTCTTGCCCTTTGCCTCTTCTTGGGTAACCCTTGCTTATTTTTGTATTTACTCCTGCCTCTCTGCTCTTCTTTAACTCTTTTCTCTCCCGTTCCTCCTTCAGGCTTCCACTTGATTCGTTTTTATTTCCTCTCCCCCAGCACTACCTGAGCCATGCCTTGGAGCCACAGCGTGAAGGTTTCCCCACCTAAACATCCCTCTGCTCATCACCAGCTGTGCTGATTCCACGTTAAAACTTTTCCAATCTAAAATATCTTTAGAAAAGCAGATTTCTGCTGTGGCCAGGTTTACAAACAGCCATTTCCCAGGGGCAGCTCGGGGCACGGGGGAGAGCAGAACTTTTAATCCAAAACCCCCAATCAGAAGTGTTAGGAAAAGAGGAGAAAAAGAGCAAAAGTTCTGTTGGTTTCTTGAGGTTTTTTTTTTCCTGTCATGTGAAAAATCATCGGGTTTGGCCAGGCTCTGTGTCTTCCCACCCAGGACTGGTGGGGTCAGGGCTGGGGCAGTTTTTTGGAGCTCTGGGATGTCCTGTGCAGGGAGGAGTTGGACATCCCAGAGCAGGAGTGCTGCAGGCCCCATCCCAACCCTGCGGGGAGGGGACCAGCCTGGGAGCTGCTGATCAGACTGGGGGCTGCTGGTGCAGGGAGCAGGACCCTGCTGGGCTGGCGTGGAGGGAACCTCCAGCCAAACACCAAAACCTGGAAACCCAAAACCAATGTGGGACGCATCTGCTGAGCCCAAATGAGGCAGATTTGGGGTGTTTGAGAGCCAGGGAGGTGCAGAACAAACCAAGCAGCATTGCAGGGTCCAGGAAAAGCCCTCATGGGAGTGATGAGCCCAGTTTGGGGGGGCTGGGGGGTTTGAAGCCACTGGTGGTCACTCACCCTGGCCCTGAGCCCCAGCCCAGCCCCCGAGGGCCCCAGCAGGGGGACAGGTTTCCCCCAGCCCCTCTTTCTGGCAGGGGGGCAGGAGGAGAGGGGATCAGAGCTCCCCAGGGAGGGATTTGGCTGGCTCCCTCCTGAGGATGCAGCAGAAGAAAAGGAAAGCTTTTCCTGCTTGCCTGCCTCTCCCTGCCACCGCTCAGCAGGGGCAGACCACAGTCTGGCACGGCGCTCGCAGCTCTTAGAAATCAGGGCTGTTAACAAATGTGCGAGGCCGTAATCCTTTTGGAGCAGTGATGATAACAAGCCCTGATGCTTTTTTTCTTTTATTTTTTCTTTTTTTTTTTTTCTTTTTTTGGCTTTTCTTCGTTTTGCCTTTTTTAAATTCTTTTTTTTTTCTCCCGAACAGCTGCACCGGTGAAGTCCCACTGTGGGAAATGAGATGGTGAACGTTGTCAAGTGCAGTATTTACATCCCCTGCCAAACCCTCCACATCTGCCCAGCTCTGCTGTCAAGGCTCCCTCCATCTGGCCGGGAACAGCAGGTCCTCCAGCCTGCCTGCATCCCACAAGGGCATTTCCTTCCTGTGCCCGCAGTGCCAGCTGCCAGGGATGCTGCTCAGCGGGAAGGGCTGGGCCGAGGGTTCTGAAAGGACCCGTTTGATTTCCCTCGCAGTGCACGTGAAATGAATTCCCAAGCTCCCTGCAAGCAATTGCTGCCTGCCTGAGCTGGGTGTGCTGAGGGCTGAGGGAACCCTGCTGGGTTTGTGCCCCTGTACCAGCCCTGCCACAGCTCCCGGGAGCCCGGGGAGCCTGGAGCTGCTGGGTGAGGGCAGCGGGTGCTGCTCCCCTCCCTTTAAATCCCCCAAAGAGAGGGGAGCTCCCTTTGCAGCACCCAGGGGGTGAGGAGTGTCCGCGGGATCCATCCCAGGATGGGACTTCCTGGCTGCACTTCCACCTCTGCAGCGGAGCTGGGACAGGGCCACCTCTCTCCGGAGCTGTCCCCGGTGCCCAAGCGCTGTCCCCCCCGCCCTGTGCCAAACGCCAGCTCTGTTTCAGGTCACTCGAGGAGAAGCGGAGCCGCGCCGGGAGAGCTGCCCCGCTCCCCGCCGGTGCCACACGGCCGCCGTGCCCTCCCCTGACCCTGCTGTCCTGTGTTCCCCCCGCAGAGTGCGACTGTCACCCCGTGGGTGCCGCCGGCCAGACCTGCAACCAAACCACGGGCCAGTGTCCCTGCAAGGACGGCGTCACCGGCATCACCTGCAACCGCTGCGCCAAGGGCTACCAGCAGAGCCGCTCGCCCATCGCCCCCTGCATAAGTATGCGGATCTTCTCTCCGATCTAACCCTTGGAGCCGCTGCCCAGCCTGGGGGGCTGCTGAACCCCACCAGCGCTCGGGGGCAGAGCTGCCTGGGTCCCCCTGCCCTCCACACTGCCCAAACATGGTCCCAAATCCTCCAGCAGCTCACCTGCCTTGTTGGAGGTGTTCTGTGGGTACATCTACAGCCCTGGTTTGCCAGGAGGCTAATTGTGCTCCATGGAACCGAGGTTCACCAAGAGCACATTTATTTCGGGGTGCCATGTCAGGGCTGGGTGCTAAGGCAGATCGTTCCAAACAGGTTTTTCTCTCCAAAAATCAGACTGTGCTGCACTGGCACAGAGCTCAGAGCAGAGGAGCTGCTCCTTTGATGGAGCTGCCACCACAGGCTGAGAACACCAGGATTGCTGGAGGGGCTCTTGCACTCACACAACCCTCCCAGAAACACGGGGGGGTTTTACCCTCAGCTTCCTTGGGTTTGCTTTTCAATTTGCCCTCCCAAGACTGCCCTCACCCTCTGCTCCTGAAACAACAGCAGGAGCACCAGGTACAGCTCCACTGCAGAATCTGCTCTGCAAACACCTGGAGCCCCTCAGCCCCTGTCGAGCTCCCACTGCCCGGGAGGTTGGGGTTTAGCCCTGTGCCCCGCTCTGCTGCCTGCGGGGTTTGCTGCACTGGAAAACAGTCAGTGGCTCATGCACCTTGTGGGACATCTCCACCTGCCCTAACAAAACAAACATCAAAACTGGCGTGCCTGGGATGGGAAGGGAAGGGAAGGGAAGGGAAGGGAAGGGAAGGGAAGGGAAGGGAAGGGAAGGGAAGGGAAGGAGAAGCTGCTCCCTAAGGGTGATTCCCTGCTGCTAAAAGGAGAAAAAGGCCCAGCAAGAAAAGTGAAGCTTGAAAGAATTAAGCTTTTGTTGGGGACCCACATTCTGCTCCCACTCTCTTCTCCCCTCTCGGCATGGCCATTACCAAACTCTGGGGCAGAAATCCTTTCTCCACCTTCTCTTGCTGAAGGAAACATACATTCCAGGGTGGTTTGGGGTCACTTGAGATTCATTTTTCCCCCGTGTTGCAATGGGACAGCAAGAGCCCAAAGCAGATGCTTGTTGTCCCCAAGATGTCCAGCCACGGCTCCAGTCTGCTCTGCAGCAAGTGTGCACAAAGGTTTAGCATTAATCATTCCCCAGGGCCAGGGGAAATCAGAGAGTAAATTGTTCCTTGCATCAGCTCCCTCGGGATTCCTGGCACTAAATAAAGACAGGCCCAGGATTTCAACATGGCCCATCCTGGCTTTGGGGCTGGGCACAGTCACTCTCTGATTTACCACTGCTTGTAATTCCCAATTTCCAGGGACTTGTAGCCATGGAAAGAACACCTGGGGGGAAGGAGCAAGACCCCTGTGGGGTCTGTGTCAGACCAGGCATGAGCACCCCCCAGGCCCAGCTTTGGGATGGCTGTGCTGGCTCTCTGTGCTGCCTGCCCATGCACTGTGTCTTGTGCTGGGCTTAGGTGACTGACCCCAAAAATCCCCCGATGCTGATCAGGCTGCACCCCTATGGGCAAACCCTGCCTCTGTGGGCAGGCATTTTGCCAAGAACACAAGCAGAAAGAGGCAGATGCTCACTCCCAGCTCGTGCCTAAACTCCACTTCCAAACGGGACTGGTGGGGTGTTCAGGAATGCACAGGAATGGCAGCACCGTGCCCTAGGTTCAGGAAGGATGTCCATGGTGAGAGCTGGGGAAGGAGAGCATCCTGCAAAGCTGGGACCACACACCTCCCGCCATCCACAGTCCTTCCCTTCAACAAACACAGCCAGAGCACGATGTGGTTTCAGCTCTGCAAAGCTGGCCCCAAGTCAGAGCCAGGGAATTGGCACCAGATGTGTTTGTGTTTCCTTCAAACGTGGCAGGCACCCCTTGCACCCCAGCAGAGCTGCAGTGCTGTACCTGCACTGCCTCAGACGTGGGTGACACCCCAGGGACAGGGAGGGGCACAGCCCACGGGGGCTGGGCACAGAGCAGCACGCTGCCACGAGCCCAATTTTTTTGTTAAAAACCCCCTTTTCAACAGCCTCGAGGGATGCCTGGCTCCCCAGTTCCTGGCGTACTGGTTTGGGGGCTCTTGCTGGGGGACGCAGCAAGTGGGGAAGGGAACCAGCAGGGACCAGGCTCTTTGGGATTTGGAACGATTCTTCCTCCTTTTCTCTCCTCTCTGTCGCCGTGCGCTCCTGGCTGTCCTGCAGAGATCCCGGCTGCTCCACCCACCACGGCCGCCAGCAGCGCCGAGGAGCCCGCAGGTACGTTCTGCTCTTCGGTGCTAAATGCCTCTTCAGCAATCGTTTCAAACCTCGAGATAAGTTGCACCAAATGCACAAATCCTGTTGGTTGTACCGGGCCGAGTGGTTTCCTTTTATGCCCGAATGTGTTGGGAACACGTGTGGGAGGCTGGCGTTCCTCGGAGAGCCTGGGAGTGCGGGGAAAGTCCGGGAGGTTTTCCTGCTGAATCTAGGAGCACAGGGGGGGTTACCCAATGCTGTGTACAAGTGGAGCCACTTCTGCACCCCCCCTGTCACCGAGGGACTCCCCTGTCCCCCGTTCCCTCGTGTCGGATGGCCCTGAGCAGGGGGTGACAGCAGGAGCCGAAGGGTCCCGGGGAAAGGCTGACTGGTCCTGCCCTGCTGCCTGCAGGTTCCCGGGGTATTTGAGCCCCAGCTGTGAAGGACACGAGGTGTAAAAGCTGTTTACTTTTGTCTCAGCAGTGCAGGAGGGTTCAGAAATTAAGGAGTTGGCACTAAAAGTGACGGATGTCACCTCGGGTTGGACCCTGAGCCGTGTCCCCTGCTCGTGGCCACGTGGGACAGAAAGTGGCCAAGAGCTGAGGGAGCATCACCCCAACCTGAGCCACTGCAAGGGACCAGGGGCCAAAGCTGGCCCTGGAACAAGGGGTGAGACAATCTCAGCTCTGGGTGGGGGGTCCTGCCTGGCTCTGCTGAGCTCTCAGGGGTCCCAATCAGTTTGGGAAAACAGTCCAAAATTGGATTGTTTAGATGAAATGCATCCATGCTCTCCCATGCCGGGAGATTGGAGGATGAGGAGAGGCTGCTGCTCCTTCTTGCTGCCAGGCACGAGGAGCTTTTCTGGTCCTTTTTTGGTCCCTCTCAGACAGAAGAGACCACAGTGAAAGGGAAACAAAAATAGCAGTGGGGGGTGAAGGTTTAAAAACCTGCCAGTCAATCCTTGTCTTATCTGAATCAAATCCAGATTTTCTTGGGAATGATTATCGGAGGTGGATGATTTCAGCCAGTGTGCTTAAATAAAACCAGGTGATTGGATTGATGCAGCTCCCCGTGGTTTCCCCCTGGAAATCAACCTCTGCAGTTTCAGAACCAGATCTGGCCCTTCCAAATGTCACTCTGGGCCCTTTTGTTCCTGGCTGGTGAGGCTGGTCCCTGCTCCCAAACCCAGGGATGGGGAGACTTTGCACTGCCAGGGAGAAAATCCAGAGGCTTTTTGGCTCTGAGGAAGTGTCAGCCCTGCGGAGAGCCGGGAGCATCCCAGAGCCTGGGAACAAAGCACTGCCCAGCTCCCTGCGGCGCAGTCTGGAGGGAAATCGTCATCTCATTCACCCCGGGGTAAATCTGGGCTCAGCCTGGGGGTCTCCAGCTTTGTACCCATCCAAAGGAGGAATTCATTCAGCCCTGCCCGGGCATTCTCTGCCTTGTCTCAGCTGTAAGCGAGGTGATGGATTGGCTGCATGATTGATTGACTGATTGATCAGCAGCATCCTGCTCCCCCTGAAAGGTTTCTCATGGTGATCCCCAGTGAATGGCTGGGAGCACAATAGGGGAGAGGGGCATCCAGTCAGCGAGCTCCTGGTCCCTCCAAAATAGCTCAGAAAAATCTGGGGGAAAAAACCCTAAAACAACCCCCACCAAAACTGCTGGAATGCGGAGAAGCTTCATACACAACTGCACCGTGCTCTCATCAGCCCAGTGCAGGGCTTCTGCAGCCCCACATCCATTCATTCCTCCATCCCTGCATCCCTCCACCCCCAAACCCCTCCATTCCTCCATGCCCTTATTCTTTCCTCCCCATTTCCCTCCATTCCTGCCGCCCTTCATCTTCCCGTCCCACCACAGCCAAGCCTCGAGCTTCAGAGCCAGGACTGACGAGCTCCCTGTCCCCATCCTGGGACATTTCCAGACGCTGATTCCCCTTGGTGACACCAAGCTCTCGTCCCCAGCACCAGCTCCCTGTTCCTGCATCTCCCCCGGAGCAGGAACTGTGATTTTCCCCCTCGGCTGGGAGCTGCTGCCAGGCAGGAATTTATGGGGAGCTCGGCTCCCGAGGACAGATGTTTTCCTAGGAATGTATTTCACGGTGTTGGCAGTGGCTCTTGGCAGGGCACCCCTGGATCCGCTCCCCATGTCCCCAGTGTGTCCTGGGGCTCAACACTGGGATAAATCCTGTGGGAAGGCATAGGAAATGTGCAGCCAGCCCTGGCTGCTCCCGGGAGGGGAGTCAGGAGGGGCAGAGGTGAGGTGGATGAGCCATAAAACTCCGTGTTGGTGTGGAGTTTTCCAGCGAGGTGTTTCCCAGTGCAGTGAGGTGTTTCCCAGTGCAGTGAGGTGTTTCCCAGTGCAGTGAGGTGTTTCCCAGTGCAGTGTTTGCTTCCCAGTGCAGTGAGGTGTTTCCAGTGCAGTGTTTGTTTCCCAGTGCAGTGAGGTGTTTCCCAGTGCAGTGTTTATTTCCAGTGGGTGTCTGGCACATCTGGACTGTCCCCACAGTGCCACCAGCAGCCACAGTCTGCCTCCTGCTCCCTTTAAATCCAGGAAAATCGGAATGCTGCTGCTGAGGCCACAGCTGCTGTGGGCACCCCTGTCCTGAAACACCACAAATCCCTCAGGCCGTTCATCCCCATCCCCAATCCGGCCCCAGGCAGCTCCAAGACAGGGAGCAAACTCCCCCAGAGCTGCAGCGGGGCTGGGGTGAGTCCCCTCTGACCACGACCCAGGGATGGACGGAAAGCATCCCGGGCTGCGCGCTCCCGGGAATCCCTCGCTGCCGCTTTCCAGCCGCTCCGGGCGAGAGGCTTTAATCTAATTACATGCTTTATTTGCACCAATTTGTTTTTCAATCAATCTTGCTCAGCCAGAAGAAAGGAGGCTGCTGTGGGCTCATTTGCACCTTCTTGTTCCAAGGGAGAGGTTAATGGCCGTTATCCGCTGGGATCCGCGCTCCCGGCGCTGCCCGGCCGCGGCTCCGGGCATCTCCTCCCGCAGGCGGGCAGCGAGGTCCCGGGGTGGCACCGGGGGGGATCTTTGGGACACGCCGATTGTGAGGATCCGCTGCAGGCAGGGCTCGGGATGCTCCTGCCGGGTGCTCCCAAGGAGCCGTCCTGCAGGAAAGGTTCTGTGTGTCCATTCTGGGGTTGCAGAGGGGCCCCCGGGGAAGGTTTGGGTTTGCAGAGCACCAAAACAAACCCAAAGGAGTGGAAATAACTCCTCTCACTTTTCCTGCCCCGCCGGGGAGTGGCACAGCTCGGTGCCGTGGTGGCTGTGGCCGGCACAGGTCAGGGCTGACCTCGGTGCCCCCCACACTCCTGTGCTGGTGCCAAGGGCTCCTCTGCTCGTTTTGGGGACCAGAAGATGCTCTGGTGCTCCCGGCTGGGAGGTGACCAGGGACAGACTCACAGCCTCTTGGTTAAATACAGCCTGGTGCCAGAGGCTTGCTGTGCACCAGGGCTTGGCACAGACCCTCTGGGGGCAGATCCAGGCCCTTGGAATCTCTGTCCACAGGCTGAGACTGCTTCAGACCTGGGGAACATCCTGTGGATAACACAAGGGGCACGGCTGGAGCAGCCCAGCCCCAGCTCATTCCAGCTCCAAGGCATGGAAGGGATGTGCCTCCCCATTCCAGCTCGTGGCCATGCTGGAGGGACGGCCAAGGCCACCCTGCTGGGGACACCGGCTGTCCTGCAGCTGGCAGGGATAAGGGGCACTCATTTGCACGTGGTAATTGCAAAGGGCACCGTGCAGGACAGCTGAGTCATGGCCAGGTGAGGGGAGAAGAGCCAGTTTGTGATAACACACCCAATTTAGTGATAAGAGACCAATCAGTGATAACAGACCCTGTGTGTGATAACAGACCCCTGCTCCATTCAGGGGCGGGACAAGGGTGCAGCAAAGCACAAGAGAAGTGATCCCACCGCTGAAGTGAACGACCTGGGAAGGATTCCCTGCCTTAGCTTTGCTATTTTATTAAATCTTCTTTACATTAAAGCAGCCAGCTCTGAGCCAAAGACTCCCAGAGGAGTGCAGCCCAGATGAAATGAGAGCAGTGATCCCTCACAGTGCTCTGTGAGCCAGACACTGCAGTCCCTGCGCAGTCCCACGGGGATGATCCCATCCATGCTCCCTGGGAAAGGAGAGGGCTCCCCCAGAGCATCCCCTCCCTCAGGCCGTGTGCTCAGCACAGGCCCAGAGACAGAAGCTTGGAGCAAGCAGAGCTGGAGCTCTCCAAATGACTCTAACAGCCCTTGCCTGGGGCTGGTGGAGGAGATGGTAAAGTAATTCTTTGGGATGGAAGCAAGGGGCAGCTTCAGTGTTGTGGGAAGTGAACCTGGAGTTCACAGTCATCAGGGAAGTCTCCAGAGGTCTGAGAGCCAAAGGCATCCCTGCCACGAGTGCTCCAGGCCAGCCCTGGCACAGGGTGATCCTGTCCTGTCCCAGGGCAGGGCTGGATTGCATTTTATCCCATGTCCCTCGGGAATGTGGCTCCCACCTGCCTTTGGGATGCTCTGGGATAGCTCACAGAGATGTCTTCAGAAATGTTTGGATCCATGTGCTTTTCCTGCAGGCCCCAGCCACAAGCTGAGGATGTGGGGCTGCTGCCTGTGCTGGACACTTCTTTCCAGAGCCTGGAGGAGCTCTCCATCCCACGGGGATGGGGCAGCAGGGAGCTCTGCAGAGCCATGGAGCAGCTGGACACAATGTCCTGCACATCCCACAGGGCTGCAGCAGTTCTGGGGAGCACCTGGAAGAGTTCTGTGGTTGTTGGATGGGCTCAGGGAGGCAGCCCAGGGCTGTGGTCGAGAGCAGGGGGGTCTGGGCACAGACACAGCCGAGAGCTGGGATTCCCCAGCTCCTGGAGAAGGGAGGCATCGCTCAGGTCCAGCTTAAAAACCACACAAAAATGCACCTTCCTCCCCCTGGGCACTGGTGGGGGTTCTACGGCACTGAAATACAAACCCCATCCCCCAGAGGGGACAGACCCTCCCCCTGCAGGGGCTCTTGGACAGCCAGGAGCTGCAGCAAGGTGCAGGGTGAGGGATGCCTGTGGAGAAGTTTAGCTGGGATTTGTCCAGAGCCAGCAGGGACCTGGAAGCTGCAGTGTCCCCCACGGGAGGAGCACAGAGGATTTGTGACCACTGGGGAGGGAGAGGAAGGGGCAGGAATCCCAAATCTGTTCAGCACCAGCCTCCCCTTGCATTAGAGCAAATCAAACCAGCCCCACTGATCAGCACTGACCCACTCTGAGGGTGTCTGGGACCCCAGGCAGACCCCCCTTCCATTTTCTCCATCCTGCTCTCTCTGGTGAAGGAATCACCGATTTAGGATTTGATATTTGGAGCTGCACCTTCATTCAGTGTCTCAGGCTGGCTGCACATCCCCCCCCAGTGACAAGAGGAGATGGGGGCACCCAGACCCCCACCCACAGAGCCCCCAGAGAGCACAGCCCTGGGAGGGAAGGCAGGAAAACGCCCTTCACCCCAAGTGCTGAGGGCAGGCTGTCAGGGCTGGGGGTCCCCTCCTAAGCCACAACACCTCCTACCTTGGATCGCAGCCCACAAAGGCATTTAGGACCCTACCTGGGGGAAATCAATTGGAATTTAGCTGCATAAATTGGGATTAGAAATCTGAATCCCCTTGGGGATCTAAGCCTTATATCTGCATTTCCAGTTAGGTACCCAGGCCAAGAAATGTGGCTTTAATCGCTCTATCATGTCAGAATCAAGGGGCCTTTAATTTCCGTTCCCGACATGTGGCTTTCGCAGCGGCTCAAAGCTGATTTTGGAACTGCAAGCGCAGAAAGAGGCGCCTGGTGCGGGGTCTTCCCTGCAGCAACACTCAGCACCCCCAGCCCTGCTGCCAGCACCTCCTTCCTGCCCAGCTCTGGGAGCAGCAGTGCTCCGGGAAGAGTGGGATGCAGTAACAAATCATGGCATGGCACAAAGCACCCCGCAGCTCTCAGCCTCACCACAGCAAACCCAGGCGACCCCCAAACCGAAGATGTTTAAACAGAAAAAAATCCAACTTTCTGCAAAAAAAAAAAGAAATTAAGCGAAACAAAGAAGGTGTTTAGCTGTGAAAAGTCTCTGCCCAGCCAGAGAATTAGTTCTATCAAGGGGATGGGCTGAGCTGCAAAGCTGCCGAAGGCTGTGCTGACACGTTTTACCGAGCTGCGAGCGACACGAAGCAGCCGCCGGCCACCTGCTCCCTGTGCGAGCGAGCAGCTCCAGAGCCTCTTCCCCACCCCGTCCCGCTCTGTTTATCCGCGAAACGCGGGCAGTGGGTGCTCTCCCCCAGCCCGGGGGGTGCCGGACGGGAGGAGCAGGATGTCCCCGCTCAGGGGACACCCGAGGGCTCAGCAGAGTCAGCCCTGGCAGGAGCTGAGTGTCGCCCAGGTTATCACCCTGGGAGAAGCAGAGGGTGCTGTGGGTGCTGTCCTGCAGGGTGTGGGTGACAGCTGAGTGCTGTCCCATCACCCCACAGCCTCCCTGGCTGGCAAACAGCCCCGGTGTGGATTCCCAGCAGGTCTGGCATCGCAGGCAGTGTGGAACTGCGGCAGTGGTGCAGGGATGGGGAGCTCAGCTATGCTCAGCGATGTTCCTGTGGGGAGAGGCTGCTGAGGTGATTTGGGGTTGCTCTTGTGAGGGTTCTGGACTGACTCCGGAGCAATGGTGTCTCTCATTGCTGTTCCTTGGGCTGGATCCCAGAAGCAGTGGGGCTGCAGCAGGATCTGCTCCAGGTGTGCTCTGCCAGCCTGGCTGCCGAGATCCCCTGTGGGGCCGAGCCGTGAGTGTGCAGCTGGGAGCTGCTGCCCACCCCACTGCTCGGGGCCAGCTGCTGGCCAGCGTGCCCTGCCTTTGGCCAGGGCAGCAGGGATGTGCAGCCAGAGCTTCCGAGCTTGTCCCTGCTCTGCTCTTCACTGCCCACCTGTCCTTGTGTCACCTCTTGTGCTGCCCCGGGGCTGAGGTGGGACAGCAGCAGGGAATATCTACAGAGCTCCAGGGTTTCTGTGCCAGGGACAGCCATCAGCAGGTTTATCACAACCACGCTGGTGTCCATCAGCAGCCTGGGCTGAGCAGAGTGGTGCCAGCAGCCTGGCAGAGCCTGTCTGTCCCTCGGCATTCCCTGCTCCCCCAAAAAGCTCAGGGGAAGCTTCCCTGGGCTCTTAGGGCACTGCACAGACATTCAGTTCCCTTAGAGACTTTCCCTTTGGTGTTTATGGCCAGGAACATCTTACAGTGTGTTGGATCAGGAATGTTTCTGTTCCCTGAGCTCAGTGACACCAGTCAGCCACGTCCCACTGCGTGGTGGCATCCTGCCACGTGGGCATGGCTGGGGCTCTGCCAGCAAACCTCCATCCACTGAGCTGCAGATTTATGGAATATCCACTCCTTTCTCAGGGCACTTCAAGCTTTACTTGATGTTCAGAAATGTTAGATGAGAAAAACAAATGGGAGGCATCAGTGGCTGGAAGCCTCCATTGGCAATGCCAGGCAGCCATGCCAGGCTTCCACATCCATGGCAATGCCAGGCAGCCATGCCAGGCTCCCACATCCATGGCGATGCCAGGCAGCCATGCCAGGCTCCCACATCCATGGCGATGCCAGGAGGCCATGCCAGGCTCCATTGGCAATGCCAGGCCCCACATCCATGGCGATGCCAGGAGGCCATGCCAGGCTCCTTTGGCGATGCCAGGAGGCCATGCCAGGCTCCCGCCGGGCCCTGCTCTGCCCAGGCCAGGCCGGCGTGTCCCAGCAGTGGGGGCCCATTAGGGATGCAGTGTTCCTGCTGGGGTATTTTATTTGCACACTTCAGCAGAGTGGACACCAAAAGGCTTCGCTAATGCTTCATGGGCTGCTAATTTCCCCCGTGCCCCTCATTGTGCCGGGCTGACCCCGGCCCCGGCGCGCCGCCATGAATGCCAAAGGCTGACACCGGCCCGGGTTAGGGGTGACAATGGGGCCTCTGTGGGCTCCGGGCCGCCTCCAGTTGGGAGCCGGAGAACAGCGGGAATCTGTGTGGCTCTCAAAAGCTCTGGGTGGCACAATAGGGGAGGCCCCCGGGGTCTCCCAGGAAGACAGAGCGGCCGGGGAAGCCGGGCCGGGGTCGGGAGGGAGGGNTGTGAGCAGCTTTCTTTAGAAAGGAAGGGCTTTCTCACTGCCCCCTCCGCCGACCCAGCCGGGGCCTGGCAGATGGATATCACAGGCACGCTGCTTATTCATGGCAGGCTGCAGCTTTGAGCCGTCTCCCCTTCCCCCAGCCCTTTCTTCATTTTAAGGCTAATTTGTTTTGTTAATGTTTTCTTGCCATCCCCCTCCCTGCGTGCAGATTGCGACTCGTACTGCAAAGCCTCCAAGGGGAAGCTGAAGATCAACATGAAGAAGTACTGTAAGAAGGACTATGGTGAGTGGGGATGCCAGAGGGGTGCGGGGCAGGAGCATCCCCCCGGGGTTGTCCCCGAGCCCACCCAGTGCCGCTTTGGGAATGGATTCTGGCAGCCTAGGAGAGGCGGCCCGGGGCAGTGGTGCTTGGTGCAGCAGTGTGTCCCTTGGGAAATTGGGATGAGCACGCTCTGGACCCTGATTTGGGGGTTGTCTCAGCATCTGCAGGAGACTCATACTTTCCGAGTGCTTTCCAGTGTCTTCTGGGTTAGGATCACACCACATCACCCCTCCTCTCACTGTGCTGTTATGTGCCACAGCTTTTAAAGGTTGTCCTTTGCCGAGGGGATGAGCAGTGAGCAGTTCCCTGTCACCTTGGTCCAATCCCCCTGTAATTCCCAGGTGACTTCCGAGGGTGCTGCAGCCCTGGGACAAGGCAGGAGACTCTGGAATCCCTGATGGTACTCGAGGCCCTGAGAATCCTTCCACAGCTCTCCCTGGGAGCTGCAGCTCAGAGCAGGAACATCCTGAACTCCCTCAGCTCCTCTCTGCTCCTGGGATTGTTTCTAACGTGGCTCCATTCCCAGCGTGCTCACCGGTGGGTCCCTGCAGGGTGACCACAGGAGGAGCCAGCCAAGGGATGCTCCACGCTGGTTTTGTGCTCTGGCACCTCCCGAGAGCTCAGGGGAAGGAGGAGGGCTTAGAGGCAAAGGTTTTATTTGCATTCCCATTTATTTAAAACGGATAAGGTGCATCCTTGGCAAGGGTGAGCTGGGGTGTGATTGTGGTCCCCATCCACCAAGGCCGTGCTCGTAGGAGCTGCTGGGGCATCATCAGGTGTTGGCAAGGTCCAAGGAATGGCTTTTCCCTTGGATGAAAGAGGTTAATGGCACATGAGAAAGTCACTGTTAGGAGGTTGTTCATGTTGTGTGTGGGGTTATTGAGGAGAGGAGTGAGGCTGAGCCCAGGTGATAAAGCTCTGAGGTTTTCCTGTGGGTGGATTCTCTGCTGCCTGATAAGGCACAAGCACATTCCTGACATGTGGATGTGCATCCCTTCATTTTCCCACCTGGCTTCTCCAGCATCTCCTGAGGGCTGAGCTCTCCAAAGGGGAGTGTGGGTGGCTCAAGAGCTGTCTCAGGCCCGATATTCCCCAGAGGAATGAGTAGGGAAGAGATGCTGCTGGAGCAGTGACTAGAGGGGCTGGAAGGAGCTTTTCCCTTCTCTTTTCTCACTCAGCATCGCTTCTGAAGCTTCTGAGCGAGCCAGAGCCGTTCTCTGGGGCTGGCTCAGGTGAGGGGGGCAGACTGTCCCAGTGCTGGAGCTGGGCTGCTCCCACCCGACCCTCCTGGCCACGGAAGGGTCCCCCACAGCCCCCCGGCCCCAGCCAGCCCCACAACCACGGCAAATTTGCTTTTTTTGGAGGACGAGCCGCGGCGGTGAGGCAGCGGTGAGGGTGAGCGGTGCCGGGGCAGCCCAGGCTTTCAGCAGGGCCGGGGGGGAAGAAAGGGTTGAAAAGGTTCGGGGAGGGATAATAAAGACTTTGGGACTGACACCCCAGCAGGAAGCCAATTAGGAGGCTCTTTTCCTCACCGTGCTGCTGGCATCGCTGGGCTGAATGTCCTAAAAGGCCCTAATTAGCTTGAACAGAGTTCCTTCTCCCGCGGGCTCAATCGGGAGCTATCATCCACCCCGCGCTCCTCAATGGGGCTTTTTAGCTCCCCGCTTCATTCAGCCTTTCAAAGGGGATATTTTCCCTTATTTATTTTTCGTATCTGTTTGTTTTTGTCGGGTTTGTATTTTTTTTTTCCTTTTTATTTTAATTTGGGCTTTTTCCCTCCCGCGAGATGGGTTTGGGTGCAAATATTTGGAGTGAAACAGGACGCGGGGAGGGCAGGCTGGGAGATTCAGGGAGGGGGGCGAGGAAGGAACAGAGGCAGAAAAGCTTTTCCTGGGTTTATTTTGGCTGCGTGGGGGAGCGCGGGGTCACTCAGCTCCCAGAAAAGCAGGGAGAGAGGAGGGGTCTGCTGGGGTGGGGGCAGTTACACCCGAGGAAGCAGAAGGGATCCCTGCTGAACCCACTGAGGGTGGAGATTCCCAAAAGGAGAGGGCATTATTTGGTGAGAGCAGGTGATGCTGGTCCAGGTGATGCGCAAAAATCCTTTACTCCCTCAGACCTCACATTCTCAGCCCGATTTTGGGGCTTTTCCCATTCTCTGTGGAGTGTGACTGTGGTAAAGGAAACCTGGAGCTTTTAGATCTCCATTTTGCCCCAATTCTGAGCTCCCTGTGCTGCAGCAGGGCCCGATCCTGCACGCAGGGCGCTGGAATGTTTTTGCACCAGCACTGTGGTCACAGGCATTGCCCCCACGCCAGCCCTGGCTCCCCACCCCAGCACTGGGGAGGGAATGGGGGTGAGGAACAGAATCCTCATCTGAAAGGTGAGATCATCTGCTCACTTTGCCCTTTCTTGGAAAAAAAAAGTTAAAAAATCCTTCCTCCAGCGGAGCCTTCTCTTAGTCACCCCCTTTGTCGAGAGGAGCTTGGCAGGGGCCGCTGGAAAAAAGCAAAACGTGTTTTGAAAAGGCAGCTTGAAAAGAGGGAGGGAGGGGGGAGAAAAAACCTGAATCCCCAAAAAACCCAAGGCAGGGGGGAAGCCCTCGCAGCCCCTTGCACTGCCCGGGAAGGTGGAGAAATCCCATTCCCAGAGCTGAGCAATCCCTGCTGGAGCCACGTGCTGAGGGAGAGCCGGGGCACTGCGGGGTCCCCCAGCACCAGGGCACACCCAGGCTGCAGGGATTAGGGACCATAAATCTCCAATATTAAACTGGTAGGAAATTGGCAACCGAAGCAAGGCAAAGCCGCCGCCAAATAAATTAAAAACTGAAAAAAAAGGGAAAAGAAAAAAATCCCATTTTAACTCTTTGCTCCAGCGAGGAGCCAGCCCTTTACATTCCCAAACCCAGATGGTGTCGGGGTCACCTTTTGCTGCTGATTGGAATAAAATCCACATGGACTCCACTCCACTCGTGCAGTGAGAGGGGAACCAAGCCTTTGGAAATCTCTGCCTTGGCCTGGCACATCTGGGCCTGCCAGGCTGTCCCCAGCATCCCCTTCCCCCTGGCCATGTTAAACACCCTCAGACTGCTCTGTTCCCAGTGCTGCTCATTGGGGTCTTTCCCAGGGGCCAGCACAGCGATGGCCTCCAAATTTGCAGCTCCCACGGGCAGGTCCCTGCGTGGGACACGTGTGATGTTCCAGGATTCCACAACAGGATGCACAGATTCTGCCCTGCAGGCCAGCCCTGAGTCAGCCTCAGTGGGGGAAGCCTTGAACTCAGAGGAGATTTATCAAAAACCCCAAATGTCAATTAAAACTAGAATTAAATAATTAGGTTTTCCCCAGCCTCGCTCTTTTCACGGCAGCCTCAGGAGTTCTGGGGCCCTGACTCACGATCTCTGAATGCTGCGAGGAGCTGCTTTGCTTTCAGCCTTCAGCAGCTGCCCTCAAATGTTCTGAGGCTTTGGGCTGGGTTTTGTTTTCATTAACATCAAACCATCCAGCCCTGGGCTTTCATCTCCAGCTTCCAGCCTTCGGGGCTTTCTTGTGGCTGGAGGCTCCCAGCCAGGCCTCGAGGAGTCAGGAGCATCCTTGAGCTCTGGGGATGCAGGAGGGGAGCAGGGACCCTCCATGCCCTCCCACAGCCCAGGGACCACTCGGAACCTTCTCCTTCCAAAGATCCACAATGTGGTGAGAGGGGGGAGGCACCATCCGGGGGGGTTGGTGGTTCAGGAGTGTCGGTGTCAGGTGGGACATGGTTCTTGGGGCAGCCCCTGCCCTCAGCAGGACCCAGCTGTCCCCCAGCTGTCCCCCAGCTCCCTGGGCCCAGAGCAGGGTGCAGAGAAGTGAACCTGGAGAAAAACCCCTGGACCTCTGGGAGTGCCTGGGGTGCAGCAGACCCAGATTTCCCCCAGGGCTTGGCTGCTCAAGCCCAGTGTCACCAGCCTGGGTCAGAGTCCATTCTCACTGAACCAGTGTCACCAGCCTGGACAGGGCTCATTCTAACTGGAACCAGTGTCACCAGCCCCCTGGAGCAGTGGAAGCTGCAGCTCCTTTGTTCTCCTGCTCCAGGGGACCACAGCAAGGGGAGCACCATCCCCATGAGTAGCCACCATCCCCTAGCACATCCTTCCATGCTGCCCCAGGGGTTTTTCCAGGATGTTTTTCCAGGGGTGCAGAGACAGGGACAGCTCTGAAAGTGGGGGTTCAGTGGGAACATCAGCAAAGTGAGAGCAGCTCTCCACAAAGCCAAGCTTTGTCCCAGGAGATGGCAGGGGAAGGATGAGCCCTAAAGCCAGCTTTGGACTTGGGGGGCACAGCTGAGCCCTCACCCCAAATCAGGAAGGGACTGAAACCTCCTTCATGAGAAGGGAATCTTTAAATCTCTGGGGACTTCCCCAGGGGAGCCAGCTTAGGTGCTTGCAAAAATCCATCCTGGCCCATTTCTGCCTCTCTGCACGTCCTGTGTCCCCTGGGAGACGTTGGAGGTGCTGATCCCATCCCACCACTGCAAACACCTCTAAAGCCAGGCTCCAAAACCCAGCTCAGGAGGAGCTGAGCGTCCTGGATGGGAAGTTCTGGGCAGAAATCTGGCTGTCAGGGCAGGCAGCTGTGGCTACGCCAGCCAAGCCTTCCTCAAAGCTTTCACTCCTTCCACTTCATTAATAAAAAGGGAAAAAATAAGAGACGGGGGCCTTGACATAAAAAAAAAATACAGACTGTGTGTTTTAGAGCAGAGTTTCCTGTAACCACCTCTCTCCGGTTCCTTTTCATTCATTTTCTCCATTTTGTCAGTGTGGACCCAGGCAGGTCAAAGGTTTAAGCTTTTTTGGAAAGATTTGTTTCCAAAAAATAAAAATTGGCTACTCTTCACATTTTGTTACCTTCACACCAGACAGGGAAATACACGGTCACAGCTTAGGGTTGTTTTTTTTCCCTTTTTCCCCCCTTTTTTTTTTTTAATGAAAGCATCTGGCCTCCATGACATGCTCTGAAAAAAAAAAAATACCCCATATATTTTGCAACGTGTTAAAAAGCTGTGCTGGGCTGCAGAGCTCTGCTTCCTCCCAGAGCCTGGAATCACTTGGGTTTAGAGACAGGGGATGCTCCTCCACCACCAACCCGGGGGGGAAAGCTGGGCTCTTGCAAGGTGAACGGGAAAGTTTTCCCTGAGGTTTTTGGGGAGTTTCTTCTGCTGTTCATTTCTACCAAGAGGATTGGCCCCACTGTGGCTCAGCCAGGCAGGTGAATGGGCAGGGGTTAACAGCTCCCAGGGCGTGGAGGGAAGAGTGGGGGAAAAGGGAAAAGCTCAATGATTTGGCTGAAACAGCACTTTGTGGTTGTGCTGCAGCAGAGCCTGGTCCCTGCCTGCTCTCCCAGCCAGGCCAGCCTCACCTGGGCTTTCCCTCTGTCTCTGCTGCTGGGAATTCCTCATTCCACAGTGGGCAAACAAAGGCAGCAGGGCTGGGCAGGCCCTGCCTGGGGATGGCGTTTTCCTGGAAGCTCATTTTTAGCCTTATTCCAGGAAAGAGCAAGGGCTGGAGTGGTGGAGGGCTGAGGTTTCCTCAGTCCCTGGCTACAGAGGAGGTTATACAGCATCAGCCTTGATGGGCTTGCAAAACCTCATCATCATCATCATCATCACCACCACCTTGTGCAGGGATCACAGTTCTCCTCCCACCTCCGTGTCGCTGTGGGAGCTGGTGGTGTCCTAGTCCTCTGCCAGGACACCAGGAGATCTCCTCGGAGCCCAGAGATGCTCCAGTGACTCTGCCAGGTGCAGAGCTGGAGAGCATCTCCCAAGCCTGTAGTGATCTTGGAAGCTTTGCTGAGACCCTCAGATGCAGCACAGGCTGCTCCTGCTCCTGGGGGTGTCCTGGGGACAGAGTTTTGGGGTGACCACAACTCTTGGCTGCTGTGCCCCAGCCTGGGCTCTGGAGACAAAATCCCTCTTCCTCACACAGCCCATTAGGTGAGGCTTGAAGTTCATTTTCTCCTCACCAGCTCAAGCCGTAAAACCTTTTCCTCTCTTGCCTCGTGTGTTGTTCTTTTCCAGCTGTCCAGATCCACATCCTGAAGGCGGAAAAAAACGCGGACTGGTGGAAGTTCACGGTGAACATCATCTCCGTCTACAAACAAGGCAGCAACCGGATCCGGCGTGGAGACCAGACCCTGTGGATCCACTCCAAGGACATAGCCTGCAAGTGCCCCAAAATCAAGCCCATGAAGAAGTATTTGCTGCTGGGCAACAACGAGGACTCTCCCGACCAGAGCGGCATCATTGCGGACAAAACCAGCCTGGTGATCCAGTGGCGGGACACGTGGGCCCGGCGGCTCCGGAAGTTCCAGCAGCGGGAGAAGAAGGGGAAGTGTAAGAAAGCCTAAAGGAGGAGGAGAGGGAGAGACTGACTGTGCATGCTGCTTTGTGTAGAGCTGGGGCGGGCAGGGACCGGCTGCCAGGGCGGGCTGGGGGGGCAGGGGGACAGCGACCGTGGCTGGGGGTGCTGGGCTTGCACCTCGTGTTCCAGGGAAGACAAAACCCAACAGAAACCAACAGGACCCAACAGAACCCAACAGAACTCAACAGAACCTAACAGGACCCAACAGAACACAACAGAACCCAACAGGATCCAACAGAACCCAACAGAACTGAACAGGACCCAACAGGAC
>VZTN01026027.1:76864-96039 GCA_013400515.1 Erpornis zantholeuca
AACAGGACCCAACAGGACCCAACAGAACCCAACAGGACCCAAGAGGACCCATCAGGACCCAACAGGACCCAAGAGGACCCAACAAACAGATCACGCACACGGACAGAACCCCGAGGGGAGTGCGGGCGTGCGGCACCCAGGGCCCCCCAGCTCCCTCCTGCCCCGCTGCTGAAGGACTCAGAGACACCAAACTGCCTTCCAGCTGCCAACATCTGCTGCCTCCACAGCACGGCATGGGCACATCCACCCTGTAAGAAACTAATCAACAGCACCGCTGGAAATTAACTCCCCACCCCCAAAATATGTCTGTGCAACTTAGGCTGACCGAGAGAGTTCTTGTAGAGGAAACTAAACCGAGACTTTTGCTGAAGACAGACCCTAGGATCGACAGACAGGGTCTTGGAGGGCTTTGGTATCTGACAGCCCTGGCCACCACCCCCTGATGGTGCCTGGGGTGCCCGAGGTCTCCAGCTGTGGTGATGCTCTGGGTCCACCTTAGGCACAGCCAAGAGGGGACAATGCTGGTGGGCGACTTCCTGCTGTGGGTAACTCTGGGAATGGCTCCTGCTCAACCCCCGACCCTGAGGACGCTGCCCCCACCACACTGAAGGGGTGTGAGCCCACAGGGGTCCTGTGCCCCCCCAGCCACCCATTCACACAAAGGAGTCATAACCAGGATCCCCAGGGAAACACCCAGACCTAACAGAGAACGAGTTGGCATCCCATTCCCTAAGTGCCCTGGAAGATCCTGCCAATCTCAGTCCCCGTGTCCTCCACCCCTGAACCTCCTCCATGGGCTCGGTCCCCTCTGCTGCTCTCAGCACACCAGGAGCCCTCAGATGGTAAAAAAATCCCTGCAGGTGACACCAAGGTCCTGGGTGGTCACTGGTTTCACTCCCAAACTCAGGCAGCTCTCCCAAACCCACAGCAGCTCTGTCCTCGCTCCCTCTGGAGCCACAGCTCCCCTGCAAAAAGTCTTGGAGACAAAGAGGGGAGCAGGGGGTGCCAGGGACTGTCCCATGGGCAGCAGAGCCAGCGCAGAGCTCTGAGGCTTGGCCAGGGTAGAGCCCACACAGGGCAGGGCTCAGGCCAGGGGAGGGGTCTGAGCCAGGAGCCAGGTGTGACCCACCTGGAGCTCTGCTCCTCCTGCTGGGGGGGCAAGCAGCCGATCCCAAATTCCCAATTTCCAGTCACCAGCGCACTGAGCACAGCGGAGGCTGCCTCACCTCGGACGGGAGCAGCTTCCCCTGGGCAGCCTGTGGGCAGGACTGGCTCTGCAGGGGTCACCCCCACGCCATGCCAGCCCACGGGGAGTGGGGAGAGCCAATCCCACCCCATCCATGGAGACCAGGAGGAGCTGGGGAGGGGAGGCAGGGAGGGCAGGACGGTACCTGGAGGAGAAGCAAACATTAGTCGCTATGAAAAGCAAAACCTCCCTGATATTTTTCCTTTTAGGAAACTTGGAAACATCTCTTTTATGACATTTTCCAGTGGTTTTTGCCTTGTTTTATAGCAATTGACAATATTTATATAATGACATAAACCACCATAAAGCAGGGCAGCCATGTAAATAGGTGCAAACAGGAGGCTCCCAGGGCTGCTGGAGACACCACCTGGAGGGACCCAGCTCTGCTGAGCCTCCCCTGCCACCACAAGGCCCCCAAAATTAATCTGGGTAGTAGGAGAAAAATCCCACCCTGGACATCAAGCAACCCCTCCCTCCAAGTCTGTGTTTTCTCCCCTTTCCCCAAATGGACTTGGTTTTCCTTATCTCGGAGCTCAAGGAAAGCCGATGGTTTTGTGGCCAAGGGAAGCGAAGCCACTGAGTTTTGAAGGATAAAATCTGACCTCAAGTGTCTAAATGGAGGCTTAAAGCCCCAAAACAGGGCTTGGATGCTCTCCTGCAGCATTTCATTTTTACCTTTCCCATGAATTTCCCCTGGGATATGTGGAACCTGATCTGGCTGCCAGGGAACCGCAGAGCTGCAGACAGCACATCCCCGGGTAGCTGGGATGTCCCCACCCTCGGGAGACCTTCAAATGGTGCCTAAAGGTAACAGGATCCACCCCAAAGCCTGTGCTCCACTTGGAGAGCAGGAGGGAAAGGCCAGGGGATGTGGGGATGTGGGAAGTGCCCACAGCACTTGGACACCCAACGCTCACTCCTGGTGTCCACCCTGGGCAAGCACGGCCGCCCTCCACCAACACAGCCTGGACACCCCAAACCCCTCCAGGGACACCCTCCAGCCCCCTCCCCGCTCTCTGGGAGGCTGCAGAAGACCTCCCACCCCCTCATCCCATGGCCAACCCCTCCGGGCACTGGCACAACCTGGACACTCAGAAGGAAATGAGTTGGCACAAGAGCCCAGATCATGTCACAGGAGGGGAGTCCCCAGCCCTGTCTCACCAGGACCTGTCCCTTCATCCCTGCTGGAGTTTTGTGCTTCCCAGTCAGACCAGGCAAACCTCCTCTCTCCATCCCAGTGCTCTTCATGTGCTCCCAGTAACCCTGGCCTGCAGAAGCTGCTGCTGGAACTGGTGGAACTGGAACAGCCTCTGCTGGGAGGGCAGAGCAGCCCCATCTCAGGGTCCGGAGGTGCAGCTCTTCCCTGCAGCCACCCCTGATCCAGGACATCCCCAGGACACCTCTGCCCGCTCCCCCAGAGGGACAAGATGCCCTCTGTGACACCTGCCAAGAACCCAGCGCCCACCCACGGCCCTGGGGACAGGAGTGGGGACCCCGAGGACACGGGGGGGCCGGGAAGGGGCAGTGGTGCCTTCGGAGAGGCTTCGGAGAGCAGCTGAAATGCCAAAACAATCATCACTGAGTGTAGCACCCGACAGAAGTCGCTTGGTCTCATTTCTGTTCGTTCTGTCGTGTCCGTGCCCCTCCCTGCCCCTGCCTCCTCCCCTCACAAACCTGTGTTCGTTTTGGGGTTGGATTTTTTTTTTTTGTTTGTTTTTTTTACGTTGTTTTTTTTTTTTTTTTATCATTTCTGTTAATATCTTGAACTGTAAATGTTGTTTAGTTATGACCATGGCAGACTGCTTTGGGCGATGTTTCTTTACAATGCATACTAATATATTATGGTTATTATATATGAATATATTTAATGACACGTGAAAAAGTTGTGGATTTTCTTATTGTTTTTCCGAATTGTTTCTTTTTTTTTCCTTTTTTTTTTTCCCCCCTTTGATTGTTTGTTCGTTAGATTGGCTGTAATTGACCCGAAGGAGCTTGTAACTGTTCAGCACCCCCTCGGTAGGACTAAAGTCAGAAACCAGTTGAATAAACTCTTGTAAACTGTAAAAACCTCCAGGAATTTCTGCTTCTTCCCACCCCGTTGGCCGGTGAACCCATGGGACAAGGACCTGGGCGAGGAAGTGACGATGTCCCCTCACCCCGCTGGGTCTGTCGCTGTCCCCTTGGCAGGGCTGAGGTGGCAGAGCTGCTCCTGACTGCCAGTCCCAGCCCTGTCCCTGCCCAGCGCCCCCAGGCAGTGCCCACACGGCCTTGGGGACAGCAGGGACACCGTGGCTGGGTGGGATGGGGGTCCCCAGCAGCCCCTGAGGGCTCAGCTGTGCCCTGCAGTGGGACAGAGCCAAAACCTGGGGGACCCTGCCCAGAGCTGGGCACAGGTGTGGGGACAGGGGACAGACAAAGTTTGGAGTCAGGGAAGCTCCAAGCCCACTCTGGAGCCGTTTCTGTCCCACCCAGAGCTGCCCAGCAGTGCTGGCCCTTCCTGCCCAACCCCTGCAGGGCTCAGGGCTCCATCGGCTCCACCCCAGGATCCGCGGGGCCAGGCAAGGGCTCCAGCAGGGAAAGCTGGAGCTGGGGGGGAACTGAGGCAGCAAAACACTTCCAGGGACAAAAATACAGGCAAAAGGTGCTGCCAAGGGCCGGGGGTCAGCCCGGCTGACCTGAGCCTTCAGCACCGCTGGGAATTCGTGAATCCAAAAACATCCCGGGGGTGGGAAATGTCAGATCTTTATTGCAGAGACAAATGGGTCACAAGTACCAGCCCTCTGCTCCGAGGGGCAAATGGGCTCCCCAGATTGCAGGTGGCCACTTGTCCGAAGGTGACAGTGGCGCTGGAAAGAGAGGGACGAGGCCTTTCCCACGGAGGGCTGGACCTGGAGCAGTTTTCCCAGGCGGTGCAGGAGAGGAGCCATCCACACCCCGAGCTCACAGTGGCCATCAGGGAATGGGAAAACACCCAGCAGCTTTCCAGGATGATCTCCTGTAGGAGGTGGGGACTCTTCCCACGGCACTGGGACATCCGAGTGCCTGGAGCACACACCAGAGCTGCCCCCAGCACCCCGAGTTTTGATGGAACCACAGCTGGAAGCAGCTGAGCTCCTGAGCACATCCTCCAGGAGAGAAATAGAGGAGGTGGCAGGGAAGGCGAAGCCTGGGATGTCTCTGGGCACATTCCAGGGAGATATTTGCTTGGAGAAGCGACTCCAGGTTGGCTTCTCCAACAGCACTGCTTAGAGCCAAACCCCAGAGTCTCTCGTATTTTAACCTTCCTTTTTCTTTAGCGGGGCAGGGAGACAGAAAAGCTTCCCTGCACACAGCAGAGCGCTGCCAAATCCACAGCTTTTTAATAAAACTCCTCACCCACATGACACATTAAATGTTACCTAAAGGGCAAGGCTCAGCACCTCTTTGTTGGCCAGCACAACGAGCACATCCCGGGGTTTTCACCCTTCCCAGGAGCTCACAGGAAAAATGTGCTGGAGGGCCCAGTGGGTCAGAGGGGCCTCAGAAAGCCTCAGCCAGAACAAAGTCCCTGAGGAACTCTGATCAGGATGAGCTCCACGTCCACCCTGCGTGTCCTGGGAATCCAAACAAGGCTGTAATTGCCTCCACAACTGACAGTTTTAATTAGAAGCCCAGGCCCGTGGTCTCATCTGAACAAACCCCGCGCTGCTCTCGCGCTGTCGCTGAAGATCCCCGAGGCTGCCCCAGAGCTGGGAGGGAAATCCTGCTCTGGGCTTGGAGGCTGCTGCTGAGGAACAGCTCCAGGAGCATTCCCAGGGTTGCTCCCCCCACAGAGCTGCAGGGATGCACAGATCTGGAACCCTCTCCAAAGCCTTTCCTTGGGTCCAGCTGGAGCAACTCTGCTTAAAGCTCCGGTTCTACTCTGACATCAACAATGAGCTCCTCAAACCCTGCTGTGTCCTCTTGAAAACCAGAGCACATCAAACCACCTCTGCCTGCCCCTCCCCTCCTCTGACAGCTGTAAGGTGAAGCATCTCTCCAAAAAACTGACCAGGAACAAGCTGGGCTGGACTTGTAAAGCCTTCGAGGATTTTCTCCATGGAAAGACGTGGAAGACTCCAGAGGAGCTCCAGCCTCCAGCTCTGAGTGTTGAGGATGGGCTGGGCACGGGCACAGAGCCCTGTCTGAAGCTGGAGGGGGCACAGCTGGATCTCAGGGCCTTTCTCCACCAAGCTCCAGGAGCACAGAGACAGGGAAATGCTCCCTGGATCCTGGGGACAGCTCCCACAGCTGCAGGACACAGCAACACCCGTGACAGGTGAAGAAGAGAAGCTGTGGATCCCTGGCAGTGCCCAAGGCCAGGC
Organism: Erpornis zantholeuca; assembly: GCA_013400515.1. Lineage (NCBI taxonomy): Eukaryota > Metazoa > Chordata > Aves > Passeriformes > Timaliidae > Erpornis > Erpornis zantholeuca. The sequence continues at coordinate 82,454 of VZTN01026027.1, forward strand.
TGGACAGGGCTTGGAGCAGCCTGGGACAGTGGGAGGTGTCCCTGCCCATGGGACACCTCCTTTAAGGTCCTTCCCATCCAAACCATTCTGGGATTTTGTGTATTCCATGTATCATAACGCACACAAAGTCTGACAGAAATTGCTTATTTCCTTCTCCAAATCAGCTCTTAGGATATGGCAACGCTGGATAAATCATTCACAGAATAACACAAGAGAGCAGGAAACAATAAAACCCCAGGCAGAGAAACTGTATATAAATGGATCAGCTTTAATCAGTATTTATTGCTTGCTCTATTAATCCTGAAATCAAACTGGCATGTGTAACAAAATAATTATTCTCTTGGCCAGAAGCAAACATTTAATACTTCTTTTCCATTAGTTTTGAAATAGGTAATCCTTTCTCTCAGCTGCAGAAGTGTGTGAGAAGTTGTCAAAGGAAGAGGCAGAGCTCAGCAGGGACATTAATTCTGGTGCATCTCCCGAGGCCAGGCTGGCAGAGCCCCTGGGCAGCGCTCGAGGGCAAAGCTCTGCACCCTCACAGGCTGGGCTGAGTCCTGCTGCTGTGTAATTCCCACCCCTGAAGATCAGAAACTCACCAATAACTATCCCTGGAGATCAGAAACTCACCAATAACTATCCCTGGAGATCAATAACTCACCCACACCCCCCACCCAGCAGTGATTCTGTGCAGCCCACGAGGGTCCTGCAGGGCTGTCACCTCCCATCCTGTGAGGACCCAGATGCACTCATTCCCCAAGCCCATTCCTTGAAAAGCCTGGAGCATTTTCTCTCCGAAGGAGGGATCCCAAAGCAGGGATTGCTGTTCTCAGAGCACTCCTGGATTTTGGTGTTTGAAGCCCCTGGGATGCCCAGGCTCAGCGCAGGGCAGCAGCACCAGCCTGTCCTCAGATGCAGATGCAGGAGAGATGGGTCCATCCTACAGCTGCAGCTGCCTGAGTGCCAGAGGACGGTGGGGAGAGTGGGAAGAGAGCCCTTTTCCCTCCGAAATCCTCCAGAGCCCACAGAGCTCCTCAGCTGCTCTCCAAGGAGAGCTGGGGTCTGGGGGACGCTGCTTCGGGTGCCGCCGTGGAGTTTGTTGCTGGCTGTGGAGTTTATTCCCAGCTATGGAGTTCATTCCCAAACATGGAGTTCATTCATTCCCAACTCTGGAGTGGATTCCCAGCACAGAAGGTGCCTGCACCCGTGGGTCCCTCCCTGGAGCCCTGGTGCTCCCCGGGGATCGGAGCTAATGCGTTGGCCAGAGCGCGACCACGGCGATGGCGATGAGCAGCAGCACAATCACCACCAGCATCCCTGCGGGAGACAGAACGAGGTTTAGGCTGCTGCCTTCGGCAGTTACAAATGCTTTTCTGGGATTTAATTCCTCCTCCTCCTCCCTGATTGCCCCTGCTCACCCCTGACAGCCCCTGCACTCCAGTGACCTGAGCAGAGACCTGGACCCAAACCCCACCATGGCAGAGCTGTTCCTTCCCTCCTGACCCTTCCAACCACGATTTTCCAGCAGTGAAGATTTTTCAGCAGTTCCTACCTGAACATCTGCCATGGAAACACGAAGGGATGGGTTTAACTCCCAGCCAGGCCAGCTCAGCTTTGCTGGAATCCCTCTGTACCATCCCACTGGGGCAGAGGATTATTCAGGAGGAAATCCAAATTGCACCAGGAAATTGTTTCCAACACAAAGTACTCTCTCTTTCAGACAGAACTCTGTGCAGAGCTTGCACCTGACTTGGGAAAACAGGGATCATCCAGCTCTGGAGAGAGCCCCACAGTGCTCTGGCCCAGCTCTGCCTGTGGCTCTGTGTGCCCCAGGCTGCCCCAGACTCACTGCAGAACTCAATGACAAACAAGATCTTACAAAATGAGATCCCCTCCCTTCTCCTTAACTCCCCATTTCTCAGCAGGAACTCTCCCCTTTCTCTCTCATAAAGAAATGTTTTAGTGAGAATGGCCTGGATCCACCCCCAGGAAACAAACTCCTCACCCAGCTGGGCACTGGTACCACAGCCATGGGCATTCCGGGGGCTTAAATAGTCTTGTAATTAGGAGGTTTAATTTGTGTTCAGTATCTGCTCTGTGCTGTCTCCCTGGCTGAGCTGAGGGAATACAGAGGGTTCCAGGAGAGGAAAGCCTGTCCCTTCCTCTGCTCTGCTCACAGAGGACGAGGACTCAAGCACTTACATTATTTACAAGTCCAGCTCATGGCAATTAAAAAAGGATGTATTAAAATAAACTCTTCTTTCCAAGCTGGAAAAGGATATTAGACACTGCTTTTTGTAAATAGTGTCATGTTTTCTGTGCAGAAACTGCTTCTCTGCCAGGGGCCAGGATTTTTTTTCCAGGGAAATAAGAGTTGCCACCAACAGTATTTTTTTCTCTTAAGCTCAGCTGACACCATTTGTTATCCCATCCAGCCCTGCCCTCCGGCAGAAGCCATTCCCTGTGTCCTGTCCCTCCAGGCCTTGTCCCTTAACCCTCTCCAGCTCTCCTGGAGCCCCTTTAGGCTCTGGAAGGGGCTCTGAGCTCTCCCTGGAGCCCCTCTTCCCCAGGCTGAACAGCCACAACTTTCACACCCTTTTAGTCTTGTATTTTTTACACCTTAATACACATTTTGGAGTTTTCAACGGAGCCAGAAGCAAATAATTTGCCTAAATAGGGAAGAAGTAAGATCTGATAAAGCTGCCACATTCCGATTCTCTGTTATGCTTTGCACTGGAGGGAGAAGTTTTAGAGGGTGCAAATCCTTCACACAGCCTCTGCCTAACAGAGTTTATGGACTCCAGCAATTAAGGGACAACCGAGATCAGCTGCTTGGAAAATACTCCTTAGGTGTGAATTAGTAATGATACAGAGGGGAGTTAATGGGGCACAATTACTCCTTGAGGAGTCCCAAGAAAAACTGCACATAAACCCCAAACGATTCCCCAGCAGGAAGAGGGGAAGGTGGGGGGGTAATAAAGGATGGCTAATGGGCAGTGCTGGGAGAGGGAACTGCAGGGCAGGGAGGGAGGGACAGCAAAATGCAATAAACCTCCTTTTATCCCTGGAGAAAGGCTGGCATGGAGAGCCTGCAGCCAAAGAGCAGAGGCCAAGGGCTGTCCTTGTCCCAGGGGAGGTGGGAGCAGCAGAGCCAATCCCAGGGACACCAAAGCAGGAGCACACACATCCCAAACATCAGCACTCACATCCCAAACCCCAGCACAGACATCCCAAACCTCAGCACTCACATCCCAAACCCCAGCACTCAAATCCCAAACCCCAGCACTCACATCCCAAACCCCAGCACACACATCCCAAACCTTAGCACTCACATCCCAACCCCAGCACACACATCCCAAACCTCAGCACACCCCAGCACACACATCCCAAACCCCAGCACACACATCCCAAACCTCAGCACAGACATCCCAAACCCCAGCACACCCCAGCACACACATCCCAAACCCCAGCACACACATCCCAAACCCCAGCACACCCCAGCACACACATCCCAAACCCCAGCACACACATCCCAAGCACCTCCTGCAGGACACAGAGCAGATGTTCCCCACGTTTTTGCTCCCCCCTGCACCACAGAAGAGCAGATTAGAAGGATCTGAAGGTTTCAAACCTGGGTGTTTCATGTGCTTTCCCCACAAAAGCTGTGGATAGGATCTGACAGGAATTCTGTGTTCTGGGGTCCCTGCCTGCTTTGCCTTTTTTTGCTCAAATGCTGTGAAATATAAATATTCCCCTTGACAAGAAACCCCCAAAGAGGAGTTCAGGAATCAAAGCCTTTCTTAAAGTCAACAGGAGTCGGAAGAGAACAAAGCAGAGATTCTCATGCAAAGGAAACCAGCGCCAGGAATCCAAATCCAAACTGCATCTCCCAGGGAAAGGTGGGAAGCAGGAATCTCTGGGCAATTACAGAGCAAGTAATTAAGGCAGGCAGGGGTAAATGCCATGCTCCTGAAGCTCCCTCTGCTAAGGGCTCTGCACGGAGCTGCAGCTGCTGATCCAGGGATGCAGGGAGCACATTCCCAGCTCACAGTGAGTCCCAGGGCATGTTCCAGGACGGGGATGTCCCCAGCATTCCCGGGAGCACCAGCACTCCCTTGGCTCTGCAGGGGCTGAGGTTACAGCTGAGCTCAGCTCATCCCCCCAGGGCCTGGCTCAGGGGAGTTCAATACTCCAGATCTCACCAAACCTTCTCCAAATAAAATCAGGATCACATTTTCAGATATGAAAGACAGAAAGAAAAAGGTTAAAATACATTTAAAATAAAAGGTATTTTGTTTTAAATATACAGGGTGGGACACCCTTCCCACCGTGCCTGATTCACTCCCACACCACCAACCTTCCAGCTTGGGTTCACACAGAAATGTAAATGATTCCTTGAGGTCCAAATCCACCCTGAGGGCATCCAGGAGAGGAATGCCCATCCCACTGGCACCTCAGAGTCCCCAGCCAGTGACCAGGGCAGATCTGAGGGGGGATGGACCCTCTCCATGGGGTCACAGACCTGGATTCTCTTCCAGCCTGGAAGCAGACTTGGGGCAAGAACTCTCCTTTGGGCAGACATGATCCCATCTGCCATCCCCAAATCCACCTCAGCTGGAGCCCTGGAACCTTGGGAAGTGGCTGTGGGCTCAGGATTGAGGATATTCAGAGAGCAAACACAGCCACGTGGTGCTCGGCTCATGGGGACTGAGGTAAATGCTGATTTTGGCTCATTAAATAAAGAATTCTAAGGCATGAGCACGTGTGTGTGTGTGGCCAAGCCCTCTGCCCTGACTTCAGAAGCTGCAAGGTTGCATCCCAGCCCATTCCAATGATGTCCAGCTTGCACCTGGCAAATCCCAGAGCTGGGATGTGCCCATGGCACTGCCCTGGCTCTGTGCCTGCAGAGAGGAGCTGCAGGGAAAGCAGCACTGCAGCGAGCCCTGAGCATCCCCCAGCACCCTGCTGCTGGATATTTCCAGGAACAGCACTGTCCTTGGGGTTTTCCCTATCTTCACTATAGTGTCGTTCCCAGGTTCAACACTGGTGTCTTTTATAGATTATAAAATAATAAAAAATACCAGGCTATTAACTTTAAAGAGCCTGTGTAGAGTTACATTATCTGGAAAAAACAGCTTGGTTTAGGCCAAAGAAGTTAATATTCCCACAGAACTGTCTATCCAGGAGCTTATGAATAACTCTTCTTTTATAAGGGACAGGGAGCAGTAACTCACAACCACATAATCGTTGTTTTATAGGGCAGGCCTGGGAGCTTCAACCAGGGCCTGCACAGGCCTGGCTGCTCTCCTCGAGGACTTCTATTTAATATCACAGCTTTAAAGAACCCAAATTTTATCTGCTGTTTCAGTAAGTTAATTTTAAGCCCGTGATGCCAGATATATGGCAGAAACCCTGCCCAAATCCCCTCGAAGCCCTGCTTTTCGAGGCAGCAGAGAACCAGCTCGGAGGCTGGCTCTGAACCCTCTGCACATACCTAAAGCACTACTTTCACATGGCAAGCACCCCGAGGAATCCATCTCGCTGTCCTTTACAAAAGAGCCAAACACTTTCTCCCCCAAAAGCCATAAAACCCAAGCCCTGCCCTGCCCGTGCCGGGGATTCAATTTGTGCTGCATTAAGAAGCACTTGAGCAGAAATCCCACGCTATTAAGCTGCCTCGTGCCTAAATGCAGCCCCGGTTCCTACACCTGCAGCACCAAATCCACCTCTCTGGAGGTTTTATCTTTATTAATTCTGTGACAGCCAAACGTTTTCTTGGGCGAGAGGGCCGGGGGAACGCGGCCTCACCCCGCGCCCAGAGGAACCTGGCCCTTATTGCTTTTGACCTTCCTTTTCAACTGCTCTGCCTGGAGGAATTTAACACTGCCATTGTACCTCTCAGCCCTGACACCCAAATCATTGGCAGTTCGCAGAGAAATCAAGACCAGGCTCGGAGAGAGGTTATTAAAGGCTCCGAGTGCTCGCCGGGTCTAGAGGAGGGGGAAAAAAAGACACTTCTCAAAAAAGCTGAGCTCGTTGGAAACAACAACTATTGCATTACTAATTCCTTATTTGGAAGAAAGAAAGGCCCAGGTCATTCCTGTGTAAGATGAAAAAACTCTTGGTCTATGAGTTATTCCACATTTGGAGCTGTTCACGCGACGCCAGATTAACCTGAAGGAAAGATTTATCTGAGGGAAAGGTGCAGGCTTTGTTTGTGCACATTAACTCCTCGGTCAACATTATTTCACGTGCTAGAAATTGCATTTTCGTGGGGTTTGGTCATCTCAGGTTGGAGGCAGGGCTCCCTCTGGGGCACAGAGATGAGTTTGTGTTAACACAAGCTTTGATCAGGGCATGGAGACACTCACTGCACTGACAGAAGGGCCTGTGGGCAAACAAAGTGTGGCTAACAACCAGCAGGATGGAAGCCATCACCACCAGAAAACCAGTGTCAGATTAGCCCCACAAGCAGCATGGAGTGAGTTTATATCCCAGCCTTTATGACTTCAGCAATCCAATAATCCCAAACTTTGGGTCCCAAACCCCATGTGCAGCCTGGCTGAGGGAAGGAAGGTGAGATAAGTGTTTCTCTTTAATCCATTATTGTTATCCTTCAATTTGCTTCTTTTTTAATCTATTTTTCAAATTACAGATGTGTGCCAGGTAATGCCTTCAACTGCTTCCAAGCACAACTGCACCAAAATCCCAAATTCCTTCAAAAAGAGGCACAAACCCAACCTTACCAACAGCTCAGGGCTTTGGTCACAGCTTCCAGCTGCTGCCCACGTTTCAGCCCCTCTTGATGCCTTAAATGGCTCCCTAGAAACAGAGCCCAGACAGGAATAAAGGAATCAAGGAGGGATTGGTTGGAAAGGCCTTCAGAGGTACACTCTGGGCTCCAGAGGCTCCTGCCTCAGTGCAGCCCAACATGGACAAGGACAGCTCCCGAGTTCTTCCCACTTGGATCTCAGCATCAATTCCCCAAGCAGAAGCCAGGCAAGGATGGAATTTGCCCAAGCTTGCCCCCCTGTCCCCAAGATGAAGGTTTCTTGTTCTGGGTGTCCTTGGAGAGCAAGTCAGAGGTTTTGTTATGTCTATTTTAGCATAAAGAACAGCACTTAAAGAGCTACACAAAACTTTGGAGTCACACCAGCAGTACAGGATTGGAAAAATATCAAAGTTAAAACCTAAGGCATCACTCTGATGCTCATGGGAAGGTCACCTCCTGCCTCTGGAAGGCTCAGGTCAGTGCTCTGAGCTGGCACATTTCACTCTGTGTCCATTGAACAATTCCCGAGCCTCCTGCGCTGCCCCAGGGAAGTGAGGAAGGGCAGCTCACAGGCAGGAAAGTTTCCCATGGGAATTAGGAAATATAAATTATTTTACCTCCTGAGCCACCAAAAGTGAAGCTCAGAGACAGACAAGACATTTGTCTGGAGCTGAAGACAAGGCAAGAGCACAGCAAGAACCAAACTGTCACAAGTTTTAACTTTCAGAGGAGTCTGTGGGAAAGGGAACACTCTGAGCTAAATTAGTATCTCCTTTAAATAGCTGCAGGTAGTTGGGAGAGGACAATGGTGGAGAAATGGTTCATGTACCTCTGAGACAGAATGGCTGAGCCACAGAGCTTTAAAGCAATCCACACCCAGACCTGAACTCCTTCTGCAAAAATACTGGGTAATAAAATTGTTTCCTGGACTCACCATCCTCCATGAAGAGCTGGTGCGAGAGGCAAGAGCTTCCCCAGGTGATTCCCCATCCCAAAACCCCCAAATCAACCCAAAACTGGCAACCTCAACTCATCTCTGCCTGTTCTGAGGGGGCAGAGCTGGAAACATCCTCATCCTTTTGTTCTGGAGTGACTTCACAGACTTCCCTTGCTTGGCCCCACTGTCACCCAACCCTTTCCAGCCCCAGAGGTCATTGCCAGATGTGGTTTCTGGATTTCTTTGCTTGTGGCTTATTTTTCATCTCCTTTTTTTTTAATTAAACAAGCACACACAGTTTCCAGCTGTCCCTCCTCCAAACTCTGGGGCATCCTTTCCCTTGTGGGACACCAAGGAACAGGAGCAGTCAGGGAATACATTCCTGAGCAACAGAGCTGCACCTTGGAATGGGACCTGGGAAAGTTTCACAAACCTCAGTGGGCACTGAAGGTTTCCCAGGAGAAAGGAAGCAAAACAGCTCAAAGAAGAGCACAAAGGTTCTAAAAATCCCTCAATTCAGATGAGGATTACCCAATTCACTCAAGGGAGCCTGACCAAGCCAGAGGTGTCACCTGAACCCTTCTGCTCTGGAGCAAGCTCAGAAAAACCAGCAGGAAGGGTGAGAAAGCACAGGTTTAACTGGGATGTCCCCATCTCCACCAGGAGATATCCCCCATGCCACAAGCAACGAGGAACAGAAGGGTTTGGCACAAACTGTGCCATGAACCGTGGTGGGGAGAGCAGCTGGGATCAGGCTGTGGAGGACAGCAGGGGAGAACAAAACCACCTCAGAAAATCCAATGGTTCCCAATGCAAACTCCAGCCAGGTGGGACCTTCAGCAGCACAAGTCACAGGTCACTGAAGGGACTTCTCACTGAGCTGCAAACGGGGGAGATTTGCCAGCCTGGGGCCAGGTGAAACCCCAGAGATGCCCTGAGGGCTGGGGTTCCTCCCAAATCCGTGCTTCCATGGACCTTCTCCAGCTCAGCTTCCCTCCCCAGCCCCGACTCCAGCAGGGGATGCAGGAGCCCAGCCCAGCTGGCAAACTCCAAAGGGTTTTCCTGAAAGGAAGGGTCACAGCCCAGCTCTGGTACCTGCAGCAAGCTGGGAACAGGCAGAAGCTGTGACAGATGATCTCAGCAGGGATCTGGTGTTCCTGCACTGCTTTCTCCAGCAAAAACAAATGGGGAAAGAAAACTAATCAAGGGGAAGGCCAGCTCTGCTGGCCTGGCACAGGAGGGGACATCTGCCCGTGTCCATCTGCCACCAGCCCCACAGCCCAGCTTTGTTCTTGCTGGGGTCACTGTTCTGCCATTGTAGCTCCCTGAACTGCCTCACCAGGACAGCAGGGCCAGACAGGGAAAAAGGTGGGAATGTGGGGAGAAGGAGCAGGCAACCACCAGCTCTGCTTAGATGCATCACTAAATTGTCCCATTAGGCTCTTAAATCACTTGGGGAAGGATTATCTTGTGCCTCTGCCTTTGTTTTTCGCTCTGGCAACTGCTGGGATTGCTCCCTCCCTACAGCACCAAAACGCTCCCAAAATGTTTCAAAGTATTGCATGAAAAAAATAAACAAGAACTAGAAATAATCACAGCTCAGCCAAACGAGTGGAACAACAACAACCTCCCAGTTTTACTGATGCATCTGAACCTGCAAGGACAACTTCCCCAGCAAGGCACTGATCAAGGAGAAGAGGTTGCAGCACAAAAAAAGAGATCATATCGTGTTCATCTCAGTCATTTAAGGTCAGATTAAGTGTTCTTGAAGGCTGGTCCATGTGTCTCCCATTTTCCAAAGTGCCCTGCTCGCCCAGGAATTGTAGGAACTTTTGAAAATGCACTGCTGGCTCCCAAGTCCCTGGGATGCTTGACCGAGTGGTCAGGAGGGCTGAGATTTCCATACAAATTGCAAAGCTCCCAAATGGCTTCCTCAGCACAGGGCCAGGGGTGGAAACGGGAGAATATTTAATGATTAGTTCCTTATGGCTCCCACATTCTTGAAGCATATTTCTCGCAGTCCCTGGAACACTCCTGCATTCTTGATTGCAAAATGGCAATAAGTGATTTCCTTTAAAAGCCTTGTCTTTTATTGGAATACTAAAAATACCCCACCAGCCCCACTGCACCACTCTCTCTCTTTCCTGGACAGGCCCCATCAACCCTGATGTATTCTATTTTGAAGACAGCAATAAACATTTCAGCATGGGCCATTCAAGCCACTTCATAATAGATCTTGCATTTCCAGTGGAGCCCTTCTAGCACCATAAATCATCTTTACACAGACTTAAGTATGAGAAACTCCAGCTCAAAAGCAGCATGGTTTTATTTTATTTTTCTTTTTAGAAATTAAGAATGGGCACAAAACAGTCAAGAATGAAATGTGTGAAAAGTTTAAACGTGGTTTACTGGGCTGACCCTGTAAACCAGGCTGCTGCCAGGGTCAGAGCTGCCCTGTGCAGTGCTGCTCCAGGCAATCCACCTGACACAAACCCACCTTGGTGGGGTGAGGTTCAGAAAAAAACTCCCTGCACATCCACTCCATCTGAACAAACACAGCTTTCAGATCTGGGAGACCCTGGCTGCTGCTGATTTTAAAAGCCACAGATGAAGATTAATGACCCTGCATGTCTGAACTGCTTCCACACACCCCAAACTCCTTTTGTTTTTCCAGTCCATACAGACTGGAAGCCCAAACTGTTCTCCTCTCTGCTCATGATGTCTCTCTCCATCTGCTACAGACCCTGACAGAAGATGCCAAGGGTTTTTTTTTTTTCCAAGCTCTTATTTTCAGTTGGCTCATTCCATGACTTTTATCAGGGTGAATCTCCTGCTCCACCAGCAGGATCTGGCGACCACAGCAAGGATGTGATCTGGAGAAAGACACCTGGAGTCATCACTGCTAAAAGCATCAGGAGGAAATGGATCACGGAGGCTCCAGTAGCACTCAGTGCTCCAAGCAGGGGCAGCTCAGGGAGCTGGGCTTGATGATGCCTGTGGATCCCTTCCAACCTGAGATATCCCACGATTCCAAGACCAGGCTCAAGTTGCTCAGGGCTTTGTCCACCTGAGCCTTGGAAACCTTTAAGGACATGGAGCTGTTGAAGGATCCACACCTTGGATTGCCCTGGCTGAAACCAAATCAAAGATGTGCCACTGCCCTCAGCAGCCTGTGCTGCTCTGAGGAAGGCACTTCCAACCCACCAGAGCTGCTCTGGGAAGCCCAGAACAGCAGGGAAACGCTGGAGTGGGAAAGAGCTTTTCACCTCAAACACAACCCTGAGGAAAGGGAAAGAACCTTGGCATCTTCCTGGCTGGATCTTTAAACATTCAGGTGAAACCTCCTTGATTTTAACACCAATGCCACTTTGGATTGAGAGTGTGAGCCCAGTTTCTGCAGGGGTGTAGCAGCCTGCCTGTAGGATTCCTGACACAGATACAGCTGTTATTTTGTTGAGGATTGTGTTTTCACAACTCAAAGAACAATCCTGCTTTTAGAAACTTGCTCAACGTTTGGCAATGCAGCTTAATCAGCAGAGAAAACTGCAGAAACCAGCAACCAAATCCTCCTTATTAATGCCATTTACAGCTGCTAACAACTACAAGAACCTTCTGAAAATGCCAAGGGAAACAGGGTGGGTGAAACAATCCCTTGCAAACAACTGAGCCAATACACACAAGAATTGTGATAAGAAATTAGGTCTGACTTGCATAATCACTTTAAAAGTTTTTGGAAAATGGAGTCTGAAGAGCAGGAGGCTGATAAAATAACAGAGTTCAGTAGCAATGCGAAAATTTCATGCCGATGAAGTAGGGAATTCAATCCTTGCTGAATTCTTGACATCATTTAGATGTTAACAGAAGTTTCTTCTCCAAAAAAAGAAGGCAAGGCATCTCTTAAAGCCCACACACAGATCTCTGACTCCTATATGCAGAGTACTACACAGAACTATTTTGGTTTTGGACGACTGCATTGTCTCATGTGTCAGGATGACTATTTGATTTTCTTTTATTTTTTAATTTCAGCCTCGAGCAGAGCCAAACCTGCACAATTTATGCACACGCAGTGCAAGAGGTCCCCTCTCATTTTGTGTTAAAAAAAAAACAACAAAAAGAGACAAGAAAGGAGGAGGGGAAAAAACCACAGTATCACTTCATCTCTGTACCTTCCTAAAACCTGAGAAGTTTATAAGCTCTTAACTCCAGTTCCCTGCTCTTGCCTCCCCACATGACAGCTCCAAGCTGCCCCAGCAGCTGCACAGCAAAAGTCTTCAAAGGAAATTAGGAAATAACTGCTCTGAGAACAAAGTGCTGGGGGCTGAGCTGGTGGCACTGCTCTGTCCCTGTGGCACTGCCAGGGCACAGCTCTGCACCCCCACTCCACTCAGCAAACCCAGGAGAGCACTGGGAGAACCTGCACAAGGCAGGAGGCTTTGGAAAACCTTCTCTGCTCCCCAGAGCAGCTGTGGCTGCCCCTGGATCCCTGGCAGTGCCCAAGGCCAGGCTGGACACTGGGGCTGGGAGCAGCCTGGGACAGTGGGAGGTGTCCCTGCCATGGCAGGGGTGGCACTGGATGGGCTTTGAGGTCCTTCCCAGCCCAAACCACTCCACGATTCTGTATTTTGTGTCATATTTCCCTTTCGGAGAACATTTCCCTTTCTCAGCTCCTTCAGGTTATTCCTAGATACGTGTGGGGGTTGACAGAGAAAAAAAAGATTAAATATTTAAAGTTAAGGAAAGAAAGATCTGTGTAAGGATTGGAGCCTGTTATCAAACAAACAACCAGCATAAAAATACTTGGGGGCCAAAGAAGTTGCCTGATTTACTAATTTCTTTTTTTTCCTGGAGTCTAATCCTATGGTTAAATCTACAGAGCTTTTTCCCCCACACTTCCAGGGGGAGAAGAAACCCTCTCAGCAAAGAGGCACATAAATCTCCTTGGACCATTTGTCTGAATCCTGCTCCTGCCCAAACACTGGATGCTCCATATGCTTTTGCAATAGCTCTGTTTTGATAGAATTACCAGGACTGTCCCTTATTAATCATGTTGCCACTACAAGTCCCTCCGGAGTGTTTGCGTATTCTAAACTTTTCTAAACTCTTCCAGTTTCCTCTTAATTTATTAAAAGCTCGCTGAAGATGACCACAGTTAAAGCAAACCTCCGCCACTACAGAACTGAAGGGGGAAAAAAAAAGGGGGGAGAGGGGGAAAATCACCTTTAACCACGACTTTTCCTCTATTCCCAGAAGAACCTCCCCCAAACACTGCTCCGGTTTTTGTCTCCCTGATCGTGGAGCCCGAGCCGTGGCTATTTAAGGTAGCATTAACATTCAAGGAACACTTTCCTGGATGTTACTATTTGAGCCGGGATCATTGGAAGAAATTCGGCATTGGCTCGGTCCCGCAGTGCCCCGAAATCAGTGAGTTTATTCCAGCCTGCAGAGCGTTCTCAGAGCCAGGCTGAAGTGCTCTGCTGGCCGGGGAACAAAGCCCTTGGCACCCCGCAGCACTGAACCCTGCTGAGGTGCAAGGCGTTTCCAAACGCTCCCAATTAGCTAAAAGAATCCGCAATTAAGAAAGTCGCGGTCCCCGGGCTGACGGAAGAAAGGGAATGTTTAGCACAGCACGCAGCCCTCCACGGTCCCGGCACGGGAACGCCGAGCGCGGCCAAGAGTCGGTGCGGGACCAAGGGCAGGAGTGTTCCTGGGGGTCCCTCGGGAATTGCCGCATCCCGGGCTTCCCCAGCTCCCTGCTCCAAGGCCGGGAGCAGCACGGAGCTGAGCTGATCTCCAGCCCCTGTCCTGCTCCCGGGTGGGTGCCAGGGATCAGCCCCTGCTCCTCGCCGGCGCTGCCGGTGCCCATCCCCGATCCCCATCCCC